>SKCR01021767.1:0-114606 GCA_019454045.1 Zanthoxylum bungeanum | reverse complement strand
ATTCACTATTGAATGAGGATTATCTCGGAGGTAAAATTCCCATATTACCCTGAGACCAAAATCAGCCTCAACAAATGTATTAATCTAATTTGTTTAATTTGGACTAATGGGCTTGGTTGGGCTAAGTATGTTGTGGATAATGGTGTTGGGAAGCGGCCACGAGTGCGCAGCGAAAAAATAAAAATTAAAATTATGATGCCGCTTTCCCTTTGCCCAATACCCATTTGTTTTGATTATTCTACAAGCCTAGGCATGTTACTATATATTCTAAGCATAAAACTCATAAAACATGCAAAGAACATAAACCTGAACATGCTAACTATCATAAGAACCCTAATAAAAATAAAGAAAGAAAAAGACTCACTTGAACCGTAGACTCCTCCAGTCCTCCCTCCAATCTACAAGCTTTTCTCGAACTCAGCAAGCTCTTCCATGTTCCAAAGAGCCACCCAAGTGTGTGGCCTCCAAAAATGCACACACCAAAGCCAAAACTCAACGGCAAGACTACTCCTTGAGTGCACGGGTATTTTGCCCTTAGTGCTAGCCTAGGCAAATACCTCAAAACTTTTAACTTGAGGTTCCTCTAGTAAATTAGACTTAAAGATCCTCAAAATCAGTTAAAACATTAGAGTTACTGACTTATATAAACCCAAGATTTGAAAGGTTTAGTGCAAAAATTTTTGAAGAATTCTTTGGGTTTATATAGTGCTCCAACGACAACAAAATTAATTAGGAATCCGATGTGGGATAAAAGCTAATTTAATCTTAGCCATTGTATCTTAATTTAGTGGTTTAATGAGATTATAAAACCCTAATAAGAGTTTGGGCCAAATTAAAATTCAAAACAAATAACAAAAATAACAAAAAAAAAATTACTATTCATATGACACTATTCACGTGAATAGTATTTTTAATTTTTTTTATTCCAATTCCCAAAGTGCCCCTATAGTCATTCACCAATCCATAAGCCACTATGGAACCTCATAAATGATATGTTCAATAATTAAATATATTGAACCATTTATGAACAATTCCTACAGCAATCATATATGTTGTTAAATATGTACCGTGCATTGTTAACCATTGATTTCGACTTTATTGTATGTGACCTTTTGTGTTCCCCTCAAGTTGGACATGAAATGAATCGTGATAATTTAATCGAACATAAATTATCCTCCGATCAGATGGTCGTTCGATTTCAATGACCAAGGTTGACATCTAACAACATGCCAAGGCCCCCAAATGAGAAGGAAAGATATATATATATACCATTCTGTATGCGATTTATATGATACATAGCGACAAAGCCTCATGTATCCCCACCTATTGACCTAGGATACGGAAAGTGTCTACCCATATGGTCAAAGGTATGATGTTAATAGTGTCATGAATCGTGCTAACCCAAGAATCTCACATGATTCTTTCCGCGGTGGCCACAGTTTCAAGCACTGATTACACATATCAACCAGTGAACTGGAATACTACTCTTATAAGAAAATATTATCCGAGAGAGTGGCGATTCTCTGTGTATCTTTACAAACTTCATGTGTTCAATAAATGACCCAATCATACCCTTATGACCGAATCTTTTGAACCGGGCAAGGAAAATATCAAAGTTATTTGATCCATACATAAGATTGTAAAGACCTCAAGTCTAAGGGCTAGTCATATAATCGATAAATGAAAGTTCTCACGGACACATGGATAAACACTCTATATGAAAACTTTTGGCGGTCAGTTCGATGGACACGAGCAACTCATGCATCCATATGATACACCAAGCGGACGGATCTCTGCTAGTAGCCCATAAGATCGGCTACCCCACTTAAGGGCGGATCATATCATCATGCTAGTCTCTCCACTTTGTGAACGCCTAGATTATTCATAAAACTATGACTAGGAACATTTAAGAGTAATGATTCTCAAAAGGCATGGAAGCCATCGTCTTATTACTCCAAGGGCTTTATTACAGTGTTGATGATTTATATAAGTTAAGTAAGACACGTATAATAAAGATTGTCATTTTATTAATTAATGAAAATATTACAAATACATGTACATATAACCCATCCACAAGTTATGTATAGGGCATATCCCTAAAAATCTCCCACTTGCACTATAGCCAACTAGTATGAATCTGGACACTATATTCTCGGGTGTGCCTATCATGCTTTTGATGAGTCAGCCCTTTAGTCAGAGAATCTGCAAGATTATCTATGTGGGTATTTTTGCTATAATAACTTCTTTTCTCTCAACAATCTCCATAATGAGATGAAATCGCCTGAGTACATGCTTGGATTTCTGGTGGGACCTTGGTTCCTTTGATTGAGCAATGGCGCCCGTGTTGTCACAGTATATCGTGATGCCATTCTTTAACGCATGAAGCACTTCCAGCTCCATGACAAACTTATTTATCCAGACTGCTTCTTTAGCTGTCTCAGATGCTGTAATATGCTCGGCTTCAGTGGTGGAGTTTGCTGTAGTTGACTGCTTTGAGCTTTTCCAACTGACAGCACCGCCATTTAAAGTAAATAGATATTCTATTTGTGATCTGCTTTCATCGATGTCGGTTTGAAAGCTCGCATCACAGTAACCAATGACTTTCATCTTAAAACAGTCTCCGTATGTAAAAAACATATCCTTATGCCCAGTGTTGCTCACCAGTATTTGCCTGATACCTGCTCATTATGCTTAGAGCATAAGAGACATCAGGTCTTGTACATAGCATGGCGTACATGATCGATCTTATTACTGAACCATAAGGGATCCTACTCATACGCTCTCTATCTGAAGGAGTATGTGGACATTACTCCTTAGATAATTTGATTCCATGACAAGTAGGTAAATTACCTCTTTTGGAATCTTCCATTTTGAATCTTTTCAAAACTTTATCTATGTATGTAGATTGAGAAAGTCCTAACAACCTCTTATATCTATCACGATAGATCTTAATGTCGAGGATGTAGGCTGCTTCTCCCAAATCTTTCATGGAGAAATTCTGAGATAACCATTGGTTGGTGGCTTGCATCATGGGAATATCATTCCCAAGGATTAATATGTCATCGACATATAATACAAGAAATACAACAACATTCCCACTACTTTTCCTGTAAACACAAGGCTCGTCTACATTTTTGATGAAGTCAAATTCTTTGATTGTCTCATCAAATCGTATATTCCAACTTCTAGAGCCTTGCTTGAGTCCATAAATGGATTTTTTAAGCTTGCATACTTTATTATGATCATCCTTAGATGCAAACCCCTCAGGTTGTGTCATATAGACTTCCTCTACGAGGTTCCCATTAAGGAAAGTTGTTTTGACATCCATCTGCCAAATCTCATAATCAAGTGTGCAACTAGTGCCAGTAAAATTCGAATGGACTTTATCATTGCAACAGGTGAGAAGGTTTCTTCATAGTCAATTCATTGGATTTGTCTATAACCTTTCGCCACCAACCTAACCATATAGGTTTGGATGTTGCCTTCTGCATCAATTTTACGCTTGTAAATCCACTTGCAGTTTATGGGTTTTATCCCTTCAGGTGCATCTACCAAGTCACATACTTGATTCTGATACATAGAGTCTATTTCAGATTTCATGGCCTCAAGCTACTAGACTGAATCAATGTCACGCATTGCTTCGTCATAACTTGTAGGATCGTCATTATCAATGACCTGATCATGTTCCTCATCAATATGGAAACCATATCTTTCAGGCTCATGTCTTTCCCTACCAGACCTTCTGAGTTCATAACCTTGTGATTATTCCGTCGCTGCCCTTTTGAGGGGCCTGGGGTTTATTTCTATGTTCTTGTCGTATCTCATCGAGGTCAAGTCTACTCCCACTATATTTCTTGAGAAGGAATTCATTCTCTAGAAATTTAGCATTTCGTGAGACAAATGTTCTTTGTTCATTTGGGACGTAGAACACGTATGCTCTTGAGTTCATGGCATATCCTACAAACTTACATTTAACTTCCCTATCATCCAATTTGTTAGTTTGTGTGAGCTTGACATATGCGTCACATCCCAAAACTCTTAGATAACTAAGACTAGGACGTTTCCCAGACCATAACTCATATGGTGTTTGACTAACAGTATTGGAAGGAACTTGGTTTAGTAGTAGTGTTGCAGTTTCTAAAGCAAGACCCAAAAATGAAAGAGGTAGATCCATGTCTGGCATCATTGATCGGCCCATATTTAATAATGTCTGATTTCTCCTTTCGGAGACCCCATTATACTGTGGAGTCCCCGGAGGAGTCCATTGGGAAACAATGTCATTTTCTCTCAAGTAATCTTGAAATTCGTTGCTTAAGTATTCACCACCTCGGTCAAACCTTAGTGACTTAATACTTTTATTAAGCTGTTTTTCTACTTCAGCTTTGAAGTCTTTGAATTTCTCAAAGGCTTCAGATTTGTACCGCATAAGGTACACATACCCATATCGTGAGTGATCATCGATAAAGGTAATGAAGTAAGAGAGTCCACCTCTAGTGGTTACTGACATTGGTCCGCATACATCAGAGTGTATGAGTTCTAATGTCTCCGCTGCACGCTGTCTGTAGGACACAGAAATCGGCGACGCTGTTCTAGGCTCGCGGCCTATTCGGGAGTACAGAGTAGCCCATGGGGGAACTAAACCGGAGAAATAACATGGAGTCGCCACCCAGTGTGAACTGGGAAAATGATTTAAGGCCGCGCTCACCCCTCGCAAGGGAAGACCTCAAACCGTTGGGTTCGGAATGGTCCCTTACTTATGCCACTTGTAATGAACAGAGAATGTAATAATATAACCTAGTCTACGTAACAACAACCTACATCTAAGTTTGCATACTACCTATATCTAAGTTTACATGCATAAAAGTAAGTCGAAATAACGGCAAGCACACAATCTCATGCATACATTAAATCGCTAAGCATGGCAATGTAAATAAATAATAACCTAAACATAAACGTAGAAGAGACATAATCAAGTTATAATGCGAAAGAAATAACTAATCATGCTTGGAAATAATCAACTAATCATTCATAAAAAGTAACATACTAAACAACCTAATCATGCATAAAAGTAACATACTATTTCTAATAAACAACAAAAAACATAAGATCAGATGACATGAAATATGTGCGTCTCTCAAGAGGTACGTGATATTATATCCCGAGTGCAGACCGCACTACCGTCCCTTCGGATTCAGCTACGAAATTTATGTCGGGTTTCCATCCGATATACCGCAAGAGATAACACATATTTCATTCATCCCATGGCCACAACTTACATGAAACTATAATACGCATGCGAAGAAATAGTAATAACTAACAGCAAGAAAGTGCAGGAATAAATAAAAAAGGTGCCCTCAGGTTTAACCTCTTAAGTCGTCTCTTGGAAGTGCGTTACACGGTTGTCGGAAGGGTTGATACTCCGCAAATTTTCTGACTTGCTGGTTCATTGTTATCCTTCATTGCTTCGCTGTTTTGGGCTGCTGTTTCCTCTATTTTGCTTCTATTTTTTGGTCACTATTTTTACGATAATAAAGGACTGTTTCGGCTTATTATTTTACGGTAATAGAGGTGTATTGGGGCTGGTGTTTGTGGTTATTTGGGCAATTTCTGGGGGCTGTATTTGGTTTATTTTAGGGACTGTGTGTGCGTGTAGGGATTTTTGTGTAGGGTTGTATGTGCGTGAGTTTGGTTAGTGTATTGGGCTGTGCGAGTTAGTGAATGGCAGTGTGTGCATGAGTGAATGGTAGTGTGTGCGTGGAGGGCTGGTGGTGAGTGAGCGACGGGGCTGCGTGAGTATGAGGTGTCAATGTGTGAGAGCTGCAAGCATGTGGTTGTGAAGGGTTGTTGGTTGTATGCGTGAACGGGGTATTTAGGTTATAGTGATGTGCCGAAAGGGTTGAAGTGAGAGGGCTGAGCAGTGCCGAGATATAGGGTTTTTTAGAGAGTTAGGGCGTGAATGTTAGCTAGGCCTTCTAAGGTTGGGTTTATGCTTCTTTTTATAGACAAGGGTTGGGGGTTGTCCTTATGCGAATAGGGAAGGAATATTGTGTAATTATGGGGGATATTTAGTTTGTGTATCATGAGGAAAATATCTCTTCAATTTAGGAAGGTAATTTGATTTTATTTGATTTTATTTTATTTAGTTTAGGAATGTGATTTAATTTAATTAGGAAGGTGATTGATGAGATTTGATTTGAATCTTTTAATTTGGGAAGGTGATTGGTTTGATTTCACATGTGTTTAATGTATGGATTTGTTATTTTGGAAGGTTTTGGGCGTGAATTATGGGGTTTGGGCATGTGGTTGGTCCTTTTAGTGGGCTTGGTGTGTGGCTTGTGGGGGTTTTGTGGCAATGATGGATTTCAAAACAGAGGTCCAACGAGCGAACCCGAAGCTAAGCGAACGAATTAAGTCCAACAAGGTACTGATTTCTGAATTTTCCTTTCAGACATCTGTTTCCCGCGACTTCCGCAACTTAAAGAGTAGTGCCTCCATACGATGCTCATCATCGGGACTTATATGCAAAAATACAGTGCCTACAGTCGCCCCCACTTAGATGGGACTTGTGCAATGTGTGACAATGACAACCCCATCAAAGTTATGCATGCATTTTTACTTACCTGGCTCGCCAGCTGCTGCTTGACTTGCCTGTTGCTTCGAACTGAGTTGATCTTGGTTGTGCCATAACCGGCATGCTAAACCTCATACCCGAGGTGTCGCGGTTGCGTCTCCATACCTAGAGTTCCATACCCGGCGTGCTAAACCTCATACCCGAGGTGTCGCGGTGTGTCTCCATACCTGAGTGCAATACCCGGCATGCTAAACCCCATACTCGAGGCGTCGTGATTGTGTCTCCATACCCAGAGTGCCATACCCAGCATGCTAAACCCCATACTCGAGGCGTCGCGAATGTGTCTCTATACCCGGAGTGCAATATCTGGCATGCTAAACCCCATACCTGAGGTGTCGCGGTTGTGTCTCCATACCCAAAGTGCCATACCCGGCATGCTAAACCTCATGCCCGAGGTGTCACGATTGTGTCTCCATACTCGGAGTGCCATACCCGGCGTGCTAAACCTCATACCCGAGGTGTCGCGGTTGTGGGCCTCGAACCATGCTCTATAGCCGGAGTGTTATACCCGGCATGCTAAACCCCATACCTGAGGCGTCATGGTTGTGTCTTCATACTCGGTGTGCCATACCCGGCATTCTGATGATGTGTGGGCCTCAACCCTGGGACTCATCCCCAAAATTGATACTGATATGGGCCTCGACCCTCGGACTCATCCGCAAAACTGATACTGATGATGTGGGCCTCAACCTTGGGACTCATCCCCAAAACTGATACTGATGATGTGGGCATCATCCCTGGGACTCATCCCCAAAACTGATACTAATGTGGGCCTCAACTTGAGACTCATCCCCAAACTGATACTGATGTGGGCCTCATCCCATGCTCCATCCTCGAAATGCCATTCCCGGCATACTGAACCTCATCCCCGAGGCATTGCGGATGTGATGGTTCATTCCCGAACCGTGCTGTGTGAGAAATGGTAGACTGGTCGCCCCCAGTCTCGATTCTTCTTTCTATCCTTTGTTGTTTTCATTAGATCAAGGTAGATCTCCAGATGTGATGTTGTATATCAATATATTGTATTGCCTCTCATGAGATAATCCCGATAGCTAAACATATTTTTGTCATCAACGGATGCTTCGTGTCGAAACCAGAGAACCTTCAAAGTACTTAATACACTCAAATCCGCTCGTCTGAATGAGTGATCTAAACTAGAATCCTAGTGTGTGTGTGCCAAGGCTCTTTCGCAGCTTAATCCTCAAGTAAGCCAACCCGATGATTTTGTCTCGAAGAATTGGATTAGTGGGTCTAACCAACCGAGAAGTCTTGATCATACTATGTGATTACTTCCTCGTACTCAACATGATATGGTTTTCTTCTTTTTTCTTTTGTCTCTTTCTTTTCTTTCTTTTCATTTTGAACTTTTTTATTTTTTTATTTTTCTCTTTTCTTTCTTTCTCACACCTACCCTTTAAGGTAGCATTTCTCCTCATGATGGTCTTAATACTCGCCAATGGGTAGTTTCACGCTTATCGGTTATAGGTGGTCTATTTTTTCCTTTTTCTTTTCAGAGACTTTTTCTTTGTTTCCAACCATATCATATATCATAGCATAAGTAAACCAGGATGGACATCTAGGCAAACGGTCATTCACTGATCCGCCATCTCTTCAACTAGTCATCTCGCCGACCACTCAGGCTCCTACTGCTAAAATCCCATAATCAAGTGCTCGTGAGTCTAGTCGAGATCAATCCACTCAGAATACCGGATGAGAGCACATCTCGCACTAATCGTTTCTAAGGTTTTCCTACATCAAACAATGTCATCACCGGACATATGCCTAACCATTAAAGACTTATCTCTCCCTTTTTTTTACTCATTCACTCCATGGAATTCTTCCTCTCCACTACTGATAATGTGGGCTTCGCCCCCTGGGATTCCTTCCGAAACTGATACTGATATGGGCCTCAACCCTGGGATTCCTTCCCAAAACTAACACTGATATGGGCCTCAACCAAGGGATTTATTCCCGAAACTGACACTAATTCATTCCTGAAACTGATAACATTGTACTGTTGCTGCTTCTGGTTGGCTTGCCTTCGCCGTTTTCTTCTTCCTTTTTGAACCCTGTGAGTATAAAATAAAACAAACCACAAAAAGAATACAAGTGCGTTACGTGTATGCATGCATGCATGGGTGAATTTCTTATCCCGTTGGGTTAGGTCTTCTGCCAGTTCTCCTGGTGACTGCTCGGTCTTCTGTTCCTCAGGCAAAATAATGCTTCAATCTATCCACGTTGATCATCTCGGTGAACTCGTTCCCTTCCAAATCTGACAGTCTCACTACACCATTTCCCATTACTTTCTGGACTATGTAGGGTCCTTCCCAGTTAGGTCTGAACTTCCCCCTCGGGTCTGTCGTCGATGGCTTGGACAGCTTAAGCACCAGATCACCCTTTTTGATCTTAGTAGGACGCACCTTCTTGTTGAATGCTCGAGCCAACCTTTTCTGGTATAACTGCATATGACATAAAGACTTTATTCTTTTTTCATCTAGTAGTGCTAACTGTTCAAATCTCTGGGAGGCCCATTCCTGTTCAGGTAACTTTGTTTCTGCTAATACCCACATGGACTGTATCTCGACTTCCACCGGCAATACTGCTTCCATTCCGTAGACCAAAGAGTAAGGCGTGGCTCTCGTTGCTATTCTCACAGAATTTTTGTACCCCCACAGGGCGTATGGTAGCTTGTTAGCCCAATCTTTATAGTTCTCCATCATTTTGGCTAACATCTTCTTTATTGTCTTATTGGCGGCCTCGACTGCCCCATTTCCTTGCGGTCTGTACGGTGACGACTTGTGATGTCTTATCCCGTACCTTTGTAGCATTGCCTTTATCTCTCCTTGGAATTGGACTCCATTGTCTGTTACTACGTGATGCGGCATTCCGTATCGACAAATGAGGTTCCGGGCTATGAACTTCGCCATCTGCTTTGCTGTGACGTTGCGAAATGACTTAGCTTCCACCAATTTTGAAAAGTGGTCTATTGCCACTACTATGAACCGATGTCCATTCGATGCGTGCGGTCAAATTTCTCTGATCATACCAATTTCCCATACTGAGAAAGGCCACGGCTCCGATATCCCATGCAACTTTGTGTGCGGCAAATGGTTCAAGTTACCGTGCGCTTAACAATCATGACAATGTTTTAACAGCTTCGCGCAGTCAACGTCCATGGTCGACCAGTAAAAGCCTTGTCTTACTATCTTGCGAGACAAATTCAACCCATTCATGTGCGGTCCACATACCCCGGCATGTACTTCTTCCATTGCCTTCTGAGCCTCATCTTTTCTTAAACACTTCAGCTGAATGCCATTCGCCTGTCTCTTGTACAGTTCTCCCTTCAAACTCACATATTGAGAAGCCAACTTCTGAATGGCTATCATGTCCTTTCTGCTTACTTCTTCTGGAAGTTCCCCGCGTTCTAAGTATCACTGAATATCATAGTACCACGGTTTCCCATCATCGATCTCTACTTCATAGACCTTTTCTATCTCGTAGACAAGTCTGCCCGCTGTGGTCAACACTAGAGGTCTCATCACCAACTTCTCTGGATTTTCCCAAGTCGCGGCTAGTGTAGCTAACGCATCGGTCATTTGATTTTCTTCTTGCGGCAAGTGTTGAAATTTACAATCGGGGAGGGCATGTGCCAGACTCTTGAGGTGGGACAGGTAAGGTTTCAACCGTTCTTCCTTCAATTCCCATTCTCTTTGCATCTGTCGGACTACCAACATCAAGTCTCCGTAAACTTTGACGTTTTTAGCCTTCAAAGTTATCAACGCAATTAGTCCAAGGGCGCATGCTTCATACTCAACCATGTCATCATCAAAGATAGGGATATCATCACTCAATCTGTTTTGAGGGTCCTTACGCCTCACATTCTCAGAGCCTCCCCCAGCATGGGGCACAACCATATTAGCCATAGCGACGGTCAAAGCTTGCAACTGTTCGGTAGCCTTAGTGAGACTAGTCTCCAGCTGATCCATATGAGATCCCTCGTTAGCTGATTCACTCATGTTCGCTAACAGCCTTTTGACGAGTCTTCACTCTTCCCTAACTCAACCGGTATCTATGGTGTCTCTTAAAACTTTATGTTAGCATGTATGCGTGCGATGCATGGAATATATAAGTCGGCCCATTATCATTTTAAAGCATTTAATCATACTATTGCGTGGTGCAAACTTGTCCCAGTTGAAAAGGCCCAACAGGTTTACACTTTTGCGATAACATGGCTAAATAACTTCAAATGATGGGGGGCCTAAACACAAAATGACCCATCGTCCTTTTAGAAGTTTTTGGCCCAATTGTCATAAGGCACAAACTCGTCCCAGTTTAAATGGCCCAACGAGTTCACAACTCATGACGAAAGGTCCAACTGAATCCAAATGACGATAGTCCTAAACATAGGCATAAATGGACAGTTTCTATTGGTCCTACAACTACAGTTCACATGTGGGTTTATAGGGGTGTAGACAAAGGCTCCCGCTGACGAAGGATTGCCCACAACTAGGACTCCCCACTCAAGGGTTCGAGCGACCAAGTGAGCACACTTTTTTATACCTTAAGGTATGTGCCAACGAGTTATGGTGCGTGACTGACTGTCAAATGGATTTCCTATTGAAGATTCCCCAGAGGGAGGGTGGAGCGAACTCTCTTAAATACGCAAGCCTCTTATGCTCTTATCGCCTTGGTGACAGGAATAAACAATAGGTCCCCCAAATTAGTCCATCACGGTAAGCTTTGGGTAAATGATTATCCAGGTTCCTTCACAGCTTTCCTTATAGAAAGGTAGTGAATGAAAGAAGACACCAAACCATTACCTAGCTCTAATTGTTCCTTTGTTTAAACCCTTTCGACCCACAGTAGACACGGTAACTAAAAAAGAAATCACAAACATTACAAGGCATTATTTCGGGGCCAATTCTTTATCCCCAGTGGAGTCACCAGACTGTAGGACACAGAAATTGGCAACGTTGTTCTAGGCTCGTGGCCTAGTCAGGAGTACGAAGTAGCCCACAGGGGAACTAAATCGGAGAAATAACATTGAGTCGACACCCAGTGTGAACTGGGAAAATGATTTAAGGCCGCAGTCACCCATCGCAAGGGAAGACCTCAAACCATTGGGTTCGGAATGTTCCTTACTTATGCCACTTGTAATAAACATATTTTGTAATAATATAACCGAGTCTACGCAACAACAACCTACATCTAAGTTTGCATACTACCTATATCTAAGTTTGCATGCATAAAATTAAGTCGAAATAACGCAAACACACAATCTTATGCATACATTAAATCGTTAAGCATGGCAATGTAAATAAATAATAACCTAAACATAAACGTAGAAGAGACATAATCAAGTTCCTAATGCGAAAGAAATAACTAAATCATGCTTGGAAATAATCAACTAATCATTCATAAAAAGTAACATACTAAACAACCTAATCATGCATAAAAGTAACATAGTATTTTTAATAAACAATAAATAAACATAAGATCGGATGACATGAAATATGTGTGTCTCTCAAGCGGTACGTGGCATTGTATCCCGAGTGTAGACCGCACTACCGTCCCTTCGAATTCGGCTACAGAATTTATGTCCGGGTTTCCATCCGATATACCGCAAGAGATAACACATATTTCATTCATCCCATGGCCACAACTTACATGAAACTATAATACGCATGCGAAGAAATAATAATAACTACCGGCAAGAAAGTGCGGGAATAAATAAAAAAGGTGCCCTCAGGTCTAACCTCTTAAGTCATCTCTTGGAAGTGCGTTACAACGGTTGTCGGAATGGTTGATACTCCGCAACTTTTCCGACTTACTGGTTCGTTGTTTTCCTTCGTTGTTTCGCTGTTTTGGGTTATTGTTTCCTCTGTTTTACTGCTGTTTTTTTGTCATAATTTTTGCTGTAATAATGGACTATTTCAGCTTACTGTTTGCGGTAATAGAGGTGTATTGGGGCTGCTATTTGTGCGGTCATTTGGGTAGTTTATGGGGGCTATATTTGGGTTATTTTAGGGACTGTGTGTGCGTGTATGGCTGTGTGTGTAGGGTTGTGTGTGTGTGAGTTTGGTTAGTGTACTGGGCTGTGTGTCCGTGAGTGAATGGCAGTGTGTGCGTGGAGGGCTGGTGGTGAGTGAGCGAAGGGGCTGCGTGAGTATGAGGTGTCAACGTGCAAGAGCTGTAAGCATGTGGTTGTGAAGGGTTGTTGCTTGTGTCCGTGAACAGGGTATTTAGGTTATGGTGATGTGCCGAAAGGGTTGAAGTGAGAGGGCTGAGCAGTGGCCGAGAGTTAGGGTTTTTAAGAGAGTTAGGGCGTGAATGTTAGCTAGGCCTTCTAAGGTTGGGTTTATGCTTCTTTTTATAGGCAAGGGTTGGGGGTTGTCCTTATGCGAATAGGAAGAAAATATTGTGTAATTATGAGGGATATTTAGTTTGTGTATCATAAGGAAAAGATCTCTTCATTTAGGAAGGTAATTGATTGATTTGATTTTATTTTATTTAGTTTAGGAATTTGATTTAATTTAATTAGGAAGGTGATAGATGAGATTTGATTTGAATCTTTTGATTTGGGAAGGTGATTTGGTTTGATTTCAACATGTGTTTAATGTGTGGATTTATTATTTTGGAAGGCTTTGGGCGTGAATTAGGGGGTTTGGGCGTGTGGTTAGTCCTTTTGGTGGGCTTGGTGTGTGGCTTGTGGGGGGTTTTGGGCCAATGATGGATTTCAAAACAGAGGTCCAACGAGCGAACCCGAAGCTAAGCGAATGAATTAAGTCCAACAAGGTACTGATTTCTGAATTTTCCTTCCGACATCTGTTTCCCGCGACTTTCGTAACTTAAAGAGTAGTGCCTCCGTACGAGGCTCATCATCATGACTTATATGCAAAAATGTAGTGCCTACACTGTCCTTTACCTTTGAAGGGTAATTTGGTCATTTTACCAAGTAAACAAGACTCACAAGTTCCATAAGGTTAATATTTGAAGGGTTTGAAATACCCATCCTTATGTAGCTTAGTTAATCTTGTTTCATTGATATGACCTAAGCGACTGTGCCATAGAAGTGATTCATGAGATTATTCGAGTTAACGTTGTATATATTAGAGGTTGAACATTCTTTCTTAGTTTGTAAGACATAGATACCATTATCAAAATACTATCTCTATATTTTATTTCATTTAAATAAATAGAACATGCATTATAACTTATTAGGCCTGAAAAGGCTTTATTACATAAAGAAGAAATTGAAATGATGTTCTTTACTAGAGAAGGTACATAAACATAATCTTCTAAGTCTAAAACTAAACCATTCAGCACAACTAATGAATAAGTCCCCACGCATAATGCAGCCAGTTTTGCTCCATTTGTTGGATAATATGACCCATAGCGTCATTATTTGCACAAATCATTGTGTTGTTGTAGCAAATTAACTATGTGGACAAGGAAATTGCACTCTCATCATTTGTGATTAATCACCATAGATATATAAATGAAGAGAGGTCCATATGATTAGTTCCTGGATTGAGATGATATGAGACAGTATCAGTCCACGAAGGATTAATCATTAAATATCCCTAGCCGGAGTATTATCGAGACAGGACATCGATAATGCGGAATAGGCTAGTATTGCACTTGTGCGCGTTGTGAGGGCACAACGGCATAGTTCTCATATATTTAAGTATTGGATACTTATGCAAGTGCGATAGGAGGTTGTGTTTTAACCGATGGTACGGGAAACAGCTTCGCTCTGGATAGACCCCTCGGAATCCCATTGGTATTATGACTATGTGTCTATGGGAGGCCGAAATCAAGGTAGGTGTGTATAGTCTTAACCTGAGACTTGCATCGCTAATACTTGCTATAATCGGTAGACTTTGGTCTTGGTGGTACAGGGCTTTAACCGGTTCTGCGTACACCGTTTCTGGTTTATCAGAGATCGTAGTGTATTGGGTGTGATGTCGAGACGGAAGTATCACTTCAGTCATAGTGGAGATGATGTCACGCAGGATACGGTATTAGTGCTCTTAAGTGCTGGTTGGCCATCAGGATATTATGACAAGGTCATGTATATCCGATTATAGAGACTAGTTACCAGACATCCGACATGTGCTTCGGACGGGGCAGAAACTTATCCAGCCCCAGCCCTAGCACGTGACTAACCGATACTGGGCCGATATACACAATACTACGGTATACTACGCTTGATACAGATCTAATATTCCTGTAAGAATATTTCTAGAGAATTGGGTAGGCATGGCGCTTTGCTAGAAGCCAACCTTGTCTTGTAAATCGGTATAAACGTAGTACGAGGTACTTACGTGTTTGGGTAGTCCGACGACCGTATTTACTGCCAACATATCCAGAGATCTCATGGGTCGCTTCTGAAGATTCACCGATGATGTATAACTCGCACTTTAATAATCTAGGATTAATTAGAAGAGAGAGAAAATTAATCTGGGATTAATTGCGGAGATATTTTATCTGGGATAAAATATTAGTTAAAGAGAGAGAGAAGATTAATTGGAATTAATCGATAAATTAATATATGATATATTATTAGAGAAATTGGATTTCGACGCGGAATTAAAATTAGATTTTAATTCGAGCGAACGAATTAATTTAGAATTAATTCGTTAGCAACGTGAATAGTGATTTCGCTAGGCGTAATCATTTAATTATGACGCGACGGAAAATTCATTAATTTGGAATTAGCGAACCCGAGCCCGGGATTATTTGCGAGCGCTTTCGCATTTCGAATTCGAGTGCGGCACGCAAGTCAAATCGTGCGTCATATCACTAGTCGCATCAATCGTCAAATCAAATGTCACTTTGAGTGATGTGACATGTTGTCACTTGATTTGAGTGATTGATGTAGAAGTTGAAAAAGCAACATTTGCTTTTTACTTTTTGACTTTTGAATTAAAGTAATATATATGTTTTATTTAATTTACTTGGTAATTATTATAAAACATATATATTAAAGCTTTAATCTTCTCTCTCCAACATGCAAGAAACGCACTTCTCTTTTCCCTCTCTTTTCTTCTTCCTCTCCTCACGGCTTCAAGCCGATTTCTTCAAAATGTTTCTGGTTTGACCGGATCAAGGGGAAATAAGGAAGAAGACTTAGTGCTAGCACACACCATGAGTGATACATAGGTGATAGGGAAACGAATTTGTGAGCTTGGAATCAATTTTGGAGCTTGAAGCTTGGAGCTTCCATGGTGTTCTTCAATGGCCGATTCTTGGAGGGACAAAAACCAGTGAAACCGAGCAGCCCACTGCATGAGGACGCCACTGCCGAGCATGAAGGGAGGCAGAAAACGCATCTTCTTTGTTGCATCTCAAACCGTTCAATGTGAGTTATGTTTCCGCCTTACTCCTTTGATGTGTTCATACTCGTTTTTATGCATGATTTATGATCCTTGGGACTTGATTGAAACTCAACAATGGTATCTTGAGCTATTGGTTGCATAAAACGAATTTAGGGTTCTTGAGCAAATTTGGGGCTTTTTGATTTAAGCTTGATTTTGACAAATTGTTTGTTTAAGAATGCTTGTATATGTATAAATTAGAGTTACATGTAATCAATTTGAAGAAAAATTATTTGATTGATTTTCCCCAATTTGCTTAATGTTGGCCAAAACTTTAATTTGGGTAAACTCAATTTAAGCATCAAATGATTAAATTGTTTAGTATAGTATGCTTGAATGAGGTTGAATTGATGTTGTGCATAATCAATTTCATGAAATTTGGTTGGATCCATTTTTCCCCAATTTTGGGCATGACAAATTTGGGTAAACTTGATTTTGAGCATGTTTAATGAAATTGGATGATTTAGAATGCTTAAATGTTTTTTAATTGATGATTGATTAGATCAATTTGATGAAAAGTGTTTGGAACAATTTTTCCCCAATTTGCTTGTGATGGCCGAATTTGGCAAGCTCCCTAATGTCTGTGTTTTTTGTTTTTTGTGATTTTTTGCATTTGGATGACTTGCAAATCATTTGGGGATGTTGAATTTTTGTTTAATTTGGTTCAATTGGATTGAATTCGATTTTGGCATATTTTTTCCCCTTTGGCCGAGACACTTGAAGCATGAAATTGGGTTTGATTTTGATTTAATGATGTTGGACTGATATTGGACATGATTAATTGATGTTAGCCAATTAATTGGACAAATTTGTGTTTTGGAAACTTTGATTTGGGTAATTATATAATGCTATGCACTTTGTTTAATTGAATTGTAAAATTGGATTTTGTAATTTAATTAAAATGGGCCTTAAAATTGGATTTGGGCTTTTTAAGTTGTTATTGGGTTTATTGGACTTTGTTGTACAAAGTTGGTTTAGGCCAAAATTGGTTGGATCCAATTAGGCCCAAAACCGCTTCCAAAAGGCCCAAATGCAACTAATAAACCTTTAACGTTTAATTGGGCCTAATGGGCCTAAATTAATTTATGGGCTTATGGGGTAACTCCCGGATTGGACTTTGGTCGGGTTTGACCCGAGTTGACCAAAAGTCCACGCCTCAAGAAATTAATTAAAGCCCATTAGACTTTAATTAATTAATATTGGATATTAATCGGCTTTGAGACCCGTAACGATTAAATTTGGAATTTAAGTCGTAAGGTTTATTTTATATGTAATATTTAATTTGGAATTAAATGAATTGAAAATACGTATTAAATTGGATTTAATCATGTAATTTAATTTAATTCGTAGAAATCGTACTTTGAGTACGTGTTCGCAATACGAGTTTGACTCGAACAAAATCAAATCTTTGTTTGAACATTGGATGATCACTAATTATCAAGATTAATTAATTTGATTAGATTGATTGAGAACATGCCTGTATGAATACATGGTTGTGATGTTTGAATAATGTATATCGGATGGAGATTAGAAGGGTGGGGTTAAGGGCAATTTTAGAAATTGTTGTAATAAATTTGATTTATTATTGGACCTGCGTGTCCAGCCTTATCTCCTATTTCTTTGTATTCTCTTCTCAACCTATTCCCCTCAATGTAAATGAGGTTTCTTTAGAGTGTAGTGGTACACGGTAGAAGAAATATTAGTGCTAGCGGGAGAGAGAAAGTGAGAGATTTGATCTAGGATCAATGTAAAATATCCATCTGCATATCATTATTATTTTATCATATGCGCTTTATTATGTGTTTAGAATGCATGTTTGGGTCTATGATGATGAGACCTTAACAAAGATAATAAATTGGTAGCCAATTTGCACGCGAAAAACCCTCGTTAAATATCAAGCGTTTATTTTCCTTCCATTGAGTGATTCTTACTCAAGATCCGAGATTGGCAGGGGTTGTTGGCCAAAGTCAAGCCCTTGTCCGTCAAAGATGTGTTTTAATCACGAGGCTTTGTTCCATATCGGTGTCGTGTCCAAGTTGTGGTTTGTTGGCCAAAGTCAAGACCACTTCTTGTCCATAGACATTGATTACGAAGCTTCTATGTCAATGGGTCCGCGCTTGACTGGGATCACTAGGTTTGTTGTGCCAAAGCCAAGGCCTAGTTGATTCAGAGGAAAAAGGTTAGGGTATACATTCGATGTATAGGCATATATAAGATATATGTTTGGGACTTGGATGTCCACCTACTGGATCTAGGAGTTGGATGAGATCCAATTGATCTTAGAGATCTACCTAGTTAATTATCATACAATTGTTGGCCAAAGTCAAGATTGTGTGATATTTAACGGGATCCTAGCCCACTAGGAAACACGGTTTCCCGAGTACTCGACAGAGGGTTAGAGGCTCGACGAAAAATAGTGGGAGGCAAGAATTGAATTTGCAATACTCGTTCAATTACTCGCCATAAGCGCGCTCATTTAAATTATTTCGTCATTAGATTAAATTTAGTTAGACTAATATTTAAATTGTTGTTTTAATAAACAGTTGGGCTGTATTATACTTGATTATATATAATTGGATTATATTAATCAATATATTTGAATTAATTTCAGTTTACAGTTGATTTTATAATTGGATTATAGTAATCAATGTAATTGAGGTTAATTAATTTGGATTATATTTGATTATATAGTTGGACTATTATAATCATTATAATAAATATAGTACCACTAATCGTTGATTAAATAGTTGGACTATTGTAATCAAGATAAAATTGAAAGTTGGATATTTAAAATATAATCTGGGATTAAAATATTTTAATAATTTAATTTTCAAATTGGGAATAAATAATAGGTTATCTTATTTGATAAAATAACTTATTGTACCTTAAGCCCAAAATTAAGCAAAATAAGTAGAGCATAAAATCTTTGGAAGATTTATGTGATGATGACTTTAATGCTTAATTTAATATACTTGTCATAAATCTAATTTTAGATTTAAGATATTAAAATTACAATTTATAATTCTTGGAGAATTAATTGACTATTCTAGAGGAGATAAAGTCAAAGTTTGCAATTGGGCATGTAGCACGAGGTTGCAAATCGTTTCGAAATTCTAAAAACCCAAGGCTTGCCTAAGGTTTCTGAAATATTGAAAAGGATAATAGACATATCCCAAAGTGACTACCATTTGGATATGGCAGATACGAAGGAATTAAAGAAAGGGCAAGGCTCTTACTTTGAAAATGTTTGTCTTAGTTATGTTCACAGCTAGTATTGAAATTAGATTTTAAATACTTAGTGTGGTACATAAAATATATGTATTGATGTTCAGAATCTGCTTTGAGCAGGATACTGACTTCAAGCTGAGATTGCTCTGCGAATCGGAAACGGGACGAAAGTCGCTGTTTCGACCGTAGATACCTAAGTTTAGGAACTACCCTTCGGGTGTGTACTTAAATTAGGAACTGTTATACTGTAACTAGTTTGACTAAAGACATTATCTCTATATCAGTGTTTAACCGTTGCGGATAAACCTTTATATTCTAGAACACTAAGTGTTTTATTATATAAAGATGATACTGAGATAAACACATTAGATGTGAATAACAGAATTTATATTTTGAATATAATTAAAATCTCAAACATATAAATTGACAAATAAATAGCTCAAATTGATTTGATCAATAGAGACTTATTTGTGGCATTGTTGTCTGGGACACAATTATACAAGACTCGTATATCCACACTTTTGAAGAGTGGATACTAGGACTGATTTGACTATTCAAATAAGGTCTCGAATCTAGTTTATTAGGTAAAGTACCTAAAATACTATTTACTTAGTAATAGTAAAAGGGCCACCGATCTGTTAGCCCTATTCATGGTGAAGTTAGTGGGCCCATATCTAGCTAGGCTAGATGTGAACATGAATATTTCGTGACCTTAACGGATGTGGCATCACGTTATGGTTATGTGTTTCTTTTGAAGAACACAAATCAGAAACTTTTAGAGTTTCGACACGAAATAGACAAACAGATCGGCTATAGTGTTATACCGTGACGGTAAGACCGTAATGGAAAATACTTAAGCAATAAGTTTCTTATATACTTGAAAGAGTATAGTATTCTTTCAAATGAGGACTCCTCCCGAACACGTCAAAGTGACGGTGTGTCCGAACGGATGAACCGAATCATGTTAGACATGATAAGGCTAATCATGAGTCGCTCGAGCTAGTACTATTTCCTTCATCGGATAAGTTTTAACAGTGCAATAACTTATTTAGAATAAAGTTCCATAATAATCTATTTGACAGATTACATATTAGATATGAACGGGAAAGAAACCGGGTTTCTCATTCCTGACTATTTGGGATGCTAGGCATATGTTTGGATAATACCAACTAAGAGACCCAAATTGGATAAGTGCCAATATAGGTTATCCTAAGGGAAACCATAAGTATAGTACTTATAAATCTCACATGAGAACAATGTGATTGTTGCTCACCATGCGGTTTTTCCTGAGAGGAATACCGATATGTAGTGGTCAGTGGGAGGATAGTGATACTCGATGAAAATCGGAGTAATACTGTTCAAGGCACGAAGTCCTTAATGGAACACAAATAGTTCATCTATGATAAATCTATACCATTAATCTTCGAGTAAACAAGAACCGCGTAGATCAGAGAGAGTCAGAAAACGACCTAGGGTATGGGTTTCTGATCTAACCTCATAAAGATGTCAATCTTATGAAGGTATATCCGCCGACTACGTTTTGAGGAAGTGATACGAGGTATCGACTCCCTATTATGGCAAAGTGCCATGAATCCGAAATGGATTCCATGTATACAACTATTTTGGATACTAGTTGTTGTACCACAAGGCATTGTGCCTATTGGTACATTAAACGTCTTCAAGGAAGACATACATGAATGGCACATACCAACGTACAAAGCCGGGCTTTTAACAGAAAGGTATCGTTATCAACATTGTGTTAATACGGTTCAACCTTTTACCTGTTGCCATGGTAAATCCATTTTGAAGATGCTTGTTGATAACTACATATTTCATTTATGAAATGTGTCAGTTGCAGATCAAAATCGCTTTCCTGAAAAGGAAACCTTTTGGAGGATGCTTACAACATCCTGACGATTTTGTATAACCGACAAACAAGTTTGCAGGTTATTCGATCCATGTTTGGATTGAAACAAGCATAAGGTTCTTGGAACTGACGTTTTGATATAATCATAATGGTTTATGATTTGACTCAAAACGAAATAATTCTTGTGTATATAAAAGGGTTAGTGGAGTGCACTGACATGAATGTCCTGTAAAATAATGATAATATGTCATTTCTTGGAATGAAATTCCCATAAAGCAATCGGTGAAAGCTTGGCTTTCATAAGAAATTCTCCGTAGAATTCTGGGGAGTAACAACCTTTATTCAAGGAATAAAGATCTACTGGGATAGATTTGGAGTTGTTAACACTCTCTGGGAAATTGTACATTTAAAATGTACTTGATTTGGTGTCTCATACGCTTCGAGCATATGGAGTCACAATCGGTAATCCAAGTGACAGTCACTGGATTGATGTTAAGAACATCTGTTAGTATCTTAGAGAACTAAAGATGCTATCTTAAACTATGAGAAAGAGAACTTGAACTCACTAGGATCACTGCTGCAAGTTTCCAAACCGGTAAATACTGCGGTACTATAAAGTTTGAATAACGGGACAGTAAGCTGGAAATATTCCGAGCAAGATAACTGTTGCCGAATTAACAACAAATGCGGATTATTGCTGCAGCTGAGGCAGCAATAGAAGCCATTTGGATCGATAATAAATCTAATTAGATTAGATATAGTTCTTTTAGCAGCTGAGCTAGGCGTCAGCACAGGCTAAGGAATTAAAGGTCTCATCGACGATCCATATATACTTCTATATCATCTGATTCGTTCGGATCATACATCGTGGCGATGTGATGATCGTATAAATCGCGTCAGAAGATAATTACGCAAATCCGCTTACGAAAATCTTTTCTCAGCAATTTGAGCGAACCGTACATAGTTCGGGTGTGGGACACTCGAGTGACTGGCTATGTGCCAAGTGGGAGATTGTTAGATAATATGACCCATAGCGTCACTATTTGCACAAATCATTGTGTTGTTGTAGCAAATTAACTATGTGACAAGGAAATTGCACTCTCATCATTTGTGATTAAATCACCATAGATATATAAATGAAGAGAGGTCCATATGATTAGTTCCTGGATTGAGATGATATGAGACAGTATCAGTCCACGAAGGATTAATCATTAAATATCCTAGCCGGAGTATTATCGAGACAGGACATCGATAATGCGGAATAGGCTAGTATTGCACTTGTGCGCGTTGTGAGGGCACAACGGCATAGTTCTCATATATTTAAGTATTGGATACTTATGCAAGTGTGATATGAGGTTGTGTTTCACCGATGGTACGGGAAACAGCTTCGCTCTGGATAGACCTCTCGGAATCCCATTGGTATTATGACTATGTGTCTATGGGAGGCCGAAATCAAGGTAGGTGTGTATAGTCTTAACCTGAGACTTGCATCGCTAATACTTGCGATAATTGGTAGACTTTGGTCTTGGTGGTACAGGGCTTTAACCGGTTCTGCGTACACCGTTTCTGGGTTTATCAGAGAGTCGTAGTGTATTGGGTGTGATGTCGAGACGGAAGTATCACTTCAGTCATAGTGGAGATGATGTCACGCAGGATACGGTATTAGTGCTCTTAAGTGCTGGCCGGCCATCAGGATATTATGACAAGGTCATGTATATCCGATTATAGAGACTAGTTACCAGACATCCGACATGTGCTTCGGACGAGGCAGACACTTATCCAGCCCCAGCCCTAGCACGTGACTATCGGATACTGGGCCGATATACACAATACTACGGTATACTACGCTTGATACAGATCTATATATTCCTGTAAGAATATTTCTGGAGAATTGGGTAGGCATGGCGCTTTACTAGAAGCCAACCTTGTCTTGTAAATCGGTATAAACGTAGTACGAGGTACTTACGTGTTCGGGTAGTCCGACGACCGTATTACTGCCAACATATCCGGAGATCTCATGGGTCGCTTCCTGAAGATTCACTGATGATGTATAACCCGCACTCTAATTAATCTAGGATTAATTAGAAGAGAGAGAAAATTAATCTCGGATTAATTGCGGAGATACTTTATCTGGGATAAAATATTAGTTAAAGAGAGAGAGAATGATTAATTTGGAATTAATCGATAAATTAATATATTTGATATATTATTAGAAATTGGATTTCGACGCGGAATTAAAATTAGATTTTAATTCGAGCGAACGAATTAATTTAGAATTAATTCGTTAGCAACGTGAATAGTGATTTCGCTAGGCGTAATCATTTAATTACGACGCGACGGAAAATTCGTTAATTTGGAATTAGCGAACCCGAGCCCGGGATTATTTGCGAGCGCATTTGCATTTCGAATTCGAGTGCGGCACGCAAGTCAAATCGTGCGTCATATCACTAGTCGCATCAATCGTCAAATCAAATGTCACTTTGAGTGATGTGACATGTTGTCACTTGATTTGAGTGATTGATGTAGAAGTTGAAAAAGCAACATTTGCTTTTTACTTTTTGACTTTTGAATTAAAGTAATATATATGTTTTATTTAATTTACTTGGTAATTATTATAAACATATATATTAAAGCTTTATCTTCTCTCTCCAACATGCAAGAAACGCACTTCTCTTTTCCCTCTCTTTTCTTCTTCCTCTCCTTCACGGCTTCAAGCCGATTTCTTCAAAATGTTTCTGGTTTGACCGAATCAAGGGGAAGCAAGGAAGAAGACTTAGTGCTAGCACACACCATGAGTGATACATAGGTGATAGGGAAACGAATTTGTGAGCTTGGAATCAATTTTGGAGCTTGAAGCTTGGAGCTTCCATGGTGTTCTTCAATGGCCGATTCTTGGAGGGATAAAAACCAGTGAAACCGAGCAGCCGACTGCATGAGGACGCCACTGCTGAGCATGAAGGGAGGCAGAAAACGCATCTTCTTTGTTGCATCTCAAACCGTTCAATGTGAGTTATGTTTCCGCCTTACTCCTTTGATGTGTTCATACTCGTTTTTATGCATTATTTATGATCCTTGGGACTTGATTGAAACTCAACACCATTACCCATGCATAAGTCAACCTCCCCATGACGGAGTCTCATACTGTTTCTCAGGCCCTGCACATTGTTACACAAGTGAGTCCCACAACCGGTGTCCAAGCACCCAAGTAGAAGGTTAAGAGTTTTGAGAATATGTTCAATCATATACAACATACCTGAAGCATTGGGCTTCTTGGCCTCTTGGGCTTCCCTAGCTTCCTTGGCTTTCTAGGATCTGTAGTCTTTCTTCCAATGATCCTTCTTTCTACAAAAGAAACATTTCCCCTTTCCATTTTTCTTCTCCACCTTACCATTGGGCTTTAGGTGATCTGGAGCCTTGGCCTTGCCTTTATTTTTCTTTGGGCCTCGTGGCTTCAGGTCCGTACCCGTAAGCATGACGGAGGTTTTAAGCTCTGGTTTCAAGTCATTCTCTGCTTGCTTTATCATATTGTGCAATTCTGCTAAAGTAGCTTCTTTATCAGATAGATGAAACTGCATAATAAAGTTAGAGAATTCTTTTAGTAAGGACTGAAGAATTAGATCCTGACATATCTCATAATCCATGATGAACACGAGGTTGGCCAAATTTTCAATGTGGCCAATCATCTTAAGCACATGTCCACTAACAGATCCTTCCTTATACCTTGTTTGGAATAAGGCACATGACACTTGGAATCTCACGGTATGAACGGAAGTTGCATACAACTCCTTCAAGTGAAAGATGATGGTTTGAGCATCCATATCTTCGTGAGCTTTCTGAAGTTCGTCCAACATAGAGCCAAGCATTATGCAAACTGCTTGCTCATCATCATCGACGTGTTTCTTCCAAGCATCAAATGTATTTTGGTCAGCATCTTATGCGGGTTCAGGTGGAAATGGTCTTTCAAGAACATAGAAAATCTTTTATTGTCGTAATACAATTTTAAGGTTTCTAAACCAGTCATTATAGTTGTCCCCTTTGAGCTTATGCTCATCAAGGATGGAACGAAGTGATACTCTGTTGCCATTTGAATGTTTGTGATATATTTTAACCCATCTGTTAAGAGAGAATATTAAAATTAGGAATATGTTTTCATTAATGTTTCATAGTAACATTGGCTTTTAATATTATGAATTTTCTCCCACTCAATTGTTTTAAGATTTTAAGCAAATCGCATCAACCCCATATGATGGATTTCTTATTGGCAAGGATCCCATTATCATCATTTCATAACTCCGACTAGGGCCGGTCGTTATAAAATACGATAATTAGGTAGGTTTCTAACCAATTTATGATATAAATCACAATTCCTTGATCATTGGGTTGGGCAATCAAACATGCAATAGCTTATGCTAGTCCTTGTGGACACTGATAAGTGCATGAAAATGTACTTTGAAACATCACTTATTCGGGTTTATTGTTAAGTATTTAGTTATATATTTTATATTTTATTATATAATATTTATCATGATATTAATTAAAAAGTATTTATTATTTAAATTAATTTAGTAATTTCTCTCTTTATTATTTATTATTTGTAGGAATTAGAGAAGGAAGCATACAATTGTTGACCAAAGTCATGTGTTACAAAAAGTAAGCTAAGCATGTGGGCCCAAATTACCAAGTTACAAAAGAAGAATTATAGTTTGAAAAGGAAAGAGAGAGAACACGTGAGAAAACAAAGAGAAAAGTGAGAATGTGGCGTGATCAATAATTAAAAAGAGAGAAACAAAGTTCGGTTGTTGACTATAATGGAAACAAGCATGCAACGTGGGCCCTGATCAAGAATTAGGTTTCAAATTGCCATGTGATACAAAAGTAAAAAGGTGGCAACAATTAATATAAAAAAGCGGCTGTGTAATATAAACGGGGGCTTCAGCGTGTTTTATTGGAAGGCAGCCTGCGCATAATACTAAATCAAGAGCTGCTGCCGAGAAACCAAAAAAGAACTAAACCAGCAGAGGCCGAGAGCTACAGCAAAATATTCAGAGACTGCGCAGAGAGTGCCGAGAAGTAAGAGAGCAGTGCCGAGAGTTCAGAGAAGAAATCAGAGTCCAGAAGCCGGGACGCGGAGTCGTGATGATTCATAACAACAATTCTCTCCAATCCCAGATTATTTTTATTTCTTTTATGATGAACTAATCCCCTAGGCAAAGTTAGAGATGAACTCTTGTGTTGGATTTTTATTATTATGTTTTTTGATTCCTACGAACCTTTTAATCGTTTAATAAAATTGATGTTTATTTTTCTATCATCCTTCGATTTATTAATCCAGAAATTATGTTTTGTTAAATCCATATAGATCCAGTCATGCTTCTTCTATGTATGGTTTGCGAATTTAATTGTGACTGGTAAAGTTGTTTTGCGTGTTGGTCTTCTGCTGCAGTATTGCCTGAGGGTATATTGTCGACGTTAAATAACTCGTAACGATGACTTTTGTGTGCTGTTAACATAGAGAAATTAATCATTAATTACCTTAGAATGTAATATGTGTAGAATTGAATATGTTCCAATTGTTAGTTTGGGATGTGAAACCCTCAACTGAGTAATAATAGGAATTAATAACTAAATATAGGAATTTGATGCAAGAGGGATTCCCAACGCTTTGCTGCTTTTCTCTGCCGTTATCCTTTATTATCATTCCATTATTTTATTTATCTTTACTTTAATTACCAATTTTATTATTTTATTTATTAAGTTACCGTTAACGTATTGTTTGAGTGAATTAGTTCTGTTGTAACCATCTCTCTGAGGAATCGACACCCCAGCTATACTGCGATAACCGCAAGTTATTTTTGGGCGTAATCAAAATTTGGCGCCGTTGCCGGGGAGACGGTTTACAAGCAAAATGAGCATGTTTGCTTAGTCAACAATAAAGCGGTAACTTCGTTCCATATCTTTTATTTATTTATTTTTTTTTTACTTATTTTATTTTTTATTTTAATTTTTAGTTTTTGTTTAGATTTTTTTTCTTTTTTTAATTGATTCTTTTTATTTTTGTTTCTAGTTTTATTTTTTTTTTTATTTTTGTGTTTATTTTATTTATTTTATTTTATTTTATTTTTCTTTTATTAGTTGTGTTGGAGGGCATGCCTAGATTTTGGGATCAATTGGGTAGATTTGCTAGAATAGAACAGGAAGATTCAGAGTCAGATCCAGATAATATATTTGAGAACCTTTTTGCTACACCATCTAGATCTAGCAGACATACCATGAGTGAGTACGAGAGACCACCCATGAGGACTCTTGAAGAGTACCTCCACCCAACTCGCACAGCTATACCATCGTGCATAATGTTTCCACCTAATGCACCACATATAGACTTTAGGCCTGAAATGATACAATATCTTCCAACTTTTCACGGGTTAGAGAGCGAGAATCCGTACGTGCATATTAGGGAGTTTGAAGAGGTAGTAGCAACCTTCCATGACCGGTTTAGAACCACTGACATAATTAGACTTAAGTTATTCCCTTTTACCCTAAGGATAGAGCTAAGAGCTGGTTGGTCTCCTTTAAGACCTAGGTCAATAGGATCGTGGGGCGAGATGACTCAGGAATTCTTTAATAAATACTTCCTGCATCATAAGACGAATGCCCTGAAAAGAAAAATCTCCACCTTCTCCCAGAGAGACAGTGAGACCCTTTATCAAACATGGGAGAGGTAAAAAGAGTTGTTAGCTTTGCCCTCACCATGGATATGAGAGTTGTGTTTAGTAAGTTATTTCTATGATGGACTGACCCTTAGAGAGCGCCAATTCGTTGAGACAATGTGCAATGATGAGGCAATCGAGTATTTAGATGACCTAACTAAGAAATCTCATACTTGGACTGGATCCAATGCCTTAGACAACACTGATAGGACACACACTTCTTCTAGCAAAAGCCTACACCACTTTAGGGAAGATGACAGTCTTAGGGCACAAATTGAGCTATTAACTAGACAGATAGGAGCCTTACAAGCCAAATATAGCAAAACCATGCATTCAGTAGCCCAACTAGAATCCCAAGAGTGTCCGGTATATGGTGAGATGAGAGGGAAATATGAAGAACAATACAATGCATTAGGGACGTACCAAAAGCCTTATACACCATATCCAGATACCTATAATCCTAGTTGGCGGAACCATCCCAATCTTAGTTGGAGACATGAGTCTCATCACCCTATTCAAGCACTACCACCTAGAGGTTATAGTGCCCCCCAGTATCACACGCCTGAAGTTCTTAGGAATTCCCTAGAGGATAATTTACAAGTATTTATGGAGGCCCAAAAGGCCATTGTGGAAGCCCAGAATAAAACCAATCAAAGGATTGAGTCATTGATAGCTCAGGTCACTGAAGACCATAAGGAAATTAAGAGTCAAATTTCTAAATTGACTAATGTCCTGAGTGTGCAAAAATAAGGAAAATTCTTTTCTCAGACTCAACCAAATCAACAAGGGCAACACATGGCACAGACTGATCATGAGGTATCCAATATAAGAGGTGTTAATGTCATAATCACTAGGAGCGGTAACGAGGTAGGAGAGCAGCACATGCCCAACACTGTAGGTGACCCTAAGGACAATAGTGCTAACACAGCTCAGGAAGAACAAGTGCCACATTTCCAAACTAGAGTACCATTTCCTCAAGAACTTAACATTTTTCATGTTGAAAAACAATTACAGGGTGAGGATGAGTGTCATTACTCAGACATACTAGAAACAGTCCTGCCGAAAACATCGTCTCTACAACCTGAATCAAATCCTCCTGAACTGAAACTGGTCCAAAAGAATCGAAAAATGAGGAAAATGAGAGTTAATGCTCAATTAAAGATGATACCTGTTAAGATTAAAAAGAAGATTGAGCCAACTTTTCCTTATGAGCTGCCCAAAATTTCGACAATCCTCAGACCTTGGAGGATCAATGGATAAACTGCCACAGCTAGACAAGCATTCCCTCCCATGCCTTCATCGATACGCTCGATGGAAACCACCATGACAACTTGAGTGCTTGCGTCTGGCTGAAGACGTTAAACTTAGCGCTAGCGGGGAGGCAACCCTTGTATCTGCATTTTATGTTATTTTATTTACTTTAGTTTTATTTTATTGTGTGCTAATTGCATGTTTATTTTTTCTGTTTGCATGAGTGTTTATGCAGGAGTTAGCACAACCTACACAGCCACACAACTAAGTCTCACCATAGGAACCTGATCAACTCCGCGTCTGGTAGTGTTGTTCCTTAATCCTTTTTCTTTACATTTATCTTACATTGAGGACAATGCAAGTTTTAAGTGTGGGGGTGTATGCATGCGCATGATAATACCTGTCATAAATACATTTTATTATTATCTAAAAAAATTATTTTGTTCTTTTTTTTAGTCCTTGTTAGTTAACATAAGTCCTATGATGATATTGTTTTTTTAGGATGAAATCTTAGAAACGATAAGTCATTTAATGTACTTTTTTTTGGTTTCTATTAAGGTCACAAGATCAATAATAAGCATGAATCAAGTGCGAATACACATCGAAGAAGTTGCGGAATACTCACATCGATCGGTTGAGAGACGTAGAGGCAACAAAAATTCAGATTCAGCCTTTGAACTGGTTCGGCAGTGAGCAGAAACAACTCACTGGTTTGGCCTCCATTTGGTCCTTCGTCAAGCTCCAAGCTTCGTCGAATGGTTCCCGGCTCATGGGTGAACTTCCCTATCACCTTCGCATGTCTCGTAAGTGTGCTACCACTCAAGAAATTTGCCACAAATTTCCAACTCTTGCTTCCCTTCTTCACGCCAAAACTGAACCGGTGAAGAATAGACAGTGAACTGCCAAGAGAGAGAGGAGAATATGGAGAGAGAGAGAGATGATGTGTTGTTGTGATTAATTGTTTGGTAATGTATTTCCAAAAACATATACCAAATTCAAAAGTCAAATTAGTAAAATTGTCATTCCAAATGACAAAAGTAAAATTGAGTGTTTAACACTCTTTGACCAACCAACCACTTCTATCACTTGCAATCAATCACATCAATCAATCAAGTGTCACATCACTCAAAGTGACATGTGATTTGACGCTTGATGTGACTAGCGATTTGACGCTTGATTTGACTTGCGTGCCGCACTCGAATTCGAAATGCGAATGTGCTCGTAAACAATCCCGGGCTCGGGTTCGCTAATTCCAAATTAATGAATTTTATGTTGCGTCGTAATTAAATGATTACGCCTAGCGAAGTCACTATTCACATCGCTAACGAATTAATTCTAAATTAATTCGTTCGCCCGAATTAAAATCTAATTTTAATTCCGCGTCGAAATCTAATTTCGTTTAATATATCAAATATATTAATTAATCGATTAATTCCAAATTAATCGTTATCTCTCGTTAATTGATATTTTATCCCAGATAAAATATCTCCGTAATTAATCACATATTAATTTTCTCTCTCTTCTAATTAATCCCAGATTAATTTAGAGTGCGAGTTATACGTCATCGGTGAATCTTTGGGAAGCGACCCATGAGATCCCCGGATATGTTGGCAGTAAATTCGGTCATCGGACTATCCGAACACGTAAGTACCTCGTACTACGTTTATACCGATTTACAAGACAAGGTTGGCCTCTAGCAAAGCGACATGCCTACCCAATTCTCCGGAAATATCCTTACAGGAATAAAGGATCAGTATCAGGCGTATTATACGTAGTATTGCGTATTTCTGTCCAGTATCAGATGATCACGTGCTAGGCCTGGGGCTGGAATTGTGCCTGCCCTGTACGAGCACATGTCGGATGTCTGGTGACTAGTCTCTATAATCGGATAAACATGACCTTGTCATTTTATCCCGATAGCTGAAGCATTTAAGAGAACGAGTCCCGTATCCTACGTGACCATCATCTCCATATGACTGGAGTGACACTTCCGTCTTGACATCACACCCAACACACTACGATTCTCAATATACCCAGTATTGGCATACACAGAACCTGTTAAAGCCCTGGACGACCTCAACCAAAGTATATTGATTGTCGCAAGTATTAGCGGTGCAAGTCTCAGGTTAAGACCAAATACACCTACCCTGATTTCGGACTTCCATAGACACATAGTCATACTACCAATGGAATTCCGAGGGGGTCTATCCAGAGTGAAGCTATTTCTCGTACCATCGGTAAAACACAACCTCCTATTACACTTGCATGAGTATCATATACCCAAAAATATGAGAACTATGTCGTTGTGCCCTCACAACGCGCACAAGTGTAATACTAGTCTTTTACGTATTTATCGATGTCCAATCTCGATAATACTCTGACTAGGGATATTTAATGATTTATCCTTCGTGGACTGATACTGTCTCATATCATTCTCCGTCCAGGAACAAATCATAGGGACCTCTCATCATTTATACATCTAGATGATCTAATCACAAATGATAAGAGTGCAATCTCCTTTGTCACATAGTTAATTTGTGCAACAACACCATGATCTGTACAAATAGTGACGCTATGGGTCATAATTGTCCAATACTTTTATCTGATGATTTGAATAGTTTATCTATGTTAGACTCGTAAGCATTTAATTATAGGTTTTTAGCAGTGGAAACCTGAGTAGTTGGCAAGATGACTAGTTGAAGAAGTTACATATCGATGAATGACCGTTTGCTTAGATGTCTATCCTGATTTGCTTGTGTTATGACATGTGGTATGATGAAAATAAAAGAAAAGTCTCTGAAGAAAGAAAATAAACCACCTATAAACCGATAGCGTGAAGCTACCCATGGGCGAGTATTAGGACCACCATGAGGAGAAATGCTACCTTAAAGGGTAGGTGTGTTGTTGAAAAAAAAGAAAAGAAAAAGAGAAAGAAAAGAAAAATGCAAAAAGAAGGAAATGAAAAGAGAGACAGGGAAAAAAAAAATCATACCATATTGAGCACATAAAGCAATTACAAAGCTTATTGAGATATCTAGGTTGGTTTGACCCATCGATCCCAATTTTTAAACGAAATCATTGAGTTGGCTTACCTAGGAATCAAGCTGTGAATGAACCTTTACACACACACACTCTGAGTCTGGCTTAGATGAGTTATTCAAAGACTTAGATTTGAGTTACATTAAGTACTTTGAAAGTTCTCTGATTTCATTACTAGGCATTCTTTGAGGACAAAATTATGTGAAACTATTGAGACTATTTAATTTTTATTTTTGCATGATTGTGTGTTTTGATTGACGTTTGTGGGTATCATCGTTGTAAGCTCTCACGAGACTATAACTCGTCCACTAAGGACACCTAGGGGTTTAAAGGCTTGTTGCATACGCTAAATGCAATCGTGATCCCTACGAAAGTGGCTTAGATAGTTTTTATTTATTTTTATTTATTTATTTAGTTTTTATTTTTGCGCTTGAATTGCTAGGGACTAGCAATAAGCTGATTGGGGGTTGTGATAAGTGCATGAAAATGTACTTTGAAACATCACTTATTCAAGTTTATTGTTAAGTATTAGTTATATATTTATATTTTATTATATAATATTTATCATGATATTAATTAAGAAAGTATTTATTATTTAAATTAATTTAGTAATTTCTCTCTTTATTATTTATTATTTATTATTTAATATTGTAGGAATTAGAGAAGGAAGCATACAATTGTTTACCAAAGTCATGTGTTACAAAAAGTAAGCTAAGCAAGTGGGCCCAAGTTGCCAAGTTACAAGAGAAGAATTATAGTTTGAAATGGAAAGAGAGAGAACACGTGAGAAAACAAAGAGAAAAGTGAGAAGGTGGCTGTGATCATAAAAAAAAGAGAGAAACAAAGTTCAGTTGTTGACTATAATGGAAACAGGATGCAACGTGGGCCCTGATCAAGAATTAGGTTTCAAATTGCCATGTGATACAAAAGTAAAAAGGTGGCAACATTAATATAAAAAGGCGGCTGTGTAATATAAACGGGGGCTTCAGCGTGTTTTATTGGTAGGCAGCCTGCGCATAACTAAATCAAGAGCTGCTGCCGAGAGAAACCAAAAAAAGAACTAAACCAGCAGAGGCCGAGAGCTGCGCATAAAACAGCAAAAATATTCAGAGGCTGCGCAGAGAGTGCCGAGAAGAAAGAGATCAGTGCCGAGGGTTCAGAGAAGAAATCAGAGTCCAGAAGCGCGGGACGCGGAGTCGTGATGATTCAGAACAACAATTCTCTCCAATCCCAGGCTATTTTTATTTCTTTTATGATGAACTAATCCCCTAGGCAAAGTTAGTGATGAACTCTTGTATTGGATTTTTATTATTTATGTTTTTGATTCCTACGAACCTTTTAATCGTTTAATAAAATTGATGTTTATTATTTTCTATCATCCTTCGATTTATTAAGCCATAAATTATGTTTTGTTAAATCCCATATAGATCCAGTCATGCTTCTTCTATGTGTGGTTTGCGAATTTAATTGTGACTGGTAAAGTTGTTTTGCGTGTTGGTCTTCTGCTGCAGTATTGCCTGAGGGTATATTCTCGACGTTAGATAACTCGTAACGATGACTTTTGTGTGCTGTTAACATAGAGAAATTAATCATTAATTACCTTAGAATTTAATATTTGTAGAATTGAATATGTTCCGGTTGTTGGTTTGGGATGTGAAACCCTCAACTGAGTAATAATAGGAATTAATAACTAAATATAGGAATTTGATGCAAGAGGATTCCCAACGCTTTGCTTCTTTTCTCTGCCGTTATCCTTTAATTATCATTCCATTATTATTTATCTTTACTTTAATTACCAATTTTATTATTTTATTTATTAAGTTACCGTTAACGTATTGTTTGAGTGAATTAGTTCTGTTGTAACCATCGCTCTGAGGAATCGACACACCAGCTATACTGCGATAACCGCAAATTATTTTTGGGCGTAATCAGACACCTAATCTTTGCCACTAAGTTATAAGACCACGCCTAAGGGTCCCTGCATCTTTTGACTCAGAAATGTCAAACCATTGTCAATAGTATGATTTAGGGACAAATTGGTATTTGTCAGTCTGGTAAAGCCTAGTCCTGCCAATACGGTTTAAGCCCTTTGGGTCTATATTTTACAATGGGAGACAAATTTTAGACTTAAATTATTATTGAGGATTTTAGCAAGTTTAAGTGAATAACTGTCAAATGGATTCCTTCATTGAAAATTCCCCAGAGGGAGGGTGGAGTGAACTCTCTTAAATACCCTTACCTCTTAGGCTCTTATCGCCTTGGTGACAGGAATAAACAATAGATCCTCCAAATTTGTCCAACACTTTAAATATGCTTTAAGGTAAGCTTTGAGTAAATGATTATCTAGTTGTCTTCACAACTTTTCCTTTTGGCTATAAAAAGGTAGTGAGTGAAGGAAGACACCAAATCATTATCTAACTCTAGTAATACCTTTGGTTAAATTAACTTTAGTTTGGAAAGTTTTATTAACGCCTTGGTCCCACCCCACTTGTATCTTTTATAATGTCGTTTTATTATAAACAAGTTATTTATATTTATTAGCCTTAAAGGTAATAAATCTCTAAGTTCATCACGGAATAATTACTTAGCTAAGGGATAAACAATACACTCTCTATTTCTTAGAAAGTCTCTAGATGCTTGCACCCTAAAATAATCATGCCAATTCTAATCATACATAGAATCATCAAGCATATGAGTTTTAATATGTTGGAATTATTTTAGGCATTAAATAACTTTGAATAATATTTAATTATGATATTGCATTTTCTTTTATTCAAATAAATTTACTATTCACATTTTTCTGCAGACGCGTGAACTTTAATGTAATTTCACAATTCAAATCTTAACTAAATCATGCAAAACTTGTGTGCTAAAATTAAGTGCAGGGTGTTAGCTTTCCAACGAGTTTTTAAACGCCCAATTTCGAGTTCAAATGAGTGACAACTAATCAAAACAAAAACGGAGCACTGATACCACTGTTGGGAAGTGGCCGCGAGTGCACAACGGAAAAATAAAAATTAAAATTATGATGCGCTTTCCCTTTGCCCAAGGCCCATTTGTTTTGATTACTCTACAATCCTAGGCATGTTACTATATATTCTAAGCATAAAACTCATAAAACATGCAAAGAACATAAACCTAAACATGCTAACTATCATAAGAACTCTAATAAAAATAAAGAAAGAAAAAGACTTACTTGAACCGTAGACTTCTCCAGTCCTCTCTCCAATCTACAAGCTTTTCTCGAACTTAACAAGCTCTTCCACGTTGCAAAGAGTCACCCAAGTGTGTGGCCTCCAAAATGCACACACCAAAGCCAAAACTCAACGGCAAGACTACGCCTTGAGTGCACGTGTATTTTGCCCTTGGTGCTAGCCTAGGCAAATACCTCAAAACTATTAACTCGAGGTTCCTCTAGTAAATTAGACTTAAGGATCCTCAAAATCAGTGGCTTACTCTTAAAACTTTAGAGTTGCTCACTTATATAAACCCAAGATTTGAAAGGTATGGTGCAAAAATTTGTGAAAAATTCTTTGGGTTTATATAGTGCTCCAAAGACAACAAAATTAATTAAGAATCCGATGTGGGATAAAAGACAATTTAATCTTAGCCATTGGATCTTAATTTAGTGGTTTAATGAGATTATAAAACCCTAATAATAGTTTGGGCCGAATTGGAATTCAAAACATATAACAAAAAAAAAAAAAAAATATAACTATTCAAATGGTACTATTCACATGAATAGTAATTTATTAATTTTTTTATTCCAATTCCCAAAGTGCCCCTATCGTCATTTACCAATCCATAAGCCATTATGGAACCTCATAAATGATATGTTCAATAATTAAACATATTGAACCATTTATGAACAATTCCTACAGCAATCATATATGCTGTTAAATATGTACTGTGCACTGTTAACCATTGATTTCGACTTTGTTGTGTGTGACCTTTTGGGTTCCCCTCAAGTTGGACATGAAATGAATCGTGATAATTTAATCAAACATAAATTATCCTCCGATCATATGGTCGTTCGATTTCAATGACCAAGGTTGACATCTAGCAACATGCCAAGGCCCCCAAATGAGAAGGAAAGATATATATACCCATTCTGTATGCGATTTACATATGATACAGTCCATCGCCTCACTGTATCCCCACATATTGACCTAGGGTACGGAAAGTGTCTACCCATATGGTCAAAGGTATGATGTTGATAGTGTCATGAATCGTGCTAACCCAAGAATCTCACATGATTCTTCCGTTGTGGCCACAGTCTAAAACACTGATCACAATATCAACTAGCGAACTGGAATACTACTTGTAGGACACAAAAATCGGCGACGCTGTTCCAGGATCGCGGCCCGGTCGAGAGTATGGAGTAGCCCGCGGGGGACTAAATCAGAGAAATAAAATGGAGTCGCCACCAAATGTGAACTGGGAAATGATTTAAGGCCGCACTCACCCCTCACAAGGGAAGACGTCAAACCGTTGGGTTGAGAATGGTCCATTACTCATGCCTCTTGTAATGAGCGGATTTAACCGATAATATAACCAAGTCTATGCAACATACATACGCAAGAATAACCTACATCTAAGTTTACATACAACCTATCTCTAAGTTCGCATACAACCTATATCTAAGTTTGCATGCATAAAAGTAAATCGACATAACGGTATGCACACAATTTTATAAACATATTAAATAAATGAATGCGGAAAGATAAATAAACAATAACGGTAAAAGCATAAATATTAAAGAGAGCTAACTAAGCATATGATGGGGAAGGGAATGACTAAGGAGACAAACATGCATAAAACATGATGAAGGAATCTGTCAAGTGCGTGCGCATTCGTGTAGCGTTCGTGAACACGTTCGAATGGTAAAAGGAATGACTACATTCGTATAGCATTCGAAAACACGTCGAACGGGATAAGACCTGATGCACGGTAAAACAAAATACATGCGCATTCGTGAAGCGATCGATAACGCGTTCGAACAGACAGAGACAGAATGCACATGTTCGCGTAGCGTTTGAGAACACGTTCGAACGATATTACTAAAATGGCGTCTAAAATGACATAAACATATACAAGAATGAACAAATACATGATATAAGACATCGTTACCTGGTTGAACATATTTCACATTGAATCAAGTGTACTTTGTCTGGTGCGGTAAAACATCACGGTAAAGGTAGCCTTTAGGCTTTTTACCCCCCAAAATGAAGGACCCTTAATCCACAAGATTAGCCCATGAGCACTAGGATACAATGCATGAATAAACAGAGAAATAATGTGTGAAAAATAAATAAGCAAAATATTATGGTAGAGGTAGCCTCTTAGGCTTTTTCTCCCACAAAGAGAGGACCTTTAAACCAACGTAATTAGCCCATACGCGTCAAGTAACAATATGTGAACAAACAAAGTAATGATATGGGACCTTGGATGCCCGATTGAACATATCTTACGTTCAATCAAACATACATCATCCGGCGCGGTGAAACATTATGGTAAGGTAGCCTTTAGGCGTTTCCCTCGAATAGAGGACCTTTAATCCAACTTAGTTAAGCCCATGTGCATCAAGTAACAATATGTAAATAAATAAAATGATAACATGCAGAAAATAAATGACGGGATCACAAACACTAGCAATAGATGAAAAAAAAAATAAATAACAAAATGAAACACGCGCTTAAGAGTTTCTCAAGCGGTACGTGGAGTTGCTTCCCAAGTACAGACCACACTACCGTCCATTCGGATTCAGCTATGGAATTTACGTCTGGGTTTCCATCCGATATACCACGAGAGATAGCACAAAATCATTCATCCCACAACAATAACATACATGAACAAACAATACGCATGCGAAGAAATACAAATAAATAATTAAAAGATGAACGAGAATAAATAAAAGGGTGCCCCCAGGTCTTACCTTTTAAGTCGCCTCTTAGAAGTACTTTACGCGGCCGTCGAAAGGGTTAATGCTCTGCAACTCCTCTGGTTCACTGCTTTCCTTTGTCGCCTCGCTGTTTTGGGATGCTGTTTTTACTATTTTTGCTGCTGTTTGGGACTACTTTAAAGTATAATTTTTTTTTGGTGATTTGGGGGGGCTATTTAGGGTGCAGTTTTTTATGATTTAGGGGCTGTTTAGGGCTGTATTTTATTGCTTTTTGCGGTGGCTTAAGGGGGATTTTAGGGCTGATTTTTGGTGATATTTTCGGTGATGTAGGGGGGTTTTTTTGGTGTGATTTTCGATAATGTAGGGGGTTTTTTGTGGGTGTGATTCTCGGTAATGTAGAGGGGTTGTTTCTTGTTGTGTTGTTTTGGTGATGGAGAGGTTGTTTCTTGTTGTTTGTGAGAGGAGGGAAGAGAGGGTGTATGAGGCGTGTGACCGGTGCTTACACACGCGTATAACGCAAACGCACGTATCGTTCAAGTAGTATAAAAATATCGATCCCACGAGGACTTAATATCGAATCTATTAATTTTATGAGGTCAAATGATTACTAGTATCTAACAGGTTGTTTGATTGATTTGAAATGGTGACGATTCTAAATTTAAAAACAAGTTAATAAAATTGTTCGAAAGTACGTTTTAAGAAAATTCAATAATAAAAACTATCTAGGGTTGTGATTTCTTCCAATATCATTTTAAAGATGAAGTGGTTATCTTAAAGTTGGGTAATATATTGATTTATTAACCTGGAACACTAAATTATGTGTAAGCCTCTGTCGATGGTCAGACACAAATACCCAGTTTAACCCAATTGAATCATATGTCTATGTCAACCAAATTATCTGGATTCATTAAGTTTAAGTTCCAATTATGGCTACCCCCGCCCGACAGGTATATGTCTATCCTGTAAGGAAATCTATTAAAGGGTTATCTATCCTCAAAGAAGATCGTGGACTATTGAGTCTAAGGTCTTAAACTTAAAATCCCTATGTCTAGATCATTTTAAGTTTCCCAGTTCAATTTTATTAATGGTCAGTTAATGAAAAAACATTAAGATTAAGACTCAATAAATAAATCTTTATATTACCCAAAGCTATAATCTAACCCCTTATAAACCGGTGATATTGGATTTCATCAAAACCCCAGATAACTGGCTTACTTACGACACATATTTACGGGTAGTAAAAAAAACTTAAATAAAATAAAAGACATAAAGTAAAATACTGAAAATTAAATACTGAAAATTAAATACTGAAAAGTAAATGCTGAAAGTAAATGCTGAAATAAATACTGAAAATTAAATGCTGAAAGTAAATTACTGAAAAGTAAATTGCTGAAAGTAAATTACTGAAAGGTAAAACTTAAAATTAAAGAAAGAAAAGTACTGTGCGTAAAAGTAAATTACGGAAATTAAAAACTGAAAAGTAAAGAAAAGAAAGTGCGAAAGCGGAAATTAATTACTGAAAGTTGTAAATAAACAAACAAGATACAATCTTCTTAGTATTCTTAAGGAATTCCTTAGAAGAAAGTATGAATTTTACAATTGAAATGGCTTGGTATTTATAGGCAAAAACTTTGCCACCATCAAATCATCCCCCTAATCAATTATTAATTGCTCCACTAATTGCTCCACTAATATCTTATCATGTTTGGTGATGATTTGATAATTTTTATTATTTATTTATTAATTTATTTTTTTGCTTTGAAAATGATTGAAAGTGACTTTAATAATTACACACAACATACTTATGGATGATTCATCAATTTTGGGCATGAAATATTCAGAATTAAAACTTATTTTGTCTTTCAAAGCTGTAGATCTTTGAGTCTTCTTTATTTTGGAACTTGAATCAGCTCAATCAGATATCGGGGTAAAAAGTTATACCCAAATTACGACAGATGCACAAAACTGGAATTTCTAAAACTGCACTTCGTCAAAAACGCCCTTTCAAGTTTCCAATCTCCAAAATTAATATGTCAAGTCCAATTTTTGCCCTTATTTGAATCATGTTTCGTCCTAAATGATTTCATAAAGTCCCAATATTATTTTATCTTCAAAATAAACTAAAACATATCAAAACGTTCATCAAACCGAGAAACTAAACAAAATATTAAGTTAAAGGGGCGGTAAATATTGATATATTTTCCGCTCATCACACCCCCAAACCTAAATTTTGCTAGTCCTCGAGCAAAACAATAAAATAAAATACAAGAAATAATTAAAATTAAACTAAGACACTTTCGTAGGGATCACGGTTGCATTTAGCATATGCAACAAGCCTTTAAACCCCTAGGTGTCCCTAGTGGACGAGTTATAGTCTCGTGAGGGCTTACAGCAACGATACCCACAAACGTTTTACAAAAGTAAAAAAGATAATAAATCTAATGCACACAAAAGCAAAGAGACAAGAGACAAGAAATAAAGAAGTTAGTGACTAATCAGATGAAACTTCTACTCCAAATCAATAGTTGTTTTGTTTCATTCTAAATTACCGAATAAGTAAATTCTCCGATTATTTTTACCATTCTCCATAAACACAGTTGACAAAATATTAATCAACTCATTTTTTCCCACAATAGTCACAAGTGTAGTTGATAAGAGAGTAATATTTTTGTTCTAAAGTTTTATCAGAATTCACATCTTTTTGCAGCAATGGAATAGTTTTTCTGATTTTTCTTTTTTTTTTTCTCTATTTTTTTTTATATACAATATCTTCCATCTATGTAGCGAGTGTTGGGTCGGTGGCTCCCAAACCAGTAGGCTTTAGGGCACCAGGTGTTAAGACACCCCTAAGAACTTAATTACTTAGACTTCAGATATATATATTTTTGCAGCATCTTTGATCCATGTAACGAGCTTTGGGCCAGTGACTCCCAAACCAGTTGGTTTTAGGGCACTATGTGTTAAAACACCCTTATAGACTTAATAACTCGAATCTCAGACGTTTTTTTATTTTATTTTATTTTATTTTTTTACTCCATTGCTTTTTGAGATGCTTCCTCTAATTAAACTAGAGCACTAAATATTACAAACTTTTCAAATTTAGCTCATGTCCGTATGTTACTATATATGTTGATAATACCTGTCAACTGAGCATATGAATATCAATTTTAGTCTGTTTTATGGAGAATTCACAAATTAAATAATTCAAAAGGAAATAAACAAAAATTAACTTATTTCGAAAATAGGCTTGAGATACGTCTCAGGAGTGGAAACTCATTACTCATCTATCTCTTACCAATTTCACCATTTTAGTCAAAATAAAAACACAAAAACGCAAAATATTTTTGTAATCTTTGAAATTTTTGAATTTTTTTTGTATTTTTCGAAAAATTTTAGACGAAAAATAAAAACAACACACAAACTAAAAACAAGGTACTGATCAACTAATTCCCCCCCCCCCCCAAACCTAAATGAGACATTGTCCCCAATCTCTTAAAAAGTAGAAGAAGAGTTTAGAAAATAATACCTGGTTAGCTGAAATTCTACAGGAAATTAAAGGTTAAGATCATGATTAATCCTATGCCTCTTACCACAATCGTCCTCAGACCAATTTATCTTTGAAAGGATATGATCAACTCGTGGTTCATAGGCTATGAGTTGGTCTATTAGATCCGGAGTAGTTCTGGCAGTAAAGAGGAGTTCTTTCAAAGGTTTTGACAGGAACCCATTTCTCCGGGCATCATCAAGAAACACACAAAGAAAATCATAAAATCCATCAACGTTGTACAGCCTAATTGGTTTTTGGTGTATGTTCAGGTTCGCCCAATATAGCAAAATAAAAATTTCCTCCAATGTACCCAAGCCACCTGGCAAAGCAATAAAAGCATCATCACAGTTAATCATTTCTACCAAACGTTCAGACATACCTGGCACGATCAGTTCCTCTCCGTTTGATGGTTCAATAAGATTTTCTTCTGCCAAGGGTTTTGGGATGATTCCCAAAACGTGACTGCCTCCTTCCTGTACAGATTTTGAAACGATCCCCATAAGTCCAAGATTGCCTCCGCCATATATTAAGTGCATATTTCTTGCAGCTAAGACTCGACCCAATTCTTGTGCTGCTTCTACGTATTGTGGCTTAACACCAACACTACTACCGCAAAACACACAGATGTTTTCAACTCGTCTTCTTGAAGTGGCTTCCATTTTTTATATGTATTTCTTTCTCAACTCTGGATGCCTTCAAAAGTGCAATGACGGGCTAATTTTATAGTACCTGAAAAGGGTGAGTAAAAATAGCACAAGTATCTTCCAGATGATGATTAGTAGCGAAATAATATCGTGATAGTCAAAAAAGTCTGGATCCTGTCGGAGAAAATAAAAGAAAACAACAAAACAAATCACAATTATTAAGAAAAGTCAAAGATATATAATATTTACAAGAAAAGTAACGGCTTGATTGACGTCTATGCGTCAGGGACAAGCTTCCCATCCAATTTTCTTATAAACTGGCAAACAGGGTCTTTTTGAGTCAGATTCCCAAGACTTAATTGTTGTCTTACTTTTTGGAATTTTGTATGTAATTTGCGAATGGCTATGTGAATATATCCACTAGGATGCGTCTCAAGAGTTAAAGATATATCATCTAAAGACTCCTTACTCAAACCATCCCTAATGAATTTAATTTTGTCTTCGCGATTATCAGACACCATTCCTAAAGAACGACAACGAGTATTGCAATTCCAGCGTGCACATTTGTAACAAACACCTATTTGTTTAGCTCTACGTTTCTTTGCATAGGTGCTTCTTCCAAAACCAGGCAGATGTGAAATAAAAGAGTCAGAAGACTCACCTGCCAATCGGACTCGTGCTTCAATTACCCAACGAATGTCATTAGGAATACCTTTGATCATCAGTAGTCTCATCCGTTCCAAGCGAGCTTTGTAGACTTTCATCAGAGATTTTTTAGGGAGAGAATGAAATTGCTTGTGAAGATTTGCGAGAGCTTCTTCCATCATGAAATGACTAATCCTGCAAAAATTAAACACACAAAAATAAAACATACCATATCACAATATATACAAAAATTACATGGGTTGCCTCCCTGCGAGCGCTAAGTTTAAAGTCGTTAGCTATACGTGACTTCTCGAAAGTTAGGCTAGGTCTGAAAGTGTGACCTTTTCTTTTTGTGGCTCAAATGATTCTCCCCAGTAGTGCTTAACACGCTTGTTTTTAACCTTGAAAGTTTTGTTGGAGTCAGGATCATGTATCTCAACGGCTCTGTCTGGTAAAACCTTGGTGATCCCAAATGGACCTGACCACCGTGATTTTGGCTTCCATGAGAAGAATTTCCCCCTTGATTTGTTTAACAGTACCTTCTGCCCTGGTTCCAGTTGTATGCGCACTATCTTCTCATCATGTCTTTTCCTTGCCTTTTCCTTGTACAATTTGGCATCCTCAAAAGGCTATATGTGAAATTCCTCCAATTCGTTGAGCTGGTGGAACTTTTTCTCTTATGTTGCTTGTAGTGCAAGAATAGGCTTCTTCAGTACGTAGTGCGCTTTATCTTCAGGCTCCACAGGTAATTGACATGCTTTAAGTTTGTCAGTAGAACTTTGTCTTTCATCATAGTTCTGAACGGTACTATGTATCACATCAAATCTGAAACATTCCTCCTTCTTTTCATCATCTGGGAAATTCATGGCTTTGAAAACATTAAATGTTACTGATTACCCCAAAAATAACTTGCGGCTATCGCAGTATAGCTGGGGTGTCGATTCATCAGAGAGATGGATACAGGGACTAACCTACTCAACAAAAACGTTAACGGTAACTAAATTAGAGAAAATATTAAATATTAAATTGCGATGTAAATTAAATAATACGAAAAATTAAGAGATTTTATCAATGGAGAGAAATAGCAAAGCTTCAGGGTCCCCTCTTGTACCTATTACTTCTATTCCGTTATTGATTCGTTTTATTACACAATTGAGGATTTCACGTCCCAAACCCACAATCGGAGGCTATTCAATTCTACTCAAATTAAAGTTCTAAGGTAATTATTATTCTATCTTCTCTACGTTCAAGCTCACAAGGTTATTGTTACAACCTATCCAACGACGATAATATACCCTCGGGCAATACTGTAGCAAATGATGAACTCGCAAAACAACCTTAATCTATCACAACCAATTTTACCAACAACATATAGAAAAAGCGTGACTGAATCTATATGCCATTTAATAAAATAAGTTTTCAATTTAAAATACTCAAAATAATAAAGAGAAATATAAGATAATAATTATATTAAACGATTAAAACCATCCACAAATCAAATAACACAATAGAAATATAGGGTACAAGAGTTCGCCCTTAGCTTTGCTTGGGGAGTTAGTTCCGCATGCCGAATGACGAAATAACAGAGATGAGTCCGAGAAACATTATGTAATTCACTCTCTGGTTGCTTCTGGTTCACGAACTGCTCTCGGCAAAATAGTCTTCTGCTTCCTGGACTGCGCCACTATCCTTTCAGTGCACTCCTTCTCTTTCTCGACTGTGTTGGGTTTTCTGGTCTCGGCAGTGGGCTCACTAAAGGCTGAGCAGCTCTCCTTTTACTCTCGGCAGTGCAACCTCCTCTGCTCCTCTTTGGCTCGGCAGTGGCAGTCTCCTCGGTGCCTCGGCAGTTTGGTCTTTGCACAGCAGCTCAGCCCCTTTGAGGTAGATCACGGCAGCTCACTCCTTGTTCTTCTTTCTCGGCAAATTGTGGAGTGTTGCTTCTCTCCTTGTGCCCCCCCTTCTGTTCACGTGGCTTAGGGTATATTTATTTTTTTTGTATGCGCTCCCATGCACTGTTTCTTCTTTGTATGGACTCCACGAGCAGCTTGTGGTTGGCTTTTGTGTGATGCTTTGTTATCTTCTTCTTTTTTTCGGTACACTGCCCCCATGCATGCCTCTTGTCTTTAGCTTTCTTTTTCTGCATGGGTGTTTTTCATTGTTTATTCTCTTTTTATTTTCTCTCTCTTGATGTTTGGTTTTGTCATCATGCCCATATATGTATTACACAATAAGTAGCCTTTAATTTCTTTCTATTTTAATCAAGTCCACAATCAGCTTTAATCGTGCAACCCATGCTCTTTATATTCTTCAGTTATGCGCCCGACAAATTTAATGAGACATTTTGGCCCATAATTTTCACCCTGCAAAATTAATAAGTGATCGGTAAAATAATTTAAATAATTAAATATTTACTAAAATAATATTACGATAAAATTATAATAAAAATATACTATATAAATCCTAATATTGAAAACATTGTAAATTAATGTAATGATAAATATTATACGATAAAATATAAAATATATAATTAAATACTGAACAATAAACTCGAATAAATGATGTTCAAAGTACATTTTCATGCACTTATCAGTTACTTCTTGGTCTTGTACCCTCATGGTTAGTTCTCCTTTTTGTACATCAATAATGGTTCGACCTGTAGCCAAGAATGGTCTCCCGAGGATGATTGGCACGTCTGCGTCTTCCACCATATCAAGGACAATAAAATCTGCTGGGAAAATGAATTTGTCAACCTTGACCAGCACATCCTCAACTACGCCTCTTGGAAATACGAGCGTTCTATCAGCAAGTTGTAGTGAGACTGAAGTGGGCATTGTTTCTCCAATCTGCAGTTTCCTGAAAATAGAAAAAGGCATCAAGTTAACACTAGCACCTAAATCACACAGAGCCTTACCGAAGTCATGTTCTCCTATGGTGCAAGGAACAATGAAACTGCCAGGATCTTTCAACTTTGGAGGAAGTTTTCTCTGAATGATGGTGCTGCATTCTTCTGATAATGCTACTGTCTCATAATCTCCCAATCTCCGCTTTCGTGAAAGAATGTCTTTCATGAATTTGGCATAGCTGGGCATTTGTTCCAACGCTTCTGCAAATGGAATGTTGATATGCAGCTTTTTGAACACCTCCAAGAATCGAGCAAACTGCTTGTCCAGTTTATTCTTCTGAAGACGCTGAGGAAAAGGTGGAGGTGGAGTGATCTGTTCTTTTTCCTCCATTTGTAGCTTTGTTTCTTTTGGAAAATCTTCAATTGTTGTTGCCTTGATTCCAACATATTTTTTGATTTCAGTACCGCTTTTTAACATGATGGCATGACATTGCTCATTCCCTATGTTACTTGGATTTGGCTCTATGTTGCTAGGAAGGGTACCTGGCGGTCTGTAACTCTGAGCATTGGCCAATTGTCCAATTTGATTCTCCAGTGCTTTAATAGAAGCTGATTGACTTTGAATTAATGCTTCTTGGGATTGAAACATAGCATCATATCTTGCTGCTTGAGATTGAAACATATCATCATATCTTGCTGCTTGAGAGTCGTGTTTTGCTTCTATCTTTTTCAAGTGGGTCAACACTTCTGTTATTCCTGGTTCATTTGCCTGCTCCTGCCTTTTATTCTGTTGCTGGAATTCAGGTGGTGGGTAGTTCTGCTGTTGGCCTGAATTGTTGCTCCATGAAAAATTGGGATGATTCCTCCACCCTGGATTGTAGGTGTTGGAATATGGATTGTTCCCCTGTCTGTTGAAATTGTTGACATAATTCACCGTCTCTTCAAGTTGGTTTGACTCTGGTGCTCCTCCATATGGTGAACTTGTGGATCCAATGGTAAGAGTCTCCATGAATTTGCATATCTGATCTAGCTTGGCGTTGACTGCTGTATTGGCTCCACTTTCATAAATTCCTGCAATTCTTTGGATCATGCTTCTTTCTGTTGGCCACAAGGAATTGTTGGTGGCCATTTCTTCGATTAGGTCTCAGGCTTGATATTCTCCTTTTGCCATTAAAGCTCCTCCAGCAGCAGCATCGATTGTGGTTCTCATTATTCCAGAAAGCCTATTATAGAATGATTGGACTTGAAGCCATTTTGGAATTTCATGGTGATGACATTTCCGGAGCAAATCTTTGTACCTTTCCCAAGCTTCGCTGAGGGATTCTGAATCTTGTTGTACAAAGGATGTGATGTCATTCCTCAGCTTTCCGGTTCTGGCTGGTGGAAAGTACTTTGTAAGAAATTTGGTGGCTAAAGTGTTCCAAGTTATGATATAACCTGCTGGTAGTGAATGTAGCCAAGCTTTAGCTCTGTCTTTCAGGGAATATGGAAAAACTCGCAGTCTCATTGCTTCTTCTGATGCTCTGTTGTAGTTGAAAGTACCGCAAACTTCCAGGAAGTTACTAATGTGGGCATTAGGATCTTCAGTTGCATTCCCCCCGAACTGAACTGACTGTTGAATCATCTGAATGCATGTTTTGATGTCACACACATTTGCTGGTAAGGGAGGAAGTACAATCCAGGAAATGAGTCTGTCAACCACCAGAATGGTTCTGTCTCGAATGGGAATTGGTGGTGCAACCTCCAACGGTTCAGGTTCCATGTTAATGATTGCTTCTTGGCCTTCTCGCCTTTCCCTTCTCAACTGTCTGATGGTTCTTTCAATTTCTGGGTCAAGCGGTCGGAGTTCAAAGCTTCTAGTTCGTCTCATGTAGTTTCTGAGAACCTGAAACACAAGAAAACAAAAACAATAAGTAAAAAGAAATTAGATACAAGTAACGTATCTAACCCCTAAACTAATAGTAAAAGATAATTAAGTCCCCGGCAACGGCGCTTACACACGCGTATAACGCAAGCGCACGTATCGTTCAAGTAGTATAAAAATATTGATCCCACGAGGACTTAATATCTAATCTATTAATTTTATGAGGTCAAATGATTACTAGTATCTAACAGGTTGTTTGTTTGATTTGAAATGGTGACGATTCTAAATTTAAAAACAAGTAAATAAAATTGTTCGAAAGTACGTTTTAAGAAAATTCAATATTAAAAACTATCTAGGGTTGTGATTTCTTCCAATATCATTTTAAAGATGAAGTGGTTATCTTAAAGTTGGGTAATATATTGATTTATTAACCTGGAACACTAAATTATGTGTAAGCCTCTGTCGATGGTCAGACACAAATACCCAATTTAACCCAATTGAACCATATGTCTATATCAACCAAATTATCTGGATTCATTAAGTTTAAGTTCCAATTATGGCTACCCCCGCCCGACAGGTATATGTCTATCCTGTAAGGAAATCTATTAAAGGGTTATCTATCCTCAAAGAAGATCGTGGACTATTGAGTCTAAGGTCTTAAACTTAAAATCCCTATGTCTAGTTCATTTTAAGTTTCCCAGTTCAATTTTATTAATGGCCAGTTAATGAAAAAGCAATAAGATTAAGACTCAATAAATAAATCTTTATTTTACCCAAGCTAAAATCTAACCCCTTATAAATCGGTGATATTGGATTTCATCACAACCCCAGATAACTGGCTTAGTTACGACACATATTTACGGGTAGTAAGAAAAACTTAAATAAAATAAAAGACATAAAGTAAAATACTGAAAATTAAATACTGAAAAGTAAATGCTGAAAGTAAATGTTAAAATTAAATACTGAAAATTAAATGTTGAAAGTAAATTGCTGAAAGTAAATTACTGAAAAGTAAAAACTTAAAATTAAAGAAAGAAAAGTACTGTGCGTAAAAATAAATTGCGGAAAGTAAAAACTGAAAAGTAAAGAAAAGAAAGTACGAAAGCGGAAATTAATTACTGAAAGCTGTAAATAAACAAACAAGATACAATCTTCTTAGTATTCTTAAGGAATTCCTTAGAAGAAAGTATGAATTTTACAAATGAAATGGCTTGGTATTTATAGGCAAAATTTTGCCTCCATCAAGTCATCCACCAAATCAATTATTAATTGCTCCACTAATTGCTCCACCAAATTCATTATTAATTGCTCTACTAATCTCTTATCATGTTTGGTGATGATTTGATAATTTTTATTATTTATTTATTAATTTATTTTTTTGCTTTGAAAATGATTGAAAGTGACTTTAATAATTACACACAACACACTTTTGGATGCTTCATCAATTTCAGGTATGAAATCTTCCGAATTCTAAATTATTTTGTCTGTCAAAGCTGTAGATCTTGAGTCTTCTTTAATCTGGAACTTGAATCAGCTCAATCCGATATTGGAGTAAAAGGTTATGCCCACATTACGACAGATGCGCAAAATTGGAATTTCCAAAACCGCACTTCGTCAAAAACGCCCTTTCAAGTTTCCAATCTCCAAAATTAATATGTCAAGTCCAATGTTTGCCCTTATTTGACTCATATTTCGTCCTAAATGATTTCATTAACTCCCAATATTATTTATCTGTAAAATAAACTAAAACATATCAAAACATTCATCAAACCCAAGAAACTAAACAAAATATTAAGTTAAAGGGGCGGTAAATATTGATATATTTTTCGCTCATCAGCGTGAATGTGCTATTCTCTTGGTGTCTTAGGCATGAATGCTAGGTCCCCAGGGTTTTGGATTTTGGTTTCTTTTATAATGGTGCACTAGGGTTTCTAGGTAAGGAAGGGAATCATGCCAATAAGGGAGGTGATTAATTAGTTTATTAAAGGAAAGGATATTGTGTAATTTTAGTGGGGATATATTTATTTTAGGAGGTGATTTATTTTAGTTTAGGAAAAGGATTTAAGAGATTTGATTTGATTTATTTAGTTAGGAATGTGATTTGTTTGGATTTTAACATGTGTTTAATGTGTTAATTATTTTTTTTGGATTGGTCTTGGTGGGCTAAATGGGCTTTGGATGGGCTTGGGCATGTGGCTAGCAGTAAAACAGAAATACCGATGGTCGTTCGAATTCTTATTCGAATGATACACGAACGCCAGCAATCTGTTCGCCATTCGAACGTGTTTTCGATTGCGGCACGAACACACATGCAGTGAACAAGTGAATTAAATATGACGACATACTTATTTCCCTTCCGATGTCCGTTTCCCGTAACTTCCGTAACTTATCGGGTGGTGCCTCCGACCGAGGCTCATCATCGGGCTCATGCAAAAATGAAAGTGTCTACAGTCGCCCCCACTTTGATGGGCTTGTGCACTGTGTGGGGTCCATTCCCGAACCATTACTGTATGAGGTGGTTCATTCCTGAACCGTTACTGTGAGGTGGTCCATTCCCGAACCATTACTGTGTGGTGGTCCATTCATGAACCGTTACTCTGTGGTGGTCCATTCCTGAACCGTTACTGTATGAGGTGGTCCATTCCCGAACCGTTACTGTGAGGTGGTCCATTCCCGAACCGTTACTGAATGAGATGGTCTATTCCCGAACCATTACTGTGTAAGGTGGTCCATTCTCGAACCGTTACTGTGAGGTGGTCCATTCCCGAACCGTTACTGTATGAGGTGGTCCATTCCTGAACCGTTATTGAATGAGGTGGTCCATTCCTAAACAGTTACTGAATGAGGTGGTCCATTCCCGAACCGTTACTGTATGAGGTGGTCCATTCCCGAACTGTTACTGTATCAGATGTGGTAGGCTGGTCGCCCCCAGTGGGTCTAACCAACCTAGATGTCTTGATCATGCTCTGTAATTACTTCCTCGTACTCAATATGATATGGTTTTCTCTTTATTTTCTTTCGTCTCTTCATTCATTTTTTTTTCAACACACCTACCCTTTAAGGTAGCATTTCTCCTCATGGTGGTCCTAATACTCGCCCATGGGTAGCTTCACGCTTATCGGTTATAGGTGGTTTATTTTTTCTTCTTCATAGACTTTTATTTTATTTCCAACCATATCACATACCGTAACACAAGTAAATCAGGATGGACATCTAAGCAAACGGTCATTCACTGATCTGCCATCTCTTCAACTAGTCATCTTCTCGACTGCTCAGGCTTCTACTGCTAAGATCCTATAATTAAGTGCCTGCGAGTCTAGCCGAGATCAACCACTCAAAATATTAGACGAGAGCGCATCTCACACTTATCGTTTCTAAGGTTTCACCCTACAACAAACAATTTCATCACCGGACATATGCCTAACCATTAAGGGCTTTTTTTTCATTGGAATTCTCCCTTTCAGCTGCTAATAATGTGGGCCTCGACCCTGGGATTCATTCTCGAAGACTGTTGGCAATGTGGCCCTCAACCCTGGGATATATTCCCAAAACCGATGATATTGTGGGCCTCAACCCGGGGATTCATTCTTGAAAACCGCTGTAACTGTACTGTTTGCTGCTTTTGGTTGGCATGCATTTGTCACTTTTTTCTTTTCTTTCTTCAAAATATGCGGATACAAAACGAAACAAAACAAAACAAAAAAGAATGCAAGTTCGTTACGTGTATGCATGCATGCATGGATGAGTTTCATATTCCGTTAGGTTAGGTCTTCTACCAGTTCTCCCAGTGATCGTTCAGACTTCTCTCATTCAGGAAAAATATAGCTTCAACTTAACCACGTTGATTAGCTCGGTGAACACATTTCCTTCTAAATCTGACAGTCTCACTGCCCCATTTCCCATCACTTTCTTGACTATGTAGGGTCCTTCCCAGTTGGGTCTGAAATTTCCTTTTGGATCCAACGCTGACGGCTTTGACTGCTTGAGTACTAGGTCGCCTTCTCTGATCTTGGTAGGATGCACCTTCTTGTTAAATGCTCGAGCCAACCTCTTCTGGTATATCTGTATATGATGCAAGGACTTCATTCTCTTCTCATCTAATAATGCTAACTGTTCGAATCTCTGCGCGATCCATTCTTGTTCAGGTAACTCTGCCTCTGATAGTACCTACATTGACTTTATCTCGACTTCTATCGGTAAAACTGCCTCCATTTCGTAAACCAACGAATATGGTGTGGCTCCCGTTGCCGTTCTCATGGAATTTCTATACCCCCACAGGGCGTACGGCAGTTTGTCCGCCTAATCTCTGTAACTTTCTGTCATTTTGGCTAGTATCTTCTTTATCATTTTATTGGCTGCCTCGACTGCCCCATTTGCTTGTGGTCTGTAAGGTGACGACTTGTGATGTCCTATTCCATACTTTTGTAGCATCGCATTGGTTTCTCCTTGAAACTGAACTCCGTTGTCCGTTACTACGTGATGCGGCATTCCGTATCGACATATGATGTTCCGGGCTATGAACTTTGCCATCTGCTTTGCTGTAACATTACGAAACGACTCGGCTTCTACCCATTTCAAAAAGTAGTCTACTGCCACTGCTATGAAACGATGTCCATTTGATGCGTGTGGTCGAATTTCTCCGATCATGTCAATTCCCCATGCTGAGAAAAGCCATGGCTCCGATAGTCCATGCAACTCCGTGTGTGGCAAATGGTTCAAGTTACCGTGCGCTTGATAATCTTGACAATGCTTCACCAACTTCTCGCAGTCAGCTTCCATAGTCGACCAGTAGAAGCCTTGTCGCACTATCTTGCGAGACAAATTCAATCTGTTCATGTGCGGTCCACATACTCCGGTGTATACTTCTTCCATCGCTTTCTGAGCTTATTCCTTTCTTAAACACTTCAGTTGGATGCCATTGGCTTGTCTCTTGTATAGTTCTCCCTTAAAACTCATGTATTGGGAAGCCAAAATCTCAATGGCTATCTTGTCCTTCCTACCTGCTTCTTTTGGGAATTCCCAGCAATCTTGGTATCGCTGAATATCGTAGTACCAAGGTTTTCCATCATCGACTTCTACTTCAAATATTCTTTCGATCTTATAACCGGGCTTGCTTGCTGTCGTCAACACTAGAGGTCTCATCACCAACTTCTCCGGGTTTTCCCAAGTTACGCCTAGGGTGGCTAATGCGTCTGCCATTTGGTTCTCTTCTCGCGACAAGTGCTGGAATTTACAACCGGGAATAGCTTGTGCAAGCTTCATGAGATGGAATAGGTAGGGTTTCAATCGCTCATCCTTCAATTCCCATTCTCCCTGCATCTGCCGAACTACTAACATCGAGTCTTCGTAGACTTATACGTTCTTAGCTCTCAAGGTTATCAAGGCTGTCAGTCTGAAGGCGCATGCTTTATACTCGACCATGTTATTGGTTACTCCGAACGTCAATCTCTTGGCCATAGGCAGGGTTTCTTCTTCAGGGGTTATTATCACGATCCTTATCTCGGCTCTTTTGTAGTTCACCGCTCCGTCGAAATACATCTTCCATCCTTGGACCATTATCACTTGGATTTCCTTGTCTGGGAATTCGAACTTGTATTGGTCACCTTCTATGGGTTACAGTGCTAAAAACTCCGCTACGGCTCGCCCCTTGATTACCTTGGAAGTGATATACTCAATATCAAACTCCGTCAGCAATACCAACCATCTACCCAACTTCCCTACAAGCGAAGGTACCAAATGCAGATACTTCAAGGGATTCTCCTTTGCTACCACTTGGATCTTGTAAGATTGGAAGTAATGACGTAATTTTCTGGACGCCCATAATACCGCCAGACAAATCTTCTCTACCTCTTGATAACGGCTTTCATATGTAAGCATATTTTTTTGAGGTAGTAGACTACATGCTCCACCCCTGTCTCATCCGCATGTACCATCATCACCCCCAGCGTTTCGGGTTCTATGGCCAAATACAGCACTAAAGGTTTGCCCGGTCTTGTAGGTTTCAAGACATGAGGTTTCACCAGGTATTCTTTGATCTTGTCGAAGGCTTATTGGCATTACTCATTCCACTTCACCGGCTGGTCTTTCCTCAACAGCTTAAAGATGGGTTTGCATACCAACGTCAGCTTAGCGATGAATCGACTGATGTACTGGATCCTCCCGAGGAAAGCTCTAACCTCTTTCTCCATCTTCGGCACGGGTATTTCGGTAATCGCTTTGATCTTCTCAGGGTCCACTTCTATCCCTCCCATTCCTACCGTATATCCTAGCAGCTTTTCCGACGTTACCCCAAACACGCACTTCTTGGGATTTAGTCACATGTTGTATTTGTCGACTCGTTGAAGGAACTTCTCTAGCGCTTCTATGTATCCGATTCTCGTTTTGACTTCACCATCATGTCATCCATGTATACTTCGATCTCCTTATGCATCAAGTAATGGAATAACGTAGTGGCCATCCGTTGATAAGTGGATCCCATGTTCTTAAGTCCAAACGACATCACTTTGTAATAATATGTGCCTCACTCGGTGACAAAGGCAGTCTTATGCTTCTCTTCTTCAGCAATAAGGACCTGATTGTATCCCAAGAACCCATCTACGAATGAGTAAATGGTAGATAAAGATGCGCTATCTACTAGTTCGTCTATATGGGGTAAAGGAAAATCATCCATTGGGCAAGCTTTGTTAAGATCTCTATAATCTACGCACATTCTGACATTCCCATCTTTCATCGGTACTGGCACAATGTTCAGTAACCACTCGAGGTACTTTACTACTTCTTGAAATCCCACGTCTATCTGCTTCTTGACTTATTCTCTAACCTTTTTGGCCCACTCAGGTCTCATCCTTCGGAGCTTCTACTTTACCGGTCTCATGTTCGAATAAGTTGGTATTGCGTGTTGGGCGATACTTCTATCTACTATGGGCATGTCCTCGTAGGACCAAGTGAATAACTTAACATATTTGATTAACATCATTTCTAATTCCTTTCATTCCTCAGAGGTAACCTCGCTCGCAATTAGAATTTCCTTGGGGCTTTCAGGTGTACCAAGGTTAAATGCGTCTGTTTTGGTTGAGTTAATGTCAAATATGCTCAAATTATATAAGTTAGAAGGAAGAGACTCAGGCAAGTAAGCGAAAAGAATGTCTTTATTATTAGCGAATGCATGAGTACAATCAAATAAATCAGGGAAATAAACGTCTTCGTCATCCGCAGCCTTGCCTTCCTCATACTCCTTGCTTTCCTCGAGCGTCAGGCTCTCTAGCTGCATCAGCTCCTCTTCCCAGTTATCTTCCTCCTTTGCAACTTCTTATGCCAGTGGCTCATTGCCCATCACATCCTGGAAGATCTCATATCCTGGTACCATGATCCCGTTGACTTCCACTTGTTAAGGTTCTCATTGATATCCCATAGCTTTCACAAAGTAGTCTGCCAGCTTCAGCCCTTTCTTCTTGGCCTTCGGTTTATCCTCGTCAGACTTGTACCCCAATCCTCTCTTGGTGGTCTACCCCTTGAAGTCTGGTAGTGTTCCTCCAACACCCGATCACGTGCCCGGCTCAAACTTCATCTTCTCCATGATCCTAGCCACATTATGATCCACCCACTCCTCAAAGTTTGCCGCCACTTGGAACCTTGTGAAAGGTTGTATCTCCAAGGCGACCACAACATTATCTACCTCAGCTCTGATGGTGACGATCTCTCCTCCATACGGAAACTTGATGACCTGGTGCAAAGTGGAGGGTACGCCCCCAAGCTTGTGAAACCATGGCCTCCCCAAAAGCAAAGCAAAAGTGGCAGGGATATCAAGCATCGTGAACTCAACCTCATCCTCAATTGGGCCCACCTTGAATACCGCCGCAAATGTGCCCTCTACTCCCCGGTTACTATCATCATACGCCTTGATAGTCATGTTGGAGGGACTCAAATCTAACGCTTTCAGACCCAACCTCGAAAAAATCTTCAAAGGGCATAAGTTGATAGATGTGCCATAATCCACCACTACACAAGACGTCATCTTGCCCCTCACTTCCGCTTTTATGAATAATGGCCTATTGTGATCCCTTCCCTCCAACGGGAGTTCTTCCTCAGAGAACGTTATCACCTACAAAGCTTCATTTTACACTGATCCAACGAACATTGCAGGGTTGGCGTCCTCCAGTACCACTATCTTACTCAAGGCCTCAACCATGGCACATCTTGTGCTCGCGTATTCTTCAACTGTCGTAGCACTACATCTCCTTCAGTATTATCCGCGTTCTCTGTCACTTCCCTACCTTCTGCCAACACTTCATTGACTTTCTCCGCTATATCATTATAAAAACGTCCACTACGGGTCATTCCATTCACCTCATCTTCATCACTGCTCGAGAATTTCTCCCCGAAATTCTTCCCCTGCTTCGTCTCCTCTTCACTACTACTGTCCCAAATCCCTAGGTAAAAGGCTTGGCGGTCAAAGGTTTGGAGGATAAGGGTTTCGGGCAGGCCGGAGTTAATCATGTATGTAGGTGGTGGGACAGAATTGTAGTTAGGTAAGGGGTTTCTCTGGGTGTTGGGTTGTTCTTTTTCTAGGTCAGGTATTTTATGGGAGTCGATGAGGTCTTGGATTTCATGTCTGAGGCGGGCATAATTATCGGTGTCATGGCCTTTTTGCTGGTGGTAATGGCAGTATAGGTTCATATTGAGGTGTGGTGGTGGAGGGTTGGGAAGTGGTCTACTTCTAAGGGTTTTAGGAGTCATTGTCTCTTGAACTTCTTAAGCGCCTTATACAGAGGCTTACCAAGGTTAGAAAAACTTTTGTTTCTGATGGCAGTAACTTTGACGCAAATAGGTTTGGCTCCCGACGGCCCCCCAATGGTCCTCCTATTCAGGCCATAAAACTTCATGTTCTCAGCTTCCTCCTCCTCAATATCTATAACAGTCTCCCTCAACTGTCAAAAATCGGTAATCATAGAGGTCATCCTCCTCAGCTTGCCCTAAATCGAGGGTTTAGTACCCTAGATGATCATCTTGATCTGGTCCTTCTAGGAGGGCCGAGTCTGTATCTTCAAAAGCTGGCTTCTCTAGCGATCTACATAATCAATGAAGCTCTCATCCGGCTTCTGCTTGGTATTCTCCAAGTCACAGAGCGACAAGTCGATCTCCAAATTCGTGATGTACTGATTTAGAAAGGCCTCCGCCAATGCCATCCAATCATCATTGACCTTCCTCTCAAGGCCGTGATACCATACCACAGGTGCTCCCTCAAGCGACATCCCGAACATCTTTTGAACCTGACGCTTCGACAGACCCACCGAACTCATCACAAAAACATATTGTCGAAGATAGACCCTCGGATCCCCATTCCCGTTGAACTTGGCTATGTCGGGCATCTTAAATTGAGAAGGCAGCTACTTCTCAAAAGTCATCGCTTCGTAGTCTAGCAAGTCTTCATGCTTACCCCTCATCTTGCGGGTAACTGACTCTACCTGATCCTTGAGTTTCTGCAACTCGGCCTGAGACCCGGCTACCCTTACCACGGCATACTCAGCCATGACATCATCAAAAACAGGGATCTCATCACTCATCATGTTCGGAGGATCTTCACGCCTGGCATTATCAGAGGTTTATGCCCATCCTACGTGGGGTACTGCCATATTGGCCACAACGGCGATCAATGTTTGCAACTGCTCGGTAATCTTAGTGAGATTAGTCTCAAACTGATCCATACGAGAACCTTCGTTATCGAACTCACTCATGTTCGCTAACGGTCTTTTGACGAGTCTTCTTTCCTCTCTAACCCAACGGAAATCTATGGCGGCTTTAAAACTATGAGTTAGCATGGTACATGCATGCGTGCGATGCATAAAACATGTGAGGTAATCAAAAAGAATATATCCTTCTGACCTTAATTCTCCCGCACCGTGATAAGCCTATTTTGGGTTCTAAGTACGGCTTACAAAATCGCTTTCTCCTATGCTACGGGGTGAACCTTGGCTACCTTGGTCCCTTTCCATCGGTAAAAGACAAAGACCGCCCATTTACAACATGGACTAAGCCGATTATGGGATCATGCCATTGTCTAGAAATGATGAATTGGGCTTTCGGCGACAATGGTCATGGGGATGAACTTAGAAGCGTCCAAAAGTATGCAAATATGTCGTAACAAGGTGTATCCGTTCTGAATGAAACCAAGTGCGGATATCGTACTCATGCTCGTGACATATTTGGATCATGTTTGGACTTTCTAAAACCATCAAGGTTTTCATACAAGTTGGCCCATTATCATTTCAAAGCATTCAATCATATTATTGCGAGGTGTAAACTTTTCCCAGTTGAAAAAGGCCCTACAGGTTTACACTTTTGCGATAATATGGCTAAACAACTTCAAATGATATGGGGCCCAAACATAAAGTGGGCCATCGACATTTTAGAAGCTTTTGGCCCAATTGTCATAAGACACAAACTCATCCCAGTTTAAATGGCCCAACAAGTTCACATCTCATGACAATAAGTCTAACTGAATCCAAATGATGATGGTCCCAAACACAAGCAAAAAAGGATGGCTGTTGGGTTTCTAGGTTATTCCCAAGATCATATTAAGCATAGAAATATAATGAATACACAAAGAAGAGTGGCAGAAACACACTTACATTTAACGACTTTGGATGTGATGATCAACAAAAACTTTTCCCTTACTTGAAGCTCACGGCCAAGGTGGATTTTGTTGATGAAGTTCAACAAGCTCAAAGCTTTAAATGGATACCAAGCTCTTAGATTAGTTTCCCTAACACCTTGTATTGATTCCTTGTATGTGCTAGCAAAAGATGAAAGAAAAACAATCTTCCTTCACCTTGGAGAGCTCACGGTTTTTAGTCCAAAAGAGAGAGAGTTTTCTTTGTTTTTGTGTTTTGTTTTCATAAAAGAATTACTTAAAATTCCTTTACCAAAAGTTTGTATATCCTTTCCAAAAGTCAACAAAGTTTTGGCTCCAAAAATTCAATAAATGCTCACACCAACTTCTATTATGAATAGTGACTGCATGTCACTCACCAAAAATGTGACTTGACATCTATCACTAAAGTGACAAGTGATGTGACTCGCGATGTGACTTGTGGGCCGCACTTGATTCGAAATCGAAGTGGCCTCGCAAACACATTCCGGGCTCGGTTTCGTTAATTCCGAATTAACGAGTTTTTCCGTTGCGTCGTAATTAAATCAAATTTAATTAAATAATTCTGCCTAGCAAAATTACTATTCACGTCGCTTGTGAATTAATTCTAAATCAACTCGTTAGCTCGAATTAAAATCCAATTTTAATTCTGTGTTGAAATCCAATTTTGTATAATATATGGAATATATTATTTTATTGATTAATTCCAAATTAATCATTTCTCTCTCATTAAATAGTACTTTATCCCAGATAAAGTCTCTCCGCTATTAATCCCAGATTAATAAAGTTCGAATCATACGTCATCGGTGAATCTTCGGGAAGCGACCCAAGAGATCACTGGATATGTTGGCAGTAAATCCGGTCGTCGGACTATCCGAACACGTACATACCTCGTACTACGTTCTTACCGATTTACGAGACAAGATTGGCTTCTAGCAAAGCGCCATGCCTACCCAATTCTCCAGAAATATTCTTAATGGAATATATAATCTATGCAGGCGTAGTATACCTAGTATTGCGTATTACGATCCAGTATCGGATGTCACATGCAAGGCCTGGGGCTGGAATAGTGTCTGCCCCGTACGAAGCATATATCGGATCACTAGCAATTAGTCTCTTTATTATCGGATAATCATGACCTAGTCATATTATCCCGATGATTGTAACCTTTTAGAGAACCAGTTCTGTATCCCTGCGTGACCATCATCTCTATATGACTGAAGTGAAATTTCTTTCTTGACATCACACCAAATACACTACGATTCTCAATAAACCCATAAGAGGCGGACACATAACCTGTTAAAGTCCTGGACGACCAAAACCAAAGCTTATTGATTGTCGCAAGTACTAGCGATGCAAGTCTCAGGTTAAGACCAAATACACCTACCCTGATGCGGACTCCCATAGACACATAGTCACACTACCAATGGGATTCCGAGGGGTCTATCCAGAGCGAATCTGTTTTCCGTACCATCGGTAAAACACAACCTCCTACCACACTTGCATAAGTATCCAATACTTAAATATATGAGAACTATGCTGTTACGCTTCCATAACACGCACAAGTGTGATACTATTCTATTCCGTATTATCGATGTCCAGCCTCGATAATACTACGACTAGGGATATTTAATGATTAAACCGTCGTGGATTGATACTGTCTCATATCATTTCAATCCGGAACTAATCATAAGGACTTTCATCATTCACACATATAAGTAATCTAATTACGAAATGATAAAAGGCAATTTCCTTTGCTACATAATTAATTTGTAAAAAAACATAATGTCTTTTACAAATAGTGATGCTATGGGTCATAATTGCCCAACAATCTCCCACTTGGCCTATAGCTAGTCACTCAAGCATCTAACACCTGAACTATGTACATGTCACTCAAACTTTTGCTAAGGAATGGCTTTCGTCAGCGGATCTGCAATGTTGTCCTCTGATGCGACCTTCTCGATCTTCGTATCGCCACGATGTATGATCCCACGAATCAGATGGCAACGTCGAAGAACATGCTTGGATCGTTGATGAGACCGCGGTTCCTTAGCCTGCGCTATAGCCCCATTATTGTCACAATATAATGGAATGAGCTCAACTGCTAACGGAACTACTCCTAATCCAATTAGGAATTTTCGGATCCAAACTGCCTCAAAGCATAGGAGACATCAGGTCGCGTACATATCATGGCATACATGATCGATCCGACTGCCGAGGCGAATGGTATCAGACTCATGTTGTCTCTCTCATCTTGAGTTTTAGGACACAAGTCCTTAGATAGAGTGACGCCATGTGACATTGGCAACAGTCCCCTCTTGGACTGATCCATGTTGAATCTCTTCAACACTTTGTCAATGTACATGCTATGGGAGAGCCCAATTAGCTTTCTAGATCTATCCCGGTAGATCTTTATTCCCAGAATAAAGGCTGCTTCTCCCAGATCTTTCATGGAGAATTTTAATGAAAGCCATGCTTTCACCGATGTTAACATGGGAATGTCATTGCCCATAAGCAATACATCGTCAACATAAAGGACAATGAAAGTCAGTGCACTCCCACTAACCTTCTTGTATACACAGGATCATCTTCGTTTTGAACGAAATCATATTCTTTTATGATCTCATCAAAACGTTGGTTCCAAGAACGCGACACTTGCTTCAGTCTATAAATAGACTGATTTAACTTGCAAACCTTTTTGCATGTTTAGGCATGACAAAACCGTCAGGCTGTTGCATATAAACATCCTCCAACATGTTTTAGTTAAGGAAAGCGGTTTTGACATCCATTTGCCATATCTCGAAATCGAAATATGCAGCAATAGCAAGTATTATCCGAATGGATTTAATCATGGCAACTAGTGAGAAAGTTTCATCGTAATCGACACCATGTCGTTGACGATACCCTTTCGCTACAAGCCTAGCTTTGTACGTTTGTACATTGCCATCCATGTCGGTCTTCTTCTTGAAGATCCATTTGCAACCAATAGGCTTTACGCCTTCTGGTGTATCAACCAGTGTCCAAACATGGTTGGTATACATGGAATTCATTTCGCAATTCATGGCATCTTGCCATAAACCGGAGTTGATACCTTGTATTGCTTCCTCATATGTAACCGACTCGTCTTCCTTAATGAGATTGAAATCTACATGAGGTTAGATCAGAAACACATACCTCTCAGGTTATTTTCGGACTCTCTCCGATCTACGTGGTCCTTGTGTTACAGCTTCATCCCTGATGAACTGTTCATGTTCCGTTGAGGATTCTATGCCAGGAACAGTATCACTCCGATTTTTATCGAGTTCTACTTTCCTCCCACTTATCACTGCATTTAGGAATTCCTTCTCAAGGAAAACCGCATGTAGAGCAACAAAAACTTTATTCTATCGTGGGTGATAGAAGTAATATCCTTTGGTTTCCCTAGGATATCCTACAAAAAACCATTTATCCGATTTGGGTTCAAGTTTGGTACCTTCCAAACGTTTGACGTATGCCCAACAACCCCAAATCTTCAGGAATGAGAAACCCGGTTTCTTTCATGTCCATATCTCATATGGTGTCTGTTGAACAGACTTTGACGGAACCTTATTCAAAATAAGTATTGCACTGTTTAATGCATATCCCCATAAGGAAATAAGTAGCTTAGTGTGACTCATCATAGACCTTACCATGTCTAACAATGTTCGGTTTCTCCGTTCGGACACACCATTTAATTACGATGTTCCGGGAGGAGTCCACTGTGAAAGAATACCATATTCTTTCAAGTAGTCAAGAAACTCATTGCTCAAGTATTCGCCACCATGGTCCGACCGCAATGTCTTAATACTTTTACCGGTCTTTTTTTCAACTTCGTGTCGAAACTCTTAGAATTTCTCAAAAGTTTTCGACTCGTGTCTCATAAGATACACATAACCATAATGTGATGCATCATCCGTAAAGGTTACGAAGTATTCATATCCACCTCTAGCCTGGCTAGAGAATGGGCCCAAAAATGTCACTATGAACTATGGCTAACAGTTCGGTGGCGCGTACACCTTTACCGCTAAAAGGTGATTTAGGCATTTTGCCTAATAGGCAAGATTCGAAGACGTCATATGAATTTGGATCAAATCCGTCCAAGTACCCACTCTTCGAAAGTATGGATATGCGAGTCTTGTTTATGTGTCCCAGACGACAATGCCATATACAAGTTTCATCTTTATAACTTACTTTAATCCTTTTTTTGTTACATTTTGAGATTGATTTATATTCAAAATATAAAGACCATTATTTACAACAGCAGTGCAAATTTCTATATCATTTTTATACATAAAAAACCCAGTGTTTCTAAATACAAAAGTGTACCCACATTGGGCTAACATAGATACATAAATAATATTCCTAGTCAAACTAGGTACATAATAACAGTGCCAACGGCCAAAACGGCGACTGGAGTCCCATTTCCAACACGGAGGTCAATCTCTCCTGAAGCCAGTCTCCTGCTAATCCGCAGATCCTGCACATCAGTACAGATGTGAGTACTACAACCAGAATCAAAAATCCAATTTTTAAAACTAGAAGTAGTCATGTTTATTTCTATAACAAACATACATGAGGCCGGTGCCTTGCCCACCTTTATCTCCTTCTAGAGTGCCTTGTACTCGCGGCAGTCATGCTTCCAGTGACCCCGCTTGCCGTACTGGAGGCATACATCCTGATACTTTTCATTTGGCTTCCCATAAGCCTTTGACGTTTTGCCCTTGCCCTTCTTCTTATGCTTCTTCTTTTTAACACCTCCAGACGCATTGGGCCTAGCCCTCGGAGTCCGAGATGTAGAAGCGAAGAGTGCCTCACACTTCTTGCCCTTAAAAAGCTCATTTTCTGCCTCACGCAGCGTGGACATCAGCTCTCCAAGAGTCTGCTCTTAGTTCATCATATTGTAGTTCATGATGAACCCACTCCAAGTGTCGGGGAGAGACTGCAAGATCAAATCTATAGAGGTCTCTATCTCAAAGACAATCCCTATTTTTCCAAACTGCTCGATTTCGGCAATCATCTGTGTCACATGATGTTCAACAAATGTACCCTCCGACATCCGAGCGTGGAAGAGCTTCTTCTGTAACTCATATATTTGCGATCTAAGATTAGATCAGTGTAGATCATTCAACTTTGCCAACATTGTATAGGGATCCAATCCCTTGTTCTGTCGACGAAATTGCTGAGTCATAGCAGCAAGCATGATAGATTGAGCAGTTGCGTTGTCATCACTATGTGTCTTCCAAAGATCTAGCTCGAGCAACTGATCAGATCTGGGCTTAGTCCCAAGAGGTCTCTCTATAGTATATAGCATCCTCTCGGATCCAAGGACTATCCTTAGATTCATGTCCCAATCGCAAAAGTTAGTGTCGTTGAAAACATTATCCCCAATGATGATGTCCCGGACACTGTTCTTTCCAGTCATTTTAATTGCGATAGTCTAACTATCCAATTAACAATGTAAGGGTACAGTCTAAATGTTAAAAGAAAAATAATACAATATTAGTCCAACTAATAAAATAATTTTGACGAAATAATTTGAAAGCGCGTAAAGGTAAGTATTTGAACGGAATTGCAAATTCAATACTAGTCTCCCACTATTTTTCAGCGAGCCTCTAACCCTCTGTGGAGTACTCGGGAAACCTAGTTTCCTAGTGGGCTAGGATCACGTTAAATAACACACAACCTTGACTTTGGCCAACAAGCTGTATGATATTTAACTAGGTAGATCTCGAAGATCAATTGGATCTCATCCAATTCCTAGATCCGGTAGGTGGACCTCCAAGTCCGAAACATATATAAAATATATACGCCAATATATCCAATATGTTTTCCTAACCTTTTCCTCTGAATCAACTAAGCCTTGGCTTTGGCACAACAAGCTTAATGATTCCAGTTAAGCGGGACCCATTGACGTTGGAAAGCTTCGTAATCAATGTCGATGGACAAGAAGTGATCTTGACTTTGGCCAACAAATCACAACTTGGACAAGTCACCGATATGGAACAAATCTTTCATGATTCAAACACATCCGCAATTGACAAAAGGTCTTGACTTTGGCCAACAAATCAGTGCCAATTTTGGATCTTGAGTAAGAATCACTCAATGGAAGGAAAACGCTTAATATGTTTTGAGGGTTTTTCGCGTAAATTGGCAACCAATTTATTATCTTTGTTAGGTCTCATCATACACCCTTAAGAATGCATTCTAAAAGCATAATAAGGCGCGGAAAGTAAATTAATAACGATAAGCGGATGGATATCTAACAACTTGTTCCTAGAACAAATCACTCATTTTCCTCTCCCCAGCTAGCACTATTCTACTTCTACCAAATTACATAATACAATAATAGAAACCTCATTAACATTGAGGGGAATTAGGTGAGAAGAGAATACAAAGAATCAATAAAGAGAGAAGGCTGGACATGTAAGTCCAATTTATAAATTCTAAATTTACAACAATTTCTAAAATTGCCCTTTCCCTTCTAGTATCCATCCGATATACGCTATTCATTCATCACATCCATGTATTCATTCAAGCATGTTATTCAATCAATCTAATCAAATTAATTATCTTTGAATATTAGTGATCATCCAATGTTCAAACAATGATTTGATTTTGCGCGAGTCCAACTCGTTTGAGAATAAGTACTCAAAGTACGAATTCTTGAATTATATCGAACTACTCTTTAAATCTAATTTAATTCGTATTCAATACTAATTCATTATTTAATTCTAAATTAAATATCTACACCTTTTAATGCGCTTTAACGACTTAGATTCCAAATCTAATCTTAATGGGTCTCAAAGCCCAATTAACATCCAATGTTGTTTAATTAAAAGTCCAATGGGCTTTCAATTGATTTCATAAGGCATGGGCTTTGGTCAATATGGGTCAAACCCAAAAACCAAGGCCCAAGTAAAGAATCACCCTTATTTGCCAAGAAACCAATTTTGGCCCATTAGGCCCAATTAAACATTTAAAGCCCATTTGTTATATTTGGACTTAATGGAGTGATTTAGGCCCAATATGGATCCAATCCATTTGGCCCAAACCTACTTGGCCCAACCAAGTCCATAAGGCCCTGTTGGACAGTTATGACCCATAGCATCACTATTTGTACAAATCATGGTGTTGTTGTACAAATTAACTATGTGACAAAGGAAATTGCTCTCTTATCATTTGTAATTAGATTACCAAGATATATAAATGATAGGAGGTCCATATGATTAGTTCCGGATTGAGATGATATATGACAGTATCAATCCACGAAGGTTTAATCATTAAATATCCTTAGTCATAGTATTATCGAGATTAGACATCAATAATGCGAAATAGACTAGTATTACACTTGTGCGCGTTGTGGGAGCAAAACGTCATAGTTCTCATATATTTGGGTATAGGATACTCATGCAAGTGTAATAGGAGGTTGTGTTTACCGATGGTACGGAAACAGCTTCGCTCTGGATAGACCCCCCAGAATTCCATTGGTAGTATGACTATGTGTCTATGGAAGTCTGAATCAGGGTAGGTGTATTTGGTCTTAACCTGAGACTTGCACCGCTAATACTTACGACAATCAATATATTTTGGTTTTGGTCGTCCAAGGCTTTAACCGTTTCTGTGTACGCCTCTTCTGGCTATATTGAGAATCGTAGTGTATTGGGTGTGATATCGAGATGGAAGTATCACTCCAGTCATAGTGGAGATGATGATCACGTAGGATATAGAACTGATGCTCTTATGTACTGCAGTCATCGGGAAATATGACTAGGTCATGATTATTCGATTATAGAGACTAGTTACCAGAGATCCGATATGTGCTTCGTACGGGGCAGACACAATTCCAGCCTCAGGCCTTGCACGTGACATCCGATGCTGGATCGAAATATGCAATACTACGTATACTACGCCTGATATAGATCACATATTCCAGTAAAGATATTTCTGGAGAATTGGGTAGGCATGATGCTTTGCTAGAAGCCAACCATGTCTTGTAAATCGATAAAAACGTATACTAGGTACGTACGTATTCCGATAGTCCGACGACCGGATTTACTGCCAACATATCCGGGGATCTCATGGGTCGCTTCCCGAAGATTCACAGATGACGTATGACTCACACTTTATTAATATGGGATTAATTATAAGTGAGAGAAAATTAATCTGGGATTAATTACGGAGATATTTTATCTGGGATAAAATATTAATTAAAGAGAGAGAACGATTAATTTGGAATTAATCGATAAAATAATATATTCGATATATTATACGAATTGGATTTCGACGCGAAATTGAAATTAGATTTTAATTCGGGCAAACGAGTTAATTTAGAATTAATTCGTTAGCGATGTGAATAGTGATTTTGCTTGGCATAATTATTTAATTACGTCCCAACGGAAAATTCGTTAATTTGGAATTAGCGAACCCGAGCCCGGGAGTGTTTGCGGGCGCACTCGCATTTCGAAATAAAGTGCGGCCCACAAGTCACATCAAACGTCAAATCACTAGTCAATCAAGTGATGGAAGTCACATCACTTGAGTGAAGTGATGTCTAGTCACTTTTGATGTGAATAGTGATGGAGGTGGTTGTGGCTTTAATACATTGACTTTTTGAAAGTGAAAATTTTGTATTAGGTTTTTGGAAAATCATTTTACAATTTTTAACCACCTAACACATATCACTTTCTCATTCTTCTCTTCTCCTATCACGCCCAAGGGGCATTTTCTTCTTCTAATTTTCTACCAAAGCCGAGAATGAAGAAGAAGCATAAGGGAATTTTGTGGCAAACTTTCTGGAGTACTTGCACACTTTAAGGGTCATCCTAAGGTGATAGGGAACTAATTTCGTGAGCATGGAATACAAAACCCAAAGCTTAGAGCTTGGAGGACACCATGGCCGAAAATGGAGGAGCAAAAATTGGAGCAGAATGCCGAGAACCTTGGAGGCATAAAGCTTGAAGATTTTGATGTTCCTCGCGTCGCAAAAGTTGATCGTTGTAAGTATGATTCTGCCATGCTTTTACAAGTATTCACATATGTGTTTTATTGCTTGATTTGATCCTTGGGACTTAATAGAAACCCAACAATGGTATCAGAGCCATTTTGAGCATGAAACATTATTAGGGTTAAAATTGGGTAAATTTAATTTGAGCATGTTTGAGTGAAATTAATTGTTTGAGCATGCTTGTAAATGAATAACTTGGAGTTATTTGTGATCAATTTTGTGAAAATTGGATTGGATCATTTTTCCACAAAATGTGAGGCTTGGTCGAGACATATACAAGCCCTAATGTCATGTTATTTTGTGTTTTTGATCATTGGATGAGTTGGAAAACATTGGGTAATGTTGATTGTGGATTTAATTGGATTGAAACCGAATCGGGCAAATAAAACCCCAAAATGCCGAGACTTGAATAGCATGGAAAATGATTGATTTTTGATTAAAATGTGTTGGACATGTTTTGATGTTAATAAGCATAATTAATTGTACAAATTTTTGTTTTGGAAATATTAATTTGGGTAATTAATTATGGCATACACTTTAAATTAATTAATTGTAAAATTTGGAATTTTGTAAGTTAATTAATTGAGCCAAATTTGGAATTGGGCTTTTAAAAGTTGTAATTGGGCTTAATGGGTTTGGTTGTACCAAGATTGGTTTAGGCTAAATTGGTTGGATCAAATTGGACCCAAAACCATATCCATAAAGTCCAATTATGACTTAATGGACCTTTAAAAATAATTGGGCATAATGGGCCTAAATTGGTTTCTTGGCAAATAAGGGTGATTCTTTAAATGGGCTTTGGTATTTGGGTTTGACCCATATTGACCAAAAGTTCATGCCTTAGAAATTAATTAAAAGCCCATTGGACTTTGAATTAAATTGACATTGGATGTTAATCAGGCTTTGAGACCCGTAACGATTAGATTTGGAATCTAAGTCGTAAAGGTTCATTAATAAAGTGTAATATTTAATTTGGAATTAAATAAATGAATTAGTATTAAATGCAAATTAAATTGGATTTAATGTTGTAGTTTAATTTAATTCAAGAATTCGTACTTTGAGTACTTATTCGTAAATTGAGTTGGACTCGCACAAAATCAAATCGTTGTTTGAACATTGGATGGTCATTAATATTCAGATTAATTAATTGGATTAGATTGATTGATAACATGCTTGTGTGAATACATGGTTGCGATATATGAATAATGTATATCGGATGGATATTAGATGGGTGGGGCAATTTTGGAAATTATTGTAATAAATTTAGAATTTATTAATTAGACCTGCGTGTCCAGCCTATTACCTCCTTACTCTTTGTATTTCTCGTCTCACATATTCCCCTCAATGTAAATGAGGTTTCTTTAGAAGTGTTATGTAATCGGGTAGAAGTAATACTTGTGCTAGCGGGAGAGCGGAAATGGCGAGATTTGTTCTAGGAACAATGTGTTAAATATCCATCCGCATATCATTATTATATTTATTTATACGCGCCTTATTATGTGTTTAGAATGCATGCTTAAGGGTGTATAATGATGAGACCTTAACAAAGATAATTAATTGGTTGCCAATTACACGCGAAAAACCCTCACTATATATTAAGCGTTTTTCCTTCCATTGAGTGATTCTTACTCAAGATCCAAGACTGGCATTGGTATGTTGGCCAATCTCAAGACCTTTGTCCGTCGAGGATGTGTTTGAATCATGAAGGCTTTGTTCCATATCGGTGTCTTGTCCAAGTTGTGATTTGTTGGCCAAAGTCAAGATCACTTCTTGTCCATCGACATTGATTACGAAGCTTTCCAAGGTCAATGGGTTCCGCTTAACTGGGATCACTAAGTTTGTTGTGCCAAAGCCAAGGCTTAGTTTATTCAGAGGAAAAAAGTTAGGCAATATATTGGATATATTGGCATATATAAGATATATGTTTCGGACTTGGATGTCCACCTACTGGATCTAGGAATTAGATGGAATCCAATTGATCTTAGAGATCTACCTAGTTAATTATCGTACAATTTTTTGGCCAAAGTCAAGATTGTGTGTTATTTAACGGGATCCTAGCCCACTAGGAAATAAGGTTTCTTGAGTACTCACCAGAGGGTTAGAGGCTCGCCGAAAAATAGTGGGAGGCAAGTATTAAATTTGCAATATTCGTCTAGTTACTTGCCATATGCGCTCATTACAAATTCTTCGTCAAATAAATTATTTATTAGTTGGACTAATATTTAATTGTTGTATTACTTAAACAGTTGGACTGTATTCAAACTATTTCATTTATAGTTGATTATATAATTGGATTATAGTAATCAATATATTTGAATTAACTAATTTCAATTAATAATTGATTTTATAATTGGATTATAGTAATCAATATAATTGAATTAAATCAATTAAATTATAGTTGATTATATAGTTAGACTATAATAATCATTATAATAAATAGTACCTGAAATCGTTGATTGGATAGTTGGACTATTAGAATCAAGATAATTGAGAGATTAGTGTTTAAAACAAATCCTGGGTGAAAATTTTTATTTAAACGACTTTAATTTTCAAATTGGGAATAATGTATCAGGATAGTCCTGAAAACCGAGAAGTTACTCTATTTGATAGCAAAGTACCGTGCCTACCCAATTCTCCAGAAATATTCTTAAAGGAATATATAATCTATGTCAGGCGTAGTATACGTAGTATTGCGTATTGCAATCCAGTATCGGATGTCACATGCAAGGCCTGGGGCTGGAATAATGTCTGGCCCGTACGAATCGTATATCAGATCACAAACAACTAGTCTCTTTAATCTGGTAATCATGACCTAGTCATATTATCCCGATGGTTGCAACACATTAGAGCACCAGTTTTGTATTCCTGTATGATCATCATCTCCATATGACTGAAGTGATACTTCCATCTTGACATCACATCCAATACATTACGATTCTCAATAAACCCAGACGAGGTGTACACAGAACCTGTTAAAGTCCTGGACGACCAAAACCAAAGGGTATTGATTGGCGCAAGTACTAGCGATGCAAGTCTCAGGTAAAGACCAAATACACCTACCCTGATGCGAATTCCCATAGACACATAGTCATACTAACAATGAGATTCCGTGGGGTCTATCCAGAGCGAAGCTGTTTCCATACCATCGGTAAACACAACCTCATATCACACTTGCATAAGTATCCAATACTTAAATAAATGAGAACTATGATGTTACGCTTCCATAACACGCACAAGTACAATACTAGTCTATTCCGCATTATCAATGTCCAATCTCGATAATACTACGACTAGGGATATTTAATGATTAAATCGTTATGGATTGATATTGTCTCATATCTTGTAATCTGGAACTAATCATAAGGACTTTTATCATTTATATATTAAAGTAATCAAATTACAAAATGATAAAATGCAATTTCCATTGTCACATAGTTAATTTGTACAAAACCACAATGTCTTTTACAAATAGTGACACTATAGGTCATAAATGTCTAACAATCTCCCACTTGGCCTATAGCCAGTCACTCAAGCATCTAATACCTGAACTATGTACATGTCGCTAAAACTTTTGCTGAGGAATAGCTTTCATCAGCGGGTCTGCAATGTTGTCCTCTGATGCGACCTTCTCCATTTTCACATCGCCACGATGTATGATCTCACGAATCAGATGGAAACGTCGAAGAACATGCTTGGATCATTGATAAGACCGCGGTTCCTTAGCCTGCGCTATAGCCCCGTTATTGTCACAATACAATGGAATGGGCTCAGCTGCTAACGGAACTACTCATAATCCAATTAGGAATTTACGGATCCAAACTGCCTCTTTTGCTGCTTCAGCTGCAGCAATATACTCTGCTTCTGTTGTTGAATCGGCAACAGTCTCTTGCTTGGAAGATTTCCAACTTACTACTCCGTTATTGAAACAAAATATATACCCGGATTGTGACTTGCAGTCGTTTTTAACGGTTTGGAAACTTGCGTTGGTATACCCAGTTACCTCAAGTTCTCCATCTCCATAGATTAAGAAAGCATCCTTAGTTCATCTAAGATACTTTAGGATATTCTTAACCGCCATCCAGTGACCATCACCTGGATCGGCCTGATAGCGACTACAGATGCTCAAAGCAAATGAGACATCACGTCGCGTACATATTATGGCATACATGATTGATCCGACTGCTGAGGCAAACGATATCCGACTCATGTTGTCTCTCTCATCTTTAGTTTTAGGACACATGTCCTTAGATAGAGTGATGCCATGTGACACTGGCAACAGTCCCCTCTTGGACTGATCCATGTTGAATCTCTTCAACACTTTGTCAATGTACGTGCTCTGGGAGAGTCCAAGCAGCTTTCTAGATCTATCCTGGTAGATATTTATGTTGGACATTATGACCCATAGCGTCACTGTTTTGTAAATGATATTGTATTATTGTACAAAATTAACTATGTGATAATGAAATTGCCCTTTTGCCGTTTTGTAAAATTATTTACTTTGATTTATTAATGGCAAAAGTCCATATGATTAGTTCCGTATTGAGATGATATGAGACAGTATCAATATAAAAGGTTTAATCATTAAATATCCATAGTCGGAGTATTATCGAGATTGGACATCGATAATGCGGAATAGACTAGTATTGCATTTGTGCGAGTTGTGATGGCACAACGGCATAGTTCTCATATATTTAAGTATTGGATACTTATGCAAGTGCGATAGGAGGTGTGTTTTACCGATGGTACGGAAAACAGCTTCGCTCTGGATAGACCCCGCGGAATCCCATTGGTAGTATGTCTGCGTGTCTATGGGAGGCCGCATCAGGGTAGGTGTATATGGTCTTAACCTGAGACTTGCATCGCTAGTACTTGCGACAATCGGTAAACTTTGGTTTTGGTGGTTCAGGGCTTTAACCGGTTCTGTGTACGCCTCTTCTGGGTTTATCGAGAATCGTAGTGTACTGGATGTGATGTCAAGATGGAAGTATCACTTCAGACATATGGAGATGATGATCACGCAGGATACAGAACTAGTACTCTATAAAAGGTTGCAACCGTCGGGACAATATGACCAGGTCAGGATTGTCCGATTTAAAGAGACTAGTTGTTTGATATCCGATATATGTTTCGTACGGGGCAGACACATTTCCAGCCCCAGGCCTAACATGTGATCGTCCGATACTGGATCGATATACGCGATACTGCGGTATACTACGCTTGATAAAGATCTTATATTCCAGTAAGAATATTTCTGGAGAATTGGGTAGGCATGGCGCTTTGCTAGAAGCCAACCTTGTCTTGTGAATCGGTAAAGACGTAGTACGAGGTACGTACGTGTTTGGATTATCCAACGACCGTATTTACTGCCAACATATCCGGAGATCTCTTGGGTCGCTTCCTGAAGATTCACCTATGACGTTTGATTCGAACCTTATTAATCTTGGATTAATTGCGGAGAAACTTTATCTTGGATAAAATGCCTTATTAGGAGAGAGAGAGAGATCGATTAATTTGGAATTAATCGATAAAATAATATATTCGATATATTATTAAACGAAATTAGATTTCGACGCGGAATTAAAATCGGATTTTAATTCGGGCAAACGAATTAATTTAGAATTAATTCATTAGCGAACTGAATAGTAATTTCGCAAGGCGTAATTATTTAATTCACGTCGCGACGGAAATTCGTTAATTCGGAATTAACGAAACCGAGCCCGAAAGTGCTTGCGGACACATTCGTATTTTGAATCGAGTGATATCCGCAAATCACATCGCGATATCTCATTACTTGATACGAATAGATGGTGGATGTATCTAGTCACCTTTGAGGGATGATACATTGTCTCTAATCTCAAAGTTGGTAATGATGGCAAATGATGGATTTCATTTTGGAGGGAAAGCCATGCACGGTTTTGAAGGATTTTTTGCATTAAAAATTCTTTTGGTATTAGATATCATATCACTTTTCATTTCTTTTGTGACTCACGGTTTTGGCATGCAAAAAGGGAACAAAGAAAAGTGAAACACTCTCCTCTTCCCTCTCCCTTTGCTCACGCCGTGAGCTTCATAAACCAAGGCAGAAAATTGTTTTCTCATTCTCCATTTTTGCTAGCACAAGCAAGGATCAAAAGAGGTGATAGGGAAACAACCTTGGAGCTTGGAATACTTGAAGATTTGAAGCTTCTCTCCATCTTCTTGCTTGGCCGAAACTTCACCTTGGAGGCTCAAGGATCCTCTTCACCATTTTCGTCACATAGCTTTGTAAGTATGTTTCCGCCATCCTTCAAGCTTTGCATGTATTTTATTGTATTTCTATTGCTTAATCTTTCCTTGGGACTAATTATAGAAACCAACAATGGTATCATTGAGCTAGGTTTAAGCATGAAATACATTAGGGTTAATTTGGGGAAAATTGATTGAAGCATGTTCTTGTGGAATAATTGATGCTAAAGTATGCTTATATGTATGTTATTTGATATATTACATGATCAATTTTAACAAAAATGCATTGGATGATTTTTTCCCCAAAATGTTGTCTTGGCCGAATGTGGAGGTGCTTCCATTGGATTGGAATTTTTCATGCATGAGCTTATTTGATGACTTAAGCATGATAAATGTATGATATTTGATATAATACATGATTAATTTTGAGAAAAATGCATTGGATGATTTTTCCCCAAAATTGATGTCTTGGCCGAATGTGAGGCACTTCCATTAGTTGAATTTTTGCATGCACAAGTTCATTGGATGATTTGAGTGTGCTTAAATGTTTGTAATATGAGTAATACATGATCAATTTTGAGAAAAATGTATTGGATATTTTTTCCCCAAAATTGATGCATTGGCCGAATGTGTAGGTCATTTTGAAGATTTGGAATTTTTCATGCACAAGTTTATTGGATGACTTAAGCATGATTAAATGTATGATATTTGATGTAATACATGTTCAATTTTGAGAAAAATACATTGGATGATTTTTTCCCTAAAGTTGATGCTTGACCGAAAATTGAGGTCTTTTCACTATTATTGAATTTTTGCTTTCAAGTTCATTGGATGACTTAAAATCTATATGTATGTTAGATTAGTGATTCAATTGGATTGAAAAACAAATCGAACCGCAAAAATCTCTCTTGGCCGAATACAACATGACATGTTAAAGGACTTGATTTTTGTTCAAATAAATGTTAGACAAGTGTTTTGAACAATTGATGATAATAAATTAAATTGGTATTTTTGAAATATTTGATTTAATGAATTAATCATGCAATTACACTTTAATCAATTGAATTTTAAAATTTGGAATATTAAAATTTAATTAATGGGCTTTTATGTTTAATTGGGCCTTATGGGCTTGAAATTGATTTTATGGCACTTAAGGGTGATTCCTTATTTGGGCTTGGTAATTGGGTTTGACCCACATTGACCAAAGCCCAAGCCTTTATAAATCAATTGAAAGCCCATCGGACTTTAATTAAACAAACATTGGATGTTAGTTGGGCTTGGAGACCCAATTTGATAAGATTTAGAATCTAATCTTTAAAAGCACATTAAAAGTGTAAACATTTAATTTGGAATTAAATAAATTGAATTAATATTGAATACGGCTTAAATTGGATTTAACGAGTAGTTCGATATAATTCATGAATTCGTACCTTATGTACTTATTCTCAAACGAGTTGGACTCGCGCAAAATCAAACCGTTGATTGAACATTGGATGATCATTTAAATAAAGACTAATTAATTGGATTTGATTGGTTGTATAGCATGTCTTGAATGAATATACATGTATGTGATGAATGAATAGTGTATAGCGGATGGATATTAGAAGGGAAAGGGTAATTTTAGAAATTATTGTAAATTTAGAATTTATAAATTGGACCTGCGTGTCCAGCCTTATCTCTTTTATCTCTTTGTATTCTCTTCTCACCTAATTCCCCTCAATGTAAATGAGGTTTCTCTTATTGTATTATGTAATTGGGTAGAAGTAGTATATTGCTAGCGGGGAGTGGAAAGGGAGTGATTTGTTCTAGGAACAAATTGTTTTATATATCCATCCGTATATCACTATTAATTTATTTTATGCACTTTATGATGTTTTAGAAGCATGCTTAAGGGTGTATGATGATGAGACCTAACAAAGATAATAAATTGATTGCAATTTACGCAAAAAACCCTCAATTTATATTAAGCAATTATCCTTCCATTGAATGATTCTTGTTCAAGATCCAAAATTGGCATTGGTTTGTTGGCCAAAGTCAAGACCTTTGTCAATTGAGGATGTACTTGAATCATGAAGTTTTGTTCCACATCGGTGTCTTGTCCAAGTTGTGATTTGTTGGCCAAAGTCAAGATCACTTCTTGTCCAACGACATTGATTACGAAACTTTCCTTGTCAATGGGTCTCGCTTAACGGAATCATTAGGTTTGTTGTGCCAAAGCCAAGGCCTAGATGGTTCGGAGGATATGGTTAGGAAAATGTATTAGATACATTGGCATACATATGTTTTGGACTTGGATGTCCACCTAACCGGATCTAGGAATTGGATGAGATCCAATTGATCTTTGAGATCTACCTAGTTAAATAGCATACATTTGTTGGCCAAAGTCAAGGTTGTGTGTTATTTAACGGGATCCTAGCCCACTAGGAAATAGGATTTCCCGAGTTCTCAACAGAGGGTTAGAGACTTGATAAAAATAGTGGGAGGCTAGTATTGAATTTGCAATTTCATTCAGATACTTAGCCTTACGCGTCTTTCAAAAAATTTCGTTTAATTAATTAAAATTAGTTGGACTAATTCATTGTTATTTTTTTGTAACAGTTTGACTGTACCCATTTTATCGTTAACTAGATAGTTGGACTATCGTAGTTAAGATGGCTAGCAAGGTAAATGTCCGAGACATCATCATGGGTGACAATGTCTTTAAAGGGACAAACTTCGCTGATTGGGAAATGAACCTAAGGATAGTCCTTGGGGCTGAGAGGATGCTGTACACTATACAAACACCTCTCCCGCCTAAGCCCACTGATCCACTTGAGCTGGAGTTATGGAAAATTCACAGCAATGATTGTGACACAGCTCAGGCTATTATGTTAGCTTCGATGACTCAGCACTTTCGTCGCCAAAATAGGGACTTGGATCCTTATAATATGATGGCTAGACTTCGAGATCTCCACCGCTCCAACAAGCGGATGGAAAGGTATGAGTTGGTGAAGAAACTCTTCCGCGCCCGAATGACTGAAGGCGCATCAGTTGAGGCCCATGGGGCTCAAATGATCGCCGATATTGATGAGTTGGCCAATATGGGAATAGTCTTGGAGGCTGAGCTGACCATAGATTTGATCTTACAGTCACTTCCTGATACTTGGAGACAAATCATAATCAACTATAAGTTGATGGATACGGATGACACTCTTGGAGAGCTGTTATCCATTTTGAAGGAGTCTGAAAAAGAACTCCAAAAAGGGGGCAAGCGCGAGGCGCACTTTACATCGACCTCTCAGAGGCCAAAGGCTGGGCCCAAAGCTACTGGAGGGGTGAGGAAGAAGAAACATAAGAAAAAGGGTAAAGGCAAGTGACAAAAGCTTCTGGGAAGCCAAGGGACAAATCTCAAGATGTCTGCCTCAACTGCGGCAAGAAGGGTCACTGGAAACGTGACTGCCGAATGGGCAAAGGACACAAGGAGGATATCAAGGCAGGCAAGGCACTAGCCTCTGGTATGTTTGTTATTGAGATAAATATGACTACTTCTAGTTTTAAAAATTGGATTTTTGATTCTGGTTGTGCTGCTCATATTGTACTGATTTGCAGGATCTGCAGGATAGCAGGATGCTGACTTCAGGGGAGATTGACCTACGAGTCGGAAACGGAACTCCAGTTGCTGTTTTGGCTGTAGGGACTTTTGTTTTGGAATTGCCCTCGGGGCATATGCTTAAACTTTTGAACTGTTATTATATACCTAGTTTGACTAGGAATATCATATCTGTATCTTTGTTAACCCAGCATGGGTACACTTTTGTATTTAGAAACACTGGGTGTTATTTATATAAAATGATGCAGAAATTTGCACTGCTGTAGCAAATAATGGCCTTTATATTTTGAATATAAATGAATCTCCTAAAATAACAAACAAAAGGCTCAAAAGGAGTAATCTAAAAGATGAAGCTTACATGTGGCATTGTCGTCTAGGACACATAAACAAGACTCGCATATCCACACTTTCGAAGAGTGGGTACTTGGACGGATTTGATCTTAATTCATATGATGTCTGCGAATCTTGTCTTTTAGGCAAAATGCCTAAATCACCTTTTAGTGGTAAAGGTGAACGTGCCACAGAACTGTTAGCCCTGTTCATAGTGACGTATGTGGGCCCATGTCTAGCCAGGCTAGAGGTGGATATCATTACTTCGTAACCTTTACGGATGATGCATCTCGTTATGGTTATGTGTATCTAATGAGACACAAGTCGGAAACTTTTGAGAAATTCAAAGAGTTTCGACACGAAGTAGAAAAACAAACAGGTAAGAGTATTAAGACATTGCGGTCGGACCGTGGTGGCGAATACTTAAGTTATGAGTTTCAAGATTACTTGAAAGAAAATGGTATTCTTTCACAGTGGACTCCTCCTGGAACACCGCAATTAAATGGTGTGTCTGAACGGAGAAACCGTACCTTGTTAGACATGGTAAGGTCGATGATGAGTCAAACTGAGCTACCAATATCCTTCTGGGGATACGCATTAACCAGTGCGGTACTTATTTTGAATAAGGTTCCGTCAAAGTCTGTTGAACAGACTCCATATGAGAAATGGACAGGAAGGAAACCAGGTTTCTCTTTCCTGAAGATTTGGGGATGCTGGGCATATGTTAAACGTTTGGAAGGTACCAAACTAGAACCCAAATCAGATAAATGCCTTTTCGTGGGATATCCTAAGGAAACCAAAGGAAAAGGATATTACTTCTATCACCCACAAGAGAACAAAGTGTTTGTTGCTCTACATGCATTTTTCCTTGAGAAGGAATTCCTAGATGCAGTGGTAAGTGGAGGAAAGTGGAGCTCGATGAAAATCGTAGTGATACTGTTCCTGGCAATGAATCAACGACGGAACATAAACAGACCATCCAGGATGAGTCTGTACCACAATCTTCAGATACACAAGGACCGCGTAGGTCGGAGAGAGTCAGGAAGGTACCTGAGAGGTATGGGTTCCTGATCTCGCCTCATGTAGATATTAATCTTATTGAGGATAATGAACCGACTACGTATGAGGAAGCAATACAGAATATTGATTCCGCTTTATGGCAAGATGCCATGAAGTCCGAGATGGATTCCATGTATGCCAACCAAGTTTGGACACTGGTTGATGCACCAGAAGGCGTAAAGCCTATTGGATGCAGATGGATCTTCAAGAAGAAGACCGACATGGATGGCAACGTCAAACGTACAAAGCTAGGCTTGTAGCAAAGGGGTATCGTCAACAATATGGTATTGATTATGACGAAACTTTCTCACCCGTTGCCATGATTAAATCCATTCGGATAATGCTTGCAATAGCTGCATATTTCGATTACGAGATATGGCAGATGGACGTTAAAACCGCTTTCCTTAACGGAAACCTTTTGGAGGATGTTTATATGCAACAACCTGACGGTTTTATCGTACCTAGACTTGCAAACAAGGTTTGTAAGTTAAATCGATCCATTTATGGATTGAAGCAAGCATCACGGTCATGGAATCAGCGTTTTGATGAGATCATAAAAGAATATGATTTCGTACAAAACGATGATGACCCTTGTGTATACAAGAAGGTTAGTGGGAGAGCACTGACTTTTATTGTCCTTTATGTCGACGACGTATTGCTATAGGCAATGACATTCCCATGCTAACGTCGGTGAAAGCTTGGCTTTCATTAAAATTCTCCATGAAAGATCTGGGAGAAGCAGCCTTTATTCTGGGAATAAAGATCTACCGAGATAGATCTAGAAACTGCTTGGACTCTCCCAGAGTACATATATTGACAAAGTGTTGAAGCGATTCAACATGGATCAATCCAAGAAGGGATTGATGCCAATGTCACGTGGTATCCTTCTGTCTAAGGACATGTGTCCTAAAACTAAAGAAGAGAGAGATAACATGAGTCGGATACCGTTCGCCTCAGCAGTCGGATCGATCATGTATGCCATGATATGTACACGACCTGATGTGTCATATGCTTTGAGCATGTGCAGTCGCTATCAGGCCGATCCAGGTGAAGGTCACTGGGTGGCTGTTAAGAATATCCTTAAGTATCTTAGACGAACCAAGGATGCTTTCTTAATTTATGGAGGTGGAGAACTTGAGGTGTCTGGGTACACCGACGCAAGTTTCCAAACCGACAAAGACGACTTCAAGTCGCAATCCGGGTACATTTTTTGTTTGAATAACGGAGCAGTGAGCTGGAAATCTTCCAAGCAAGATACTGTTGCCGATTCAACAACTGAAGCGGAGTATATTGCTGCATCGGAAGCAGCAAAGGAGGCAGTTTGGATCCGAAAATTCCTAATCGGATTAGGAGTAGTTCCGTTAGCTGCTGAGCCCGTACATTGTATTGTGACAATAACGGGGCTATAGCACAAGCTAAGGAACCAAGGTCTCATCAACGATCCAAGCATGTTCTTCGGCGTTACCATCTGATTCGGGAGATTATACATCGTGGCGATGTAAAAGTCGAGAAGGTCGCATCGGATGACAACATTGCAGATCCGCTGACGAAGGCTGTTCTTCAGCAAGTGTTTGAACGACATATACATAGTTCAGGTATTAGATGCTTGAGTGACTGGCTATAGGCCAAGTGGGAGATTGTTGGACATTATGACCCATAGCGTCACTGTTTTGTAAATGATATTGTATTATTGTACAAAATTAACTATGTGATAATGAAATTGCCCTTTTGCCGTTTTGTAAAATTATTTACTTTGATTTATTAATGGCAAAAGTCCGTATGATTAGTTCCGTATTGAGATGATATGAGACAGTATCAATATAAAAGGTTTAATCATTAAATATCCCTAGTCGGAGTATTATCGAGATCGGACATCGATAATGCGGAATAGACTAGTATTGCACTTGTGCGAGTTGTGATGGCACAACGGCATAGTTCTCATATATTTAAGTATTGGATACTTATGCAAGTGCGATAGGAGGTTGTGTTTTACCGATGGTACGGAAAACAGCTTCGCTCTGGATAGACCCCGCGGAATCCCATTGGTAGTATGTCTGCGTGTCTATGGGAGGCCGCATCAGGGTAGGTGTATATGGTCTTAACCTGAGACTTGCATCGCTAGTACTTGCGACAATCGGTAAACTTTGGTTTTGGTGGTTCAGGGCTTTAACGGTTCTGTGTACGCCTCTTCTGGGTTTATCGAGAATCGTAGTGTACTGGATGTGATGTCAAGATGGAAGTATCACTTCAGACATATGGAGATGATGATCACGCAGGATACAGAACTAGTCTCTATAAAAGGTTGCAACCGTCGGGACAATATGACCAGGTCAGGATTGTCCGATTTAAAGAGACTAGTTGTTTGATATCCGATATATGTTTCGTACGGGGCAGACACATCTCCAGCCCCAGGCCTAACATGTGATCGTCCGATACTGGATCGATATACGCGATACTGCGGTATACTACGCTTGATAAAGATCTTATATTCCAGTAAGAATATTTCTGGAGAATTGGGTAGGCATGGCGCTTTGCTAGAAGCCAACCTTGTCTTGTGAATCGTTAAAGACGTAGTACGAGGTACGTACGTGTTTGGATTATCCAACGACCGTATTTACTGCCAACATATCCGGAGATCTCTTGGGTCGCTTCCTGAAGATTCACCTATGACGTTTGATTCGAACCTTATTAATCTTGGATTAATTGCGGAGAAACTTTATCTTGGATAAAATGCCTTATTAGGAGAGAGAGAGAGATCGATTAATTTGGAATTAATCGATAAAATAATATATTCGATATATTATTAAACGAAATTAGATTTCGACGCGGAATTAAAATCGGATTTTAATTCGGGCAAACGAATTAATTTAGAATTAATTCATTAGCGAACTGAATAGTAATTTCGCAAGGCGTAATTATTTAATTCACGTCGCGACGGAAATTCGTTAATTCGGAATTACGAAACCGAGCCCGAAAGTGCTTGCGGACACATTCGTATTTTGAATCGAGTGATATCCGCAAATCACATCGCGATATCTCATTACTTGATACGAATAGATGGTGGATGTATCTAGTCACCTTGAGGGATGATACATTGTCTCTAATCTCAAAGTGTGGTAATGATGGCAAATGATGGATTTCATTTTGGAGGGAAAGCCATGCACGGTTTTGAAGGATTTTTTGCATTAAAAATTCTTTTGGTATTAGATATCATATCACTTTTCATTTCTTTTGTGACTCACGGTTTTGGCATGCAAAAAGTGAACAAAGAAAAGTGAAACACTCTCCTCTTCCCTCTCCCTTTGCTCACGCCGTGAGCTTCAAGACACAAGGCAGAAAATAAGAAAATTGTTTTCTCATTCTCCATTTTTGCTAGCACAAGCAAGGATCAAAAGAGGTGATAGGGAACACACCTTGGAGCTTGGAACACTGAAGATTTGAAGCTTCTCTCCATCTTCTTGCTTGGCCGAAACTTCAACCTTGGATGCTCAAGGATCCTCTTCACCATTTTCGTCACATAGCTTTGTAAGTATGTTTCCGCCATCCTTCAAGCTTTGCATGTATGTTATTGTATTTCTATTGCTTAATCTTTCCTTGGGACTAATTATAGAAACCAACCATTTATTCCTAGAATAAAGGTCTGCTTTCTCCCAGATCTTTCAGGATAATTTTAATGAAAGGCAAGCTTTCACCGACGTTAACATGGGAATGTCATTGCCATAAGCATACATCATCAGTAAAAGGACTATGAATGTCAGTGCGCTCCCAATAACTTTCTAATATACCAATGATCATCCTCGTTTTGAACGAAATCATATTCTTTTATGATCTCATCAAAACATTAGTTCCAAGAACGTGATGCTTACTTCAATCCATAAATGGATTGATTTAACTTACAAACCTTGTTTGCAAGTCTTGGTACGAAAATACCATCAGGCTGTTGTATATAAACATCCTCCAAAAGGTTTCCGTTAAGGAAAGTGGTTTTGACGTTCATCTATCCTATCTCATAATCGAAATATGCAGCAATAGCAAGCATTATCCGAATGGATTTAATCATGGCAACAGGTGAAAAATTTTCGTCGTAATCGATACCATGTCGTTGACGATACCATTTCACTACAAGCTTAGCTTTGTACGTTTATATGTTGCCATCCATGTTGATCTTCTTCTTGAAGGCCCATTTGTAACCAATAGGCTTTACGCCTTCTGGTGCATCAACCAGTGTCCAAACTTGGTTGGTGTACATGGAATCCATTTCGGAATTCATGGCATCTTGCCATAAATCGGAGTCGATACCTTGTATCGCTCCTCATACGTAGCCGACTTATCTTCATCAATAAGATTAATATCCACATGAGGTGAGATCAGAAACCATACCTCTCAGGTTGTTTTCTGACTCTCTCCGACCTACGCGGTTCTTGTGTATTCGAAGATTGTGGTACAGTCTCATCCCTGATGGACTTTTCTTATTCCGCTAAGGATTCTGTGCCAGGAACAGTAGCACTCCGATTTTCATCTTGTTCTACTTTCTTCCCATTTATCACTGCATTTAAGATTTCCTTCTCAAGGAAATCACATGTAGATCAACAAATACTTTGTTCTCTTGTGGGTGATAGAAGTAATATCCTTTGGTTTCCCTAGGATATACTACAAATAGGCATTTATCGGATTTGGGTTCTAGTTTGGTACCTTCCAAATGTTTGACGTATGCCCAACAACCCCAAATCTTCAGGAATGAGAAACCCGGTTTCTTTCTTGTCCATATCTCATACGGAGTCTGTTGAACAGACTTTGACGGAACCTTATTCAAAATAAGTATTGCATATTCCCAGAAGGAATAAGTAGCTATGTGCGACTCATCATAGACCTTACAATATCTAACAAAGTTCGGTTCTTCGTTCGGACACACCGTTTAATTGCGGTGTTCCGGGAGGAGTCCACTGTGAAAGAATACCATATTCTTTCAAGTAATCAAGAAACTCATTGCTTAAGTATTCGCCACCACGGTCTGACCGTAACGTCTTAATACTTTAGCTGGTCTGTTTTTCTACTTCGTGTCGAAACTCTTTGAATTTCTCAAAAGTTTCCGACTTGTGTCTCATAAGATACACATAACCATAACGCGATGCATAAAGGTTACGAAGTATTCATATCCACCTCTAGCCTGGCTAGACATGGGCCCAAAAACGTCACTATGATCGAGGGCTAACAGTTCGGTGGCACGTCCACCTTTACCGCTAAAAGGTGATTTAGACATTTTGCCTAATAAACAAGATTCGCATACGTCATATGAATTTGGATCAAATCCGTCCAAGTACCCCCTATTCGAAAGTGTGGATATACGTTTCTTGTTTATGTGTCCCAGACGACAATGCCACATATAAGTTTCATCTTTGTTACTTACTTTAAGCCGTTTTTTTGTTACATTATATGTTTGAGATTGATTCATTTTCAAAATACAAAGACCATTATTTAAATCAGCAGTGCAAATTACCATATCATTTTTATACATAAAACACCCAGTGTTTCTAAATACAAAAGTATACCCACATTGGGCTAACATAGATACAGAAATAATATTCCTAGTCAAACTTTGTACATAATAACAGTCTGATAGTTTAAGTACATGCCCCGAGGGCAGGTCCAAAACAAATGTGCCAACGGCCAAAACGGTGACTCGTGTCCCATTTCCAACGCGAAGGTCAATCTCTTATGAGGCCAGTCTCCTGCTAATCTGCAGATCCTGCACATCAGTACATATATGAGTACCAAAACTAGAATCAAAAATCCAATTTTTAAAACTAGTAGTAGACATGTTTATTTCTATAACAAACATACATGAAGCCGGTGCCTTGCCCGCTTTGATTTCCTTCATATGTGCCTTGTACTCGCGGCAGTCTCGCTTCCAGTGACCCCACTTGCCACACTGCAGACATACATCTTGGGATTTGTCCTTACCCTTCCCAGAAGGTTTGGAGGATTTGGCCTTGCCTTTCTTCTTCTTTACACCTCCAGTCGCCTTGGGCCAAGCCCTCGGAGTCTAAGATGTTGAAGCGAAGTGCGCCTCACACTTCTTGCCCTTAAGGAGCTATTTTTCTGCTTCGCGCAGTGTGGACATCAACTCTCAAAGAGTTTGTTCTTGGTTCAACATATTGTAGTTCATGATGAACCCACTCCATGTGTCGGGGAGAGACTGTAAGATCAAATCTACTGAAGTCTCAGCCTCGAAGACAATGCCCATCTGTCCCAGCTACTCAATGTCAGCAATCATCTGTGACACATAGTGCTCAACAGACGTACCCTCTGACATGCGAGCGCGGAAGAGCTTCTTCAACAACTCATATCTTTTCGATCTAAGATTATATCGGTGAAGATCATTGAACATCGCCATCATCTCATAGGGATCCAATCCCATGTTCTGTCGACGGAATTACGGAGTCATAGCAGCAAGCATTACCGATTGAGCAGTCGAGTTGTCATCGCTATGAGTCTTCCAAAGCTCTAGCTCAAGCAACTGATCAGGTCGGGGCTTAGGCCCAAGAGGTCTTTCTATGGTGTAGAGCAACTTCTCGGATCCCAGGAAAATCTTGAGATTTATATCCCAGTCAAGTTTGTGCCATTAAAGACATTATCGCCCAAGACAATATCCCTAATGCTTAACTTTCATGTCATCTTAATCGCAATAGTCCAACTATTCAATTAACGATGTAGGGTACAATCTAACTGTTACAAGAAAATAAAATAATATATTAGTCCAACTAATAAATATAATTGACGAAATAATTTGAAAGCGCGTAAAGCTAAGTATTTGAATGAAATTGAAAATTCAATACTAGCCTCCCACTATTTTTCGGCGAGCCTCTAACCCTCTGTTGAGTACTCGGGAAACCTAGTTTTCTAGTGGGCTAGGATCTCGTTAAATAACACACAACCTTGACTTTGGCCAACAAGTTGTATGATATTTAACTAGGTAGATCTCTAAGATCAATTGGATCTCATAGAATAGACCACCTATAAACGAGACATCTCGGTTGGTTAGACCCATTGATCCAATTCTCCGAGATAAAATCATCGAATTGGCTTACTCAAGGATTAAACTGCGAAAGAACCTTGGCACACACACACACTAGGTGTCTAGTTCAGGGCACTCATTCAGACGATCAGATTTGAGTGTATTAAGTACTTTGAAGGTTCTCCGGTTTCGACACGAAGCATTCGCTGAAGACAAAAATATGTTTAGCTATCAGGATTATCTCGTGAGAGGCAGTACAATATGTTGGTATGCAACACCACATCAGGAGATCTACTTTTACCTTATGAAAGCAGAGAGATGAATCGAGACTGGGGGCGACCAGTCTACCTTTTCTCATACAGCACGGTTCGGGAACGAACCATCACATCAGCGTCAGTATCAGTTTTGGGGATGAGTCCCAAGGTCGAGGCCCACATCAGCATCAATATTAGTTTTGGGGATGCGTCCAATGGTCGAGGCCCGCATCAGTATCAGTTTTGGGATGCGTCACAGGGTCGAGGCCCACATTGTCAGCGGTATTGGGATGTGTCCCAGGGTCGAGGCCCCCATTTTCAGTAGTTCCGGGATACGTCCCAGGGTCGAGGCCCACTACGTCATCAGTTATAATTTTGGGATGCGTCCCAGGGTCGAGGCCCACTACATCTTCAGTTTTGGGATGCGTCCCAGGGTCGAGGCCCATATTGTCAGCGGTATTGGGATGCGTCCCAAGGTCGAGGCCCACTACATCATCAGTTTTGGGATGTGTCCTAGGGTTGAGGCCCCCGTTTTCAGTTGCATTTATTGGGATGTGTCCTAGGGTCGAGGCCCATATTGTCAGCGGTATTGGGATGCGTCCCAAGGTCGAGGCCCACTACATCATTAGTTTTGGGATGTGTCCTAGGGTTGAGGCCCCCGTTTTCAGTTGCATTTATTGGGATGCGTCCCAGGGTCAAGGCCCACTGCATCATCAACTCAGTTCGAAGCAGCAGGCAAGTCAGGTGGCATCTGGCGAGCCAGGCAAGTAAAAAATGCATTGCATAACTTTGATAGGATTGTCATTGTCACACACTGCACAAGTCCCATCAAAGTGGGGGCGACTGTAGGCACTGCAATTTTGCATATAAGTCCCGATGATGAGTCTCACATGGAGACACTACCTCTTTAATTTGTGGAATTCGCGGGAAACGGACGTCGGAAGGGAAAAGTCAGAAATTGACACCTTGTTGGATTTTATTCGCTTGCCTAGCTTTGGGTTTTCTCGCTGAACCTCTGTTTTAACTGTTAGCCTTGTCCCAAAACCCCTACAAGCCACACACCAAGCCCACATACACCAAGCCACACACACAAAGCTCATCAAAGGACCTAATGCACGCCCAAACCCCTCAATGCACGCCCAAAGCCTTCCAAAATAACAAACACACACATTAAACACATGTTGAAATCAAGCCAAATCACCTTCCCAAATTAAAGAAATCAAATCAAATCAAATCAAATCAAATCATATTCCTAATTAAAAGAGATCAAATCAAATCAAACCAAATCACATCCGTAATTAAATAGATTTTTCCTTATAGCACACTAATTAGGAGATATCCCTCATAATTGTAATATTCTTTCCCTTCCCGTATGAGGACAAGCTCCAACCCTTTGCCTATAAAAAGAAACCTAAACCTAATCATGAAACCTCTGGCTCATTCTCACGAAAACACAAAGAAAATAGCCTAACATCATTCATGCCTAAAGCATCCTAAAATCCCCTCTATTGTCGTGAACAATCTCTCTTCAGCCCTCCTCCATTGCCGCAACAAACCTGCCAGAAAACCCCTCCATACTACCGTATAAACCCAACGGAAAATCCTTTCACATTGCCGCATAAACCCACCAAGACAACCCTTAAAGTTCACGTATAAATTGCCCAAAATAGCCCCATTATATCACCGAAATTCTTCCCATATCAGCCCTCTTCAATCACCAAAAACTGCCCTGAAACACCATCATTTTTACCACAAATCTGTCCAAAAAACTGCACTTAATTACCGTAAAAATTGTGACAAAAAATAGCAGTGAAACAGCAGCAAAATAGTGAGCAAACAGCAACCTAAAACAGCGAGGCAACGAAGGAAAACAACGAACCAGTAAATCGGAAAAGTTACGGAGCATTAAACCTTCCGACAACCGCATAACGCACTTCCAAGAGACGACTTAAGATGTTAGACTTGGGGGCACCCTTTTTTTTATTCTCCTTTATTTTTTATTTATTTTCTTATTTTACTTCGCACGAGTATTGTGAGTTGTATTGCTATGACTTTCGGATGAATAGAATATGTGTTTTCTCTTGCGGTATATCGGATGGAAACCCATGTTAAATTCTGTAGCCGAATCTGAATGGACGATAATACAGTTTTTACTTGGGAAACAACTCCACGTACCACTTGAGGAGACACATATTTCGTCTCATCCAATCTTATGTTTATTAATGATTTAGTCGTTTAGTATGTTATTATGCATGTTTAGGTTAGTCGTTTAGTAATTGTCCTCTTTTATGTATTATTTAGTTGGTTATTTCCAAGCATGATTAGTTATTTCCTTCGCATTAGGAATTTAATTTAGTCTATGTTTAGGCTGTTCTTATTTTCGCTTTAATAATTCAATATGTTCATGAGATTGCGTGCTCGCCGTATTTCGACTTACTTTTATGCATGCAAACTTAGATATATGTTATATGTGTTGGATAAATGACCCATATCATCATTTGTGATTAGATCACCATAGATATATAAATGAAGAGAGGTCCCTATGATTAGTTCCTGGATTGAGATGATGAGACAGTATCAGTCCACGAAGGATTAATCATTAAATATCCCTAGCTGTAGTATTATCGAGACTGGACATCGATAATGCGGAATATGCTAGTATTGCACTTGTGCGTTGTGAGGGCACAACGGCATAGTTCTCATATATATAAGTATTGGATACTTATGCAAGTGCGATAGGAGGTCGTGTTTCATCACCGATGGTACGGGAAACAGCTTCGCTCTTGATAGACCCCTCGGAATCCCATTGGTATTATGACTATGTGTCTATGGAGGCCGAAATCAAGGTAGGTGTTTATAGTCTTAACCTGAGACTTGCACCGCTATACTTACGATAATCGATAAACTTTGGTCTTGGTGGTAGGGGCTTAAAACCGGTTCTGTGTACACCACTTCTGGGTTTATCAGAGAGTCGTAGAGTATTGGTGTGATGTCAAGACGGAAGTGTTACACTTCAGTCATATTGGAGTTGATGTCACGCAGGATACGGTACTAGTGCTCTTGAGTGTTGCGCAACCAATCGGGATATTGTGACCAGGTCATGTATATCCGATTATAGAGACTATGTTACCAGACATCCGACATGTGCTTCGGACGGGGCAGACACTTATCCAGCCCCAGCCCTAGCACGTGACTATCCGATACTGGGCCAATATACACAATACTACTACGGTATACTACGCTTGATACAGATCTATTATTCCTGTAAGAATATTTCTGGAGAATTGGGTAGGCATGGCGCTTTGCTAGAAGCCAACCTTGTCTTGTAAATCGATATAAACGTAGTACGAGGTACTTATGTGTTCGGACAGTCCGACGATCGTATTTACTGCCAACATATCGGGAGATCTCATGGGTCGGTTCCTGAAGATTCACCGATGAGTATGACTGATGACTCGCACTTTGATTAATCTGGGATTAATTAGAGAGAGAGATAGAATTAATCTGGATTAATTCGATGAGAGAGAAAATTAATCTGGGATTAATTACGAGATATTTTATCTCGGATAAAATATCGTTAAAGAGAGAGAACGATTAATTTGGAATTAATCGGTAAAATTAATATATTCGATATATTAATCGAAATTGGATTTTGACGCGGAATTAAAATTAGATTTTAATTCGGGCGAACGAATTAATTTAGAATTAATTCGTTAGCGACGTGAATAATGATTTCGCTGGGCGTAATCATTTAATTACGACCTGACGGAAAATTCGTTAATTTGGAATTAGCGAACCCGAGAGTGATTGCGAGCGCATTCGCATTTCGAATTCGAGCGCGGCACGCGAGTCACATCAAGCGTCAAATCGTTAGTCGCGTCATTGTCAAATCAATTGTCACTTTGAGTGATGTGACTTGACAACATGTCACTTTATTAAAGTGATGTGATGTGACTTAAAGTAAAAGTTTGAAATGATGAAAGCCTTTTGCTTTTTTGACTTTTGTACTTGGTAAATGAAAAAGGCTTTTGTATTTGATTTTATTTTGGAAATAAAATAGAAATATAAGTAAAAACCATTTGCCTTTCCTCTCTTATCTTTCACGGTTTCACGTGAACTTCCTCTCCCTCTCCTCTCTTCTCTCTTCTTCTCCCTCACGGTTTTGGAAACCGATTCTTGTTCTTCAAAATTCTAGGTCCCACCGAATTTTTGAGAAGCAAATCTAAGAAGATGATAAGTGCTAGCACACTCTAGGAGGCATACATAGGTGATAGGGAAGTGATTCTTTGAGCTTGGAAAGCTTGAAGCTTGGAGCTTCAATAGAGTCCATGCATGGCCGAAAATGGTGGAGTCCAAACCAGTCCAAACCGAGCAGCCCACTGTCAAGGAAAGCTACTGCCGAGCTCAATGGAGGATGAAAACGCAGCTTGTGTTCTTCCTAGCATCAAACCAACCCATCATGTGAGTATATTCCGCACCTCCTTTGATGTGTTCATATGCGGTTTTTGTGCATGATTTGTTGATCTTGGGACTTGAATTTAACCCTTACAATGGTATGGTATCTTGAGCTTTTGATGCATGAAACCGAATTAGGGTTCTTGAGCATATTTGGGGCTTTTTGATTTTAGATTGATTCTGTCAAATTGATTGTTTAAGAATGCTTATATATGATCTAATTTGAGTTATATGTAATCAATTTGATAAAAAAAATTGATTGGATTGATTTTCCCCATTTGCTTATTTTTGGTCAAAACTTTAATTTGGGTAAACTCGATTTAGGCATGATTTAATTGAATTGGATGTTTAAGTATGCTTAGAACATGTTTAATTGAGATTGTGTGTGATCAATTTCATGAAATTGTTGGATTCAATTTTCCCCAAATTGGAGGCTTGGCCGAAAATTGCATAACCCTAATGTCTTGGTAATTTTGTTTTGTTTGATCATTGGATGACTTAAAACAATTGGTTAATGTTGTTTTGAAGTTCAATTGGATTGAATTTTGATTTGGAACATTTTTCCCTTTTAAAGTGGCTTGGCCGAATCTTAAGAACATGAAATTCATTGTGATTTTTTGTTTTATTCATTGGATGAATTGAATTGATTTGGGAAATTAAGATTGTGGATTCAATTGGATTGAAACCGAATCGAATTGAAAAACCCCTAATTGCCGAGACTTGAAAGCATGTTAATTGGGTTTGATTTTGATTGAATTGTGTAGGACACTATTTGGTTGTTAAAGTGCATGATTAATTAGGCTAATTGATATTTTAGAAATGTTAATTGGGTAATTGATTGTGTATTACACTTAGGTTAATTTGTAATTGGGCTTTTGGGCTTTGTTGTAACAAAGTTGGGTTTAGGCAAAATTGGTTGGATCCAATTAGGCCCAAAACCGAATCCAAAAGGTCCAATTTTGACTTAATGGACCTTAATTATTTAATTGGGCCTAATGGGCCAAAATTAATTTAAAGGCTTATGGGGTAACTCCCGGATTGGATTTTGGTTGTTCGGTTTGACCCGAGTTGACCAAAAGTCCACGCCTATAGAAATTAATTAAAAGCCCATTGGACTTTAATTAAATAAAACATTAGATGTTTATCGGGCTTTGAGACCCGTTGCGATTAAATTTGGAATTTAAGTCGTAAAGGTTCGTTAATAAAAGTGTAATATTTAATTTAGAATTAAATAATGAATTAGAATTAAATACGTATTAAATTGGATTTAATTATGTAATTTAATTTAATTCGTAGAAATCGTACTTTGAGTACGTGTTCGCAATAACGAGTTTGACTCGAACAAAATCAAATCTTTGTTTGAACATTGGATGATCACTAATAATCAAGATTAATTAATTTGATTGATTGATTGATAACATGCTTGTATGAATACATGGTTGTGATGTTTGAATAATGTATATCGGATGGATATTAGTCGGGTTGGGCGATTTTGGAAATTGTAATAAATTTGATTTATTAAATTGGACCTGCGTGTCCAGCCTTATCTCCTATTTCTTTGTATTCTCTTCTCACCTATTCCCCTCCATGTAAAAGAGGTTTCTTTAGAAGTGTAGTGTAACGGGTAGAAGTAATACAAGTGCTAGCGGGAGAGAGAAAGTGAGAGATTTGATCTAGGATCAATGTAAAATATCCATCCGCATATCATTATTATTTTATTTTCATAACGCTTTATTATGTAATTAGAATGCATGTTTAAGGGTGTATGATGATGAGACCTTAACAAAGATAATTAAATTGGTAGCCAATTTGCACGCGAAAAACCCTCGTTAAATATCAAGCGTCATTTCCTTCCTTCATTGAGTGACTCTTGCTCAAGATCGGAGATTGTCAGGGGTTGTTTTTGACCAAAGTCAAGCCCTTGTCAGTCAAAGATGTGCTTTAATCACGAGGCTTTGTTATATATCGGTGTCGTGTCCAAGTTTGGTTTGTTTTTGACCAAAGTCAAGACCACTTCTTGTCCATAGACATTTGATTACGAAGCTTCCCTGTCAATGGGTCCACGCTTGACTGGGATCACTAGGTTTGTTTTTGGCCAAAGCCAAGGCCTAGTTGATTCAGAGGAAACGGGTAGGGTATATATTCGATATATAGGCATATATTAGATAATGTTTCGGACTTGGATGTCCACCTACGGATCTAGGATTGGCTAGGATGATCCAATTGATCTTCGACATCTACCTTGTTATTATCATAGCTTATTAATTATTTTGTGACCAAAGTCAGGATTGTATGATACTTTAACGGGATCCTAGCCCACTAGGAAACACGGTTTCCCGAGTACTCGACAGAGGGTTAGAGGCTCGACGAAAAATAGTGGGAGGCAAGTATTGAATTTGCAACATTCGTTCGAATACTCGCTAAACACGCTCATTTAAATTATTTCGTCGTAATATTAATGTTAGTTGGACTAATATTTAAATTGTTGTTTTAATAAACAGTTGGACTGTATTATACTTGATTATATATAATTGGATTATATTAATCAATATATTTGAATTAATTAATTTCAGTTTACAATTGATTTTATAATTGGATTATAGTAATCAATGTAATTGAGGTTAATTAATTTGGATTATATTTGATTATATAGTTGGACTATTATAATCATTATAATATATAGTACCACTAATCGTTGATTAAATAGTTGGACTATTGTAATCAAGATAAGAAATTGAAAAGTTGGATATTTAAAATATAATCTGGGATTAAAATATTTTAAATGATTTAATTTTCAAATTGGGAATAAATAATAGGTTACTTTATTTGATAAAATAACTTATTATACGTTACGCCCAAAATTAAGCAAATAGTAGAGCATAAAATCTTTGGAAGATTTATGTGATGATGACTTTAATGCTTAATTTAATATACTTGTCATAAATCTAATTTTGGATTTAAGAAGTATTAAAATTGCAATTTATAATTCTTGGAGAATTAATTGACTATTCATGTAATGTCAAAGTTTGCAATTGGGCATGTAGCACAAGGTGCATATCGTTTCGATATTCCGAACCCAGGCTTGGCCAAAGGTTTGTGAAATATTGAAAAGAATAATTGACATATCCCGAAGTGACTACCATTTGGATATGGAAGACACGAAGGAATTAAAGAAAGGGCGAGGCTCTAACTTTAAAAATATTTGTCTTAGTTATGTTCACAGCTAGTATTGAAATTAGATTTTAAATACTTAGTGTGGTACATAAAATATATGTATTGATGTTCAGAATCTGCTTTAAGCAGGATACTGACTTCAAGCTGAGATTCCTCTGCGAATCGGAAATGGGACGAAAGTCGCTGTTTCGACCGTAGATACCTAAGTTTAGGAACTACCCTTTGGGTATGTACTTGAATTAGGAACTGTTATAATGTAACTAGTTTGACTAGAGACATTATCTCTTTATCAGTGTTTAATCCGTTGCGGATAAAACCTTATATTATAGAACACTGAGTGTTTTATTATATAAGATGATACTGAGATAAATACATTAGATATAAATAACAGAATTTATATTTTGAATATAAATAAAATCTCAAACATATAAATTGACAAATAAATAGCTCAAATTGATTTGATCAATAGAGACTTATTTGTGGCATTGTTGTCTAGGACACAATTTAATTAGACTCGTATATCCACACTTTTGAAGAGTGGATACTAGGACTGATTTGACTATTCAAATAAGGTCTGCGAATCTAGTTTATTAGGTAAAGTACCTAAAATACTATTTACTTGGTAATAGTGTAATTGCCACCCTATTGTAACCCTATTCATGGTGAAGTAAGTGGGCCCATATCTAGCTTGGCTAGATGTGTACATGAATATTTCGTGACCTTAACGGATGTGGCATCACGTTATGGTTATGTGTTTCTTTTGAAGAACACAAATACGAAACTTTGAGTTTCGACACGAAGTATACAAACAGATCGGCTGTAGTATTATGCCGCTACGGTAAGACCGTATTGGTAAATACTTAAGCAGTAAGTTTCATACGTACATGAAGAGTAGAGAGTACTATGATGAGGACTCCTCCCGAGACACGTCAATTGACGGTGTGTCAGAACTAAAACCGAATTTTGTTGGACATGATAAGGTTTATTCACGAGTCGCTCTGAGCTACTATTTCCTTCTACAAGATATGTATTAACAGTGCAAAACTTATTTAGAATAAGGTTCCATATAAATCTGTTTGACAGATATCTTATAGGATATGAACAGGGAAGAAACGAGGTTTCTCATTCCTGATAATTTGGGTATGCCAGGCATAGCGTTTGGATGATACCAAACTAAGGACCCAAATTGGATAAGTGCCAATATAGGTTATCCTAAGGGAAACCTTAAGTATAGTACTTGTAAATCTCACATGAGAACAATGTGATTGTTGCTCACCATGCGGTTTTCCTGAGAGGAATACCGATATGCAGTGGTCAGTGGGAGGATAGTGATACTCGATGAAAATCAGAAACACTGTTCAAGGCACGAAGTCCTTAATGGAACACAAGTAGTTCATCTATGATGAAACTATACCATTAATCTTCAAATACACAAGAACTTCGTAAATCGGATAGAGTCAGAAAACAACCTAGGGTATGGGTTTCTGATCTCACCCCATAATGATGTCAATCTTATGAGGTGTACCATCCGACTACGTTTAGAGGAAGTGATACGAGGTATCGACTCCATGTTATGGCAAAGTGCCATGAATCCGAAATGAATTCCATGTATGACAACTATTTTGGATACTAGTTGTTGTACCACAAGGCATTGTGCCTATGGTACATTAAACGTCTTCAAGGAAGACATACATGGAAGGCAACATACCAACGTACAAAGCTAGGCTTTTGACGAAAAAGGTATCGTTATCAACATTGTGTTAATAACGGTTCAACCTTTTACCTGTTGCCATGGTAAATCCATTTTGAAGATGCTTGTTGATAACTGCATATTTCATTTATGAAATGTGTCAGTTGTAAATCAAAATCGCTTTCCTGAAAAGGAAACCTTTTGGAGGATGTCTACAACATCCTGACGATTTTATAACCGACAAACAAGGTTTGCGGGTTATTCGATCCATGTTTGGATCAATGCAAGCATAAGGTTCTTGGAACTGTCGTTTTGAAATAATCATAATGGTTTATGATTTGACTCAAAACGAAATAATTCTTGTGTATATAAGGAGGTTAGTGGGAGATTGCACTAACAGTGAAATTCCCATAAAGCAATTGGTGAAAGCTTGGCTTTCATAATATTCTTTCATAGAAATTCTCCGTAGAATTCTGGGGAGTAACAACCTTTATTCAAGGAATAAAGATCTACTGGGATAGATTTGGAGTTTGTTAACACTCTCTGGGAATTGTACATTTAAAATGTACTTGTATTGGTGTCTCATACGCTTCGAGCATATGGAGTCACAATCGGGTCAATCCAAGTGATAGTCACTGGATTGAAGTTAAGAACATCTGTTAGTATCTCTGAGAACTAAAGATGCTATCTTTTACTATGGAGAAGGAGAACTTGAAGTGACTGGGATCACTGCAGCAAGTTTCCAAACGATTAAATACTGCGGTACTATAAAGTTTGAATAACGGGACAGTGAGCTGGAAATCTTCCAAGCAAGATAACTGTTGCCGAATAAACAACAAATGCGGATTATTGCTGCAGCTGAGGCAGCAATAGAAGCCATTTGGATCGATAATAAATCTAATTAGATTAGATATAATTCTGTTAGCAGCTGAGCTAGGCGTCAGCACAGGCTAAAGAATTAAAGGTCTCATCGACGATCCAGATATATACTTCTATATCATCTGATTCGTTCGGATCATACATCGTGGCGATGTGATGATCGTGTAAATCGCGTCAGACGATAAGCATAATCAACAAATCGCTGACGAAAACCTTTCCTCAGCAATTTGAGCGAATTGTACATAGTTCGGGTGTTAGCACTCGAGTGACTGGCTATGTGCCAAGTGGGAGATTGTTGGATAATATGACCCATAGCGTCACTATTTGCACAGATCATTGTGTTGTTGTAGCAAATTAACTATGTAATAAGGAAATTGCACTCTCATCATTTGTGATTAGATCACCATAGATATATAAATGAAGAGAGGTCCCTATGATTAGTTCCTGGATTGAGATGATATGAGACAGTATCAGTCCACGAAGGATTAATCATTAAATATCCCTAGCCGTAGTATTATCGAGACTGGACATCGATAATGCGGAATAGGCTAGTATTGCACTTGTGTGCGTTGTGAGGGCACAACGGCATAGTTCTCATATATATAAGTATTGGATACTTATGCAAGTGCGATAGGAGGTCGTGTTTCACCGATGGTACGGGAAACAGCTTCGCTCTGGATAGACCCCTCGGAATCCCATTGGTATTATGACTATGTGTCTATGGGAGGCCGAAATCAAGGTAGGTGTGTATAGTCTTAACCTGAGACTTGCACCGCTAATACTTACGATAATCGATAACTTTGGTCTTGGTGGTAGGGGGCTTTAACCGGTTCTGTGTACACCACTTCTGGGTTTATCAAAGAGTCGTAGAGTATTGGGTGTGATGTCAAGACGGAAGTGTCACTTCAGTCATATTGGAGTTGATGTCACGCAGGATACGGTACTAGTGCTCTTGAGTGTTGCGCAACCAATCGGGATATTGTGACCAGGTCATGTATATCCGATTATAGAGACTATGTTACCAGACATCCGACATGTGCTTCGGACGGGGCAGACACTTATCCAGCCCCAGCCCTAGCACGTGACTATCCGATACTGGGCCAATATACACAATACTACGGTATACTACGCTTGATACAGATCTATATATTCCTGTAAGAATATTTCTGGAGAATTGGGTAAGCATGGCGCTTTGCTAGAAGCCAACCTTGTCTTGTAAATCGATATAAACGTAGTACGAGGTACTTACGTGTTCGGACAGTCCGACGATCGTATTTACTGCCAACATATCGGGAGATCTCATGGGTCGGTTCCTGAAGATTCACCGATGACGTATGACTCGCACTTTGATTAATCTGGGATTAATTAGTAGAGAGAGATAGAATTAATCTGGGATTAATTCGATGAGAGAGAAAATTAATCTGGGATTAATTACGGAGATATTTTATCTCGGATAAAATATCGTTAAAGAGAGAGAATGATTAATTTGGAATTAATCGGTAAAATTAATATATTCGATATATTAATCGAAATTGGATTTTGACGCGGAATTAAAATTATATTTTAATTCGGGCGAACGAATTAATTTAGAATTAATTCGTTAGCGACGTGAATAATGATTTCGCTGGGCGTAATCATTTAATTACGACGCGACGGAAAATTCGTTAATTTGGAATTAGCGAACCCGAGAGTGATTGCGAGCGCATTCGCATTTCGAATTCGAGCGCGGCACGCGAGTCACATCAAGCGTCAAATCGTTAGTCGCGTCAATTGTCAAATCAATTGTCACTTTGAGTGATGTGACTTGACAACATGTCACTTTATTAAAGTGATGTGATGTGACTTAAAGTAAAAAGTTGAAATGATGAAAGCCTTTTGCTTTTTTGACTTTTGTACTTGGTAAATGAAAAAGGCTTTTGTATTTGATTTTATTTTGGAAATAAAATAGAAATATAAGTAAAAACCATTTGCCTTTCCTCTCTTATCTTTCACGGTTTCACGTGAACTTCCTCTCCCTCTCTTTTTCTCTTCTTCTCCCTCACGGTTTTGGAAACCGATTCTTGTTCTTCAAAATTCTGGGTCCCACCGAATTTTTGAGAAGCAAATCTAAGAAGATGATAAGTGCTAGCACACTCTAGGAGGCATACATAGGTGATAGGGAAGTGATTCTTTGAGCTTGGAAAGCTTGAAGCTTGGAGCTTCAATGGAGTCCATGCATGGCCGAAAATGGTGGAGTCCAAACCAGTCCAAACCGAGCAGCCCACCCACTGTCAAGGAAAGCTACTGCCGAGCTCAATGGAGGATGAAAACGCAGCTTGTGTTCTTCCTAGCATCAAACCCATCAATGTGAGTATATTCCGCACCTCCTTTGATGTGTTCATATGCGGTTTTTGTGCATGATTTGTTGATCTTGGGACTTGAATTAACACTTACAATATGCAAACTTAGATATAAGTTATATGCAAACTAGATATAGGTTGTATGCGAATATAGATGTAGGTTATTGTTGCGTAACTTGTTAGATTATTGCACAAATCCATTCATTACAAGTGGCATAAGTAAGGGACCATTCCGAACCCACGGTTTTTAGGTCTTCCCTTGCGAGGGGTGAGTGCGGCCTTAAATCATTTTCCCAGTTCACACTGGTGGCAACTCCATTTTATTTCTCCGTTTAGTTCCCTCATGGGCTATTCCGTACTCCAACTAGGCCGCGAGCCTAGAACAGCGTCGTCAAGTTCTGTGTCTTACAACTGGGGAGAATAATTTGAGCGACAAAAAGAAAGTGTCACAATTTCATATCCAGCCTAACGTTTGGGCAGTCACGTCTAGTTGATGATGTTAAACTTAGTGCTAGCAGGGAGGCAACCCATGCAATTTGTGTATATATTGTGATCTGGTGTGTTTTATTTTTGTGTGTTTTATTTTTGTAGGTAAAGTCATTTCACGATGGAAGAAGCTCTCACAAATATTCACAAGCAATTTCTTTCTCTCCCTAAAAAATCTCTGATGAAAGTCTACTAAGCTCGCTTGGAACCGATGAGACTACTGATGATCAAAGGTATTCCTATTGACATTCGTTGGATTATTGAAGCACGGGTCCGATTGGCAGGTGAGTCTTCTGACTCTTTTATTTCACATCTGTCTGGTTTAGGAAGGAGCACCTATGCTAAAAATAGAAGAGCCAAAAGAATGTGGTGTTTGTTATAAATGTGCTCGTATGTTTTGTGATACTCGTTGTCGTTATTTAGGAATGGTGTCTGATAACCGCAAAGATAAAATTAATTTAATTAAGGATGGCTTGAGTAAGGAGTCTTTGGATAATATATCTAAAACTCTTGAGACGCATCCTAATGGATGTGTGTATCACGAAATACGTGTGTTGTATACATAATTCCAAAAAGAAAGCCAACAGTTAAGTCTCGGGAATCTGACTCAAAAAGACCTTGTTTGCCAATTCATAAGAAAATTGGATGGGAAACTTGTCCCTGACACATAGACGTCAATCAAGCCACTACATTTCTTGTACATATTATATCTCTTTCTCTTTTCCTAATAATTGTGATTTGTTTTGTTGTTTTCTTTTATTTTCTCCTACAGGATCCATACCTTTTTGACTATCACGATTTATTTTACTGTTAACTAATAATTGTCATTTGGCAGGTACTAGTGCTATTATTTTACTCACCCTTTTTCAGGTGTTATAAATTCAACTCATCATTGCAATTTTGAAGACATCCTGAGTAAAACATGGAAGCCACTTCAAGAAGACGAGTTGAAAACATTTGTGTCTTTTGCGGTACTAGTGTTGGTGTTAAACCACAATACGTAGAAGCAGCACATGAATTGGGTCGAGTCTTAGCTGCAAGGGATATGCACTTAGTATATGGCGGAGGCAATCTTGGACTTATGTGGATCATTTCAAAAGCTGTACAGGAGGGTGGAAGTCACGTTTTGGGAATCATCCCAAAACCCTTGGCGGAAGAAAATCTTATTGGACCATCAAACGGAGAAGAACTGATCGTGCCAGGTATGTCTGAACGATTGGTAGAAATGATTAAACCGTGCTGATGTTTTTATTGCTTTACCAGGTGGCTTGGGTACATTGGAGGAAATTTTTACAGTGTTATCTTGGGCGAACCTGAACATACACCAGAAACCGCTTGGACAGTACAACGTTGAAGGATTTTATGATTTTCTTTGTGTGTTTCTTGATGATGCCCGGAGAAATGGGTTCGTGTCAAAACCTTTAAAAGAACTCCTCTTCATTGCCATAACTGCTCCGGATCTAATTGACCAAATCTTAGCCTATGAACCACAAATTGACCCTATCATTTCAAAGATAAATTGGTCTGATGACGATCGTGGTAAGAGGCGTCGGATAAATCTGGATCTTAACCTTTAACTTTTCATGTAGAATTTCAGTTAACCAGGTATTATCTTCTAAACTCTTCTTCTATTGTTTAAGACATTGGGGACAATTTCTCATTTAGGTTTGGGGGAGGGAATTAGTTGATCAATATCTTGTTTTTTGTTATGTGTTGTTTTTATTTTTAGTACAAAATGTTTCGAAAAATAAAAAAGTATTTTGCGTTTTTGTTTTTATTTTGACTAAAAAAGTGAAATTGGTGAGAGATAGCTATGTAAGGAGTTCCCATTCCTGATACGTATTTCAACCCATTTTCGAAACAAGTTAATTTTGTTTATTTCCTTTTGAATTATTTAATTTCTAAATTCTCCATAAAATTGTCTAAAATGGATCCTCATATGCTCAGTTGGCAGGTATTATCAACATGCATGGTAACATACATACATAAGCTGTAATTGAAAAGTTTGTAATATTCAGTGCTCTTGTTTAATTGGAGGAAGCATCTCAAAAAGCAATGGAGTAAAAACAAAACGTATGAGATCCGAGTTATTAATCCGTATGGGTGTTTTAACACATGGTGCCCTAAAGCCAACTGGTTTGGGAGCCACCACCCAACATTCGCTACATAGATGGAAGATATCGTATATAAATAAAAAAAATCAAAGAAAAAATCAGAAAAATTATTCTATTGCTGCAAAAAGTTGTGAATTCTGATAAAACTTTAGGAAAAAAAATTACTCTCTAATCAACTACACTTGTGATTGTTATGGGCAAAGATGAGTTGATTAATATTTTGTTGGCTATGTATATGGAGAATGGTAAATATAATCATAGAATTTACTTATTCGGTAATTTAGAAAGAAAGAAAACAACTAGTGACTTGGAGTAAAGTTTCACACTGATTAGTCACTAACTTCTTTATTCTCTTTTCTCTTGTCTTTTTGCTTTGTGTGCATTAGTTTCACTACCTTTTTACCTTTGTAAATGTTTGTGCGTATCATTGTTGTAAACCCTCACGAGACTACAACTTGTTCACTAGGGACACCTAGGATTTCAAGGCTTGTTGCATACGCTAAATGCAACTGTGATCCCTACGAAAGAGGCTTAGTTAAATTTTATTTTAAAGATGTTTATGTTATTTTTTTCTATGTTTTGCTCGAGGACTAGCAAAATATTAGGTTTGGGGGTGTGATGATAGTGGTGATTATATCATTATTTCAGACTCATTGAACTTAATATTTTGTATAGTTTCTTGTGTTTTGTTAATATTTTGATGTGTTTTGTGTTATTTTGCAGATAAATAAAGTTTCAGGACTCTCTGGAGGTGAATTGGGACCAAAACAGTGAAAAAGTACACAAAATGGCAAAATTAACATTTGGCGCGTCGCGACGCCTTACGTGCGCCGATCCATGCTAACATGCGCCGGGTCCATATGTCAGAATCTGTGAAGTTTGACTTTACTAATGTGCGTCGTGCCATGTGTCACCATCACAGCCGATCTGCTAACATGCGCCGTGCCACATGTCATCATCCTATGGTGCCGACAATCGCCATCGCCACGTGTCGCCACGTGTCACTCCACGTATTAGCCACATCACTAGTTGACCAAGTCAACATGACACGCCACCGCCATATCATCATCAGCCAATCACCGCGTGCCACGTGTCACAATCCTACGGTGCCGATAATCACATTCGCCACGTCACCGCCACGTCAACACAATTATTGAGTCATTTATCTGAAATGCCACGTGGCAAATAAGAATCTGAAGCAGCGAATCACAAGATGGCATGTGGCGCGTCGCGACGCGAGAAACCTACCGAGGTCTATAAATTGAGCTTGAGATTTCTGTTTTAGATGTACATTCCTCTCTGAATTCTCTTATGTAAATAAGGAATTTTCTACCTATTTTTTTTTTAATTTCAGTTTTGTAATTAATTTTAATTACGTTCTGTAATAGTAATTTACTTTTGTAATAGTAATAGTAATTTACCTTTTTTAACTTTTACAGTTTATACTATTCAACCATGAGGAGGTAATTCCCCCTGCTAGAGTGAAAGGTAATTCTTTTACTACTGCTATTTAGATTAATCTCCCTAATTATAATATATTCACTATTTAAAATTGACTTAATAAGGATACCGCTATATTGGTCGGTTGGTAATTCATTTTAAATTGGTTAAACCTGACTAAGTAAGGATACCACCAGATTGGTCGGTTGGTAATTAAATTTTCTTATCGCCTATATGGAAGGTTTATTTGGTTCCGCCTTTATGGCTGGTTGGACTTAATTTGACTTAATTAGGTTACCTCCTATATGCTGGTTGGCAAATTATCACAAGTTAATATATTATATTAAAGAGATATTCTAATGGTATATAGTAAAAGTTAGATCCTTTTTACCTTAGCATTTTATTTTATTATAAATTTACTTTTCAGTATTTCTTTACCGCATTTACTTTTCAGCATTTTTACTTTATGCATTTTATTTTACTAGCCCTAGTTATGAATAGTAACTAAGTTAGTTATTAGGGATGTGATGAATTCCAATATCACCGGTTTATAAGGGGTTAGATTATAGTTTTGGCAATATAAAGATTTATATTGAGCCTTAATCTTAATGCTTTTTATTAACTGGCCATTAATAAAATTGATTAGGTAAACTTAAAATGAACTGGAAAATGGATTTTAGGTTTAAGACCCTAGACTCAAAGCCACGATCTTCCTTGAGGATATATAACCCTTTAATATTTCCTTAAATGATAGGAATATGTTAGACATTATGTCCCATAGCGTCACTGTTTGTAAATGATATTGTATTATTGTACAAAATTAACTATGTGATAATGAAATTGCCTTTTGCCGTTTTGTAATATTATTTACTTTGACTTATAAATGGCGAAAGTCCATATGATTAGTACCTGGACTGAGAATGATATGAGACAGTATCAGTCCCCAAAGGTTTAATCATTAAATATCCCTAGTCGTAGTATTATCGAGACTGGACATCGATAATGCGGAATAGACTAGTATTGCGCTTGTGCACGTTGTGAGGGCACAACGGCATAGTTCTCATATATTTAAGTATTGGATACTTATGCAAGTGCAATAGGAGGTTGTGTTTTACCGATGGTACGGAAAACAGCTTCGCTCTGGATAGACCCCGCGGAATCCCATTGGTAGTATGTCTACGTGTCTATGGGAGGCCGCATCAGGGTAGGTGTATATGGTCTTAACTTGAGACTTACATCGCTAGTACTTGCGACAATCGGTAAACTTTAGTTTTGGTGGTTGGGGACCTTAACCGGTTCTGTGTACACCTCTTCTGGGTTTATCGAGAATCGTAGTGTACTGGATGTGATGTCAAGATGGAAGTATCGCTTCAGACATATGGAGGTGATGATCACGCAGGACACAGAACTAGTACTCTATAAAAGGTTGCAACCGTCGGGACAATATGACAAGGTCAGGATTGTCCGATTTAAAGAGACTAGTTGCTTGATGTCCGATATATGTTTCGTACGGGGCAGACACATCTCCAGCCCCAGGCCTAGCATGTGATCATCCGATACTGGATCGATGTACGGATACTACGGTATACTACGCCTGATACAGATCTTATATTCCTATAAGAATATTTCTGGAGAATTGGGTAGGCATGGCGCTTTGCTAGAAGCCAACCTTGTCTTGTAAATCGGTCAAGACGTAGTACGAGGTACGTACGTGTTCGGATTATCCGACAACCGTATTTACTGCCAAAATCCGGAGATCTCTTGGGTCGCTTCCTGAAGATTCACCTATGATATTTGATTCGGACTTAATTAATCTTGGATTAATTGCGGAGAAAACTTATCTTGGATAAAGTGCCTTATTTAGAGAGAGAACGATTAATTTGGAATTAATCGATAAAATTATTATATTCGATATAATAATCGAAATTCGATTTCGACGCGAAATTAAAATTAGATTTTAATTCGGGCATACGAGTTAATTTAGAATTAATTCGTAAGCGACGTAAATAATAATTTCGCTAGGAGCGATTATTTATTTAAATCCGATTTAATTAACGTCGCGACGCTAGCTCGGTATTTCGGAAATATCGAACCCGAACGCGTGAGTGGACGTGGGCCCACTTTCATTGGGAAACGTGTGGGGCCCACATGACACTTGTCTATATGCATTATTTTATTGATAAGGCATTGCATGTTAATAGTGTACAAAACACTCTAAGGCATTGCATGGTGATAGTGTGCATTACACTCAAAGGCTTTGCATGGAGTTTGAGTGTTTGACACTCTAAGCCATTGCATGGTTTATGTCATAGATTTATTATTAATTTAATAAATTATAACATAAATATAAATTGATTTTTGGTAAAACAAAGATCAATTAAAATTTAAGACTTTACAAAAATCTCTCTTCTCTCTCAAATTGCCGAGAACTCCATTGACAAGGGCAAGGAAGATTTGATCTTCTATTTCTCCATTTTTGCTAGCACAAGCAAGGGATCAAAAGAGGTGATAGGGAAACCATCAAAGAGCTTGGAATACAAAAGCTTGGAGCTTCAAGTCTTCTCTCCTCTTGGCCGAATCTCCACAACTTGGAGCTTCTACCATTTGATCATCTTCTTCATCACAAGGCATTGTAAGTATGATTCCGCCATACTTCATGTTTATATATATATTCTTTATAGTATTTCACATGCTTAATCTTTGTTTGGGACATATTATAGAAACCAACAATGGTATCATTGAGCTAGGTTTAAGCATGAAATACTTTAGGTTAAAATTTGGGTAAAATTGATTGAAGCATGTTCTTGTGAAATTTGATGAATGAGTATGCTTATATGTATGTTAAATGACATTATATGAAATCAATTTTATGAAAAATGCATTGGATGATTTTTCCCCAATATTTTCAACCTTGGCCGAATGGGTGTGATAAATTGATTGAAGCATGTTCTTGTGAAATTTGATGAATAAGTATGCTTGCATGTATATAGAATGATATTACATGGAATCAATTTTATGAAAAATGCATTGGATGATTTTTCCCCAATATCTTCACCTTGGCCGAATGACATGATGAAATTGATATAAGCATGTTCTTATGAAATTTGATTAATAAGTATGCTTGCATGAGTATAACATGATGTTATATGGAATCAATTTCATGAAAAATGCATTGGATGATTTTCCCCAAATCCATGCCTTGGCCGAATGTGTTGCTACTTGGAGTGGATTGGATTTTTGTGTTTAAGATCATTGGATGACTTAGAACGTGTACGGAACGTGATTAGTAATTCAATCGGATTGAAAAACAAATCGACACAAAAAACTCACCTTGGCCGAATGTACATAGACATGTAAAGGAGTTGATTTTTGTTAAAATTAATGTTGGACATTTATTTTGAACAATACATGATTAATAAATTAAATGGGTATTTTTGAAATATTTGGTTTAATATATTAATCTTGGTATTACACTTTAATTAATTGGACTTTAATGTTTGGAATATTAAAATTTAATTAATGGGCTTAATTGGTGAATGGGCTTTTAATATTGTATTTGGGCATAATGGGCTTGGTTGGACCAAGTAGATTTGGGCCAAATGGATTGGATCCAATTTGGGCCTAAATCACTCCATTAAGTCCAAATATAATATAATGGGCTTTAATAATTTAATTGGGCCTTATGGGCTTGAAATGGTTTTATGGCACTTAAGGGTGATTCCTTATTTGGGCTTGGTAATTGGGTATGACCCACATTGACCAAAGCCCAAGCCTTAATAAATCAATTGAAAGCCCATTTGACTTGAATTAAATTAAACATTGGATGTTAGTTGGGCTTTGAGACCCAATAGAATTGGATTTAGAATCTAAGTCTTTAAAGCACATTAAAGTGTAAACATTTATTTGGAATTAAATAATTGAATTAGTATTGAATACGAATTAAATCAGATTTAATAAGTAGTTCGATATAATTCGCGAATTCGTACCTTGTGTACTTATTCTCAATCGAGTTGGACTCGCGCAAAATCAAACCGTTGTTTGAACATTGGATGATCACTTAAACAAAGACTAATTAATTGGATTAGATTGGTTGTAAAAGCATGTCTTGTTTGAATATATATGTATGTGATGAATGAATAGTGTATATCGGATGGATATTAGAAGGGAAAGGGTAATTTTAGAAATTATTGTAAATTTGGAATTTATAAATTGGACCTGCGTGTCCAGCCTTATCTCTTTATCTCTTTGTATTCTCTTCTCACCTAATTCCCCTCAATGTAAATGAGGTTTCTCTTATTGTATTATGTAATTGGGTAGAAGTAGAATAGTGCTAACGGGGAGAGGAAAGGGAGTGATTTGTTCTAGGAACAAGTTGTTTATATATCCATCCGCATATCACTATTACTTTACTTTACGCGCTTTATGATGTTTTAGAAGCATGCTTAAGGGTGTATGATGATGAGACCTAACAAAGATAAATTAATTGGTTGCCAATTACGCAAAAATCCCTCAAACAATATTAAGCGATTTTCCTTCCGTTGAATGATTCTTCTCAAGATCCGAAATTGGCATTGGTTTGTTGGCCAAAGTCAAGACCTTTGTCAATTGAGGATGTGTTTGAATCATGAGAGTTTTGTTCCACATCGGTGTCCTGTCCAAGTTGTGATTTGTTGGCCAAAGTCAAGATCACTTCTTGTCCATCGACATTGATTACGAAATTTTCCTTGTCAATGGGTCCCGCTTAACTGGAATCATTAGGTTTGTTGTGCCAAAGCCAAGGCTTAGTTGATTCAGAGGAAATGGTTAGGAAAATGTATTAGATACATTGACATATGTATTAGATATATATGTTTCGGACTTGGATGTCCACCTACCGGATCTAGGAATTGGATGGGATCCAATTGATCTTCGAGATCTACCTAGTTAATATCATACAACTTGTTGGCCAAAGTCAAGGTTGTGTGTTATTTAACGGGATCCTAGCCCACTAGGAAATTAGATTTCCCGAGTTGTCTACAGAGGGTTAGAAACTTGAAGAAAATAGTGGGAGGCTATTATTGAATTTGCAATTTCATTCAGATATTTAGCCTTACGCGTCTTTCAAAATTATTTCGTCAATATTTTAAATAATTAGTTGGACTAATATATTGTTATTTTTATATGTAACAGTTTGACTGTACCCATAACATCGTTGACTTTATAGTTGGACTATAGTTGTCAAGATGATTGGCAAAGGTAATATCCGCGACATAATCATGGGCGATAATGTCTTCAAAGGGACAAACTTTGCCGACTGGGAAATGAACCTCAAGATAGTGCTTGGGGCTGAGAGGATACTGTATACTATTCAGAGACCTCTCCCGCCTAAACCCACTGAGCCACTGGAGCTAGAGTTATGGAAAACTCATAGTGATGATTGTGACCAAGCTCAGTCAGTTATGCTAGCTGCAATGACTCAGCATTTCAGACGCCAGAATAGGGATTTGGATCCCTATAACATGATGGCAAGATTGCGTGATCTTCACCGCACCAATAAGCGGATGAAGAGGTACGAGCTAGTAAGGAAACTCTTCCGCTCCCGGATGACAGACGGCGCATCAGTTGAAGCCCATGGGGCTCAAATGATTGCCGATATTGATGAGTTGGCCAATATGGGAATAGTCTTGGAGGCTGATCTGACTATAGATATGATCTTGCAGTCACTTCCTGATACTTGGAAACAATCATAGTCAACTACAAGTTGATGGATACTGACGACACTCTGGAGAGTTGTTGTCTGTGCTGAAGGAGTCCGAAAGGGAACTCCTAAAGGGGAGCAAGCGCGAGGCGCATTTTGCATTGACCTCTCATGCGCCAAAGGGTGGCCCCAAGGCAATTGGAGGTGCAAGGAAGAAGAAGTTCAAGAAGAAGGGTAAAGGCAAGTTGACAGTGGCTTCTAGGAAGCCAAAGGACAAATCTCGCGACATCTGCCTCAACTGCGGCAAGAGGGGTCACTGGAAACGTGACTGCCGAATGAGCATTGTGCAGAGGGAGGATATCAAGGCTGGCAAGGCCATTGCCTCTGGTATGTTTGTTATTGAGATAAATATGAATACTTCTAGTTTTAAAAATTGGATTTTTGATTCTGGTTGTGGTGCTCATATTTGTACTGATGTGCAGGATCTGCATGATAGCAGGGTGCTGGCATCAGGGGAGATGGATCTACGGGTCGGAAACGGAACACCAGTTGCTGTTTTGGCCGTAGGGACTTTTGTTTTAGTACTGCCCTCAGGGCATGAACTTAAACTTTTGAACTGTTATTTTGTGCCTAGTTTAACTAGGAATATTATATCTGTATCTTTTTTACCCAGCAGGGTTACACTTTTGTATTCAGGAACACAGGGTGTTATTTATATAAAAATGATACAGAAATTTGCACAGCTGTTGCAAATAACGGTCTTTATATTTTGAATATAAATGAATCTCCTAAAATGACAAACAAAAGGCTCAAAAGGAGTAATCTAAAAGATGAAGCTTATATGTGGCATTGTCGTCTAGGACACATCAACAAGACTCGCATATCCACACTTTCAAAGAGTGGGTACTTGGACGAATTTGATCCCAATTCATATGACGTCTGCGAATCTTGTCTTTTAGGCAAAATGCCTAAATCACTTTTAGCGGTAAAGGTGAACGTGCCACAGAACTGTTAGCTCTCGTTCATACTGACGTATGCGGGCCCATGTCTAGCCAGGCTAGAGGTGGATTTCACTACTTCGTAACCTTTACAGATGATGCATCTCGTTACGGTTATGTGTATCTTATGAGACACAAGTCGGAAACTTTTGAGAAATTCAAAGAGTTTCGACACGAAGTGGAGAGAAACAAACAGGGATGAGTATCAAGACATTACGGTCAGACCGTGGTGGCGAATACTTAAGTTATGAGTTTCAAGATTACTTGAAAGAATATGGTATTCTTTCACAGTGGACTCCTCCTGGAACACCACAATTAAACGTGTGTGTCCGAACGGAGAAACCGCACCTTGTTGGACATGGTGAGGTCAATGATGAGTCGCACTGAGCTACCAATATCCTTCTGGGGATACGCATTAAACAGTGCTATACTTATTTTGAATAAGGTACCGTCGAAGTCTGTTGAACAGACCCATATGAGATATGGACAGGAAGGAAACCAGGTTTCTCTTTCCTAAAGATTTGGGGATGCTGGGCATATGTTAAACGTTTGGAAGGCACCAAACTTGAACCCAAATCTGATAAATGCCTTTTCGTTGGATATCCTAGGGAAACCAAAGGATATTACTTCTATTACCCACAGAGAACAAAAAGTATTTGTTGCTCTACATGCGGTTTTCCTTGAGAAGGAATTCCTAAATGCAGTGGGTAGTGTGGGAGGAAAGTAGAACTCGATGAAGATCGTAGTGATACTGTTCCTGGCAATGAATCAACGACGGAACAAGAACAGACCATCCGGGATGAGTCTGTACCACAAACTTCACATACACAAGGACCGCGTAGGTCGGAGAGAGTCAGAACAGTACCTGAGAGGTATGGGTTCCTGATCTCACCTCATATAGATATTAATCTTATTGAGGATAATGAGCCGGCTACGTATGAGGAAGCGATACAAAATATCGATTCCGCTTTATGGCAAGAAGCCATGAAGTCCGAGATGGATTCCATGTACGCCAACCAAGTTTGGACACTGGTTGATGCACCAGAAGGGTAAAGCCTATTGGATGCAGATGGATCTTCAAGAAGAAGACCGACATGGATGGCAACGTACAAACGTACAAGGCTAGGCTTGTAGCGAAAGGGGTATCGTCAACAATATGGTATTGATTATGACGAAACCTTCTCACCCGTTGCCATGATTAAATCCATTCGGATAATGCTTGCAATAGCTGCATATTTCGACTTCGAGATATGGCAATGGACGTTAAAAACGCTTTCCTTAACGGAAACCTTTTGGAGGATGTTTATATGCAACAGCCTGACGGTTTATCGTACCTAGACTTGCAAACAAGGTTTGCAAGTTAAATCGATCCATTTATGGATTGAAGCAAGCATCACGGTCATGGAATCAGCGTTTTGATGAGATCATAAAGGAATATGATTTCGTGCAAAACGCAGATGACCCTTGTGTATACAAGAAGGTTAGGGAGAGGAGAGCACTTACTTTTATTGTCCTTTATGTCGACGACGTATTGCTTATAGGCAATGACATTCCCATGCTAACGTCGGTGAAAGCTTGGCTTTCATTAAAATTCTCCATGAAAGATCTGGGAGAAGCAGCCTTTATTCTTGGAATAAAGATCTACAGGGATAGATCTAGAAAGCTGCTTGGACTCTCCCAGAGTACATACATTGATAAAGTGTTGAAGAGATTCAACATGGAACAATCCAAGAGGGGATTGGTTCCAATGGTACGTGGTACCTCTCTGTCTAAGGACATGTGTCCTAAGACTCAGGAAGAGAGAGACCACATGAGTCGGATACCGTTCGCCTCGGCAGTCGGATCGATCATGTATGCCATGATATGTACACGACCTGATGTCTCATATGCTTTGAGCATGTGCAGTCGCTATCAGGCCGATCCAGGTGAAGGTCACTGGATAGCAGTTAAGAATATCCTTAAGTATCTTAAACGAACTAAGGATGCTTTCTTAATTTATGGAGGTGGAGAGAACTTGCGGTATCTGGGTATACCGATGCAAGTTTCCAAACCGACAAGGATGACTACAAGTCGCAATCCGGGTACATTTTTTGCTTGAATAACGGAGAGCAGTGAGCTGGAAATCTTCCAAGCAAGATACTGTTGCCGATTCAACAACAGAAGCGGAGTACGAGCGCTGCATCTCAAGCAAGCAGAAGGCAGTTTGATCGAGAGTTCCTGCAAGGATCCTAGTTCATCGATTAGGAGTAGTTCCGTTAGCAGCTGAGCCCGTTCCATTGTATGTGACAATAACGGGGCTATAGCACAGGCTAAGGAACCAAGGTCTCATCAACGGTCCAAGCATGTTCTTCGACGTTATCATCTGATTCGGGAGATTATACATCGTGGCGATGTAAAAGTCGAGAAGGTCACATCAGATGACAACATTGCAGATCCGCTGACGAAAGCTGTTCTACAGCAAGTTTTTGAACGACACATACATAGTTCGGGTATTAGATGCTTGAGTGACTGGCTATAGGCCAAGTGGGAGATTGTTAGACATTATGTCCCATAGCGTCACTGTTTGTAAATGATATTGTATTATTGTACAAAATTAACTATGTGATAATGAAATTGCCTTTTGCCGTTTTGTAATATTATTTACTTTGACTTATAAATGGCGAAAGTCCATATGATTAGTACCTGGACTGAGAATGATATGAGACAGTATCAGTCCCCAAAGGTTTAATCATTAAATATCCCTAGTCGTAGTATTATCGAGACTGGACATCGATAATGCGGAATAGACTAGTATTGCGCTTGTGCACGTTGTGAGGGCACAACGGCATAGTTCTCATATATTTAAGTATTGGATACTTATGCAAGTGCAATAGGAGGTTGTGTTTTACCGATGGTACGGAAAACAGCTCGCTCTGGATAGACCCCGCGGAATCCCATTGGTAGTATGTCTACGTGTCTATGGGAGGCCGCATCAGGGTAGGTGTATATGGTCTTAACCTGAGACTTACATCGCTAGTACTTGCGACAATCGGTAAACTTTAGTTTTGGTGGTTGGGGACCTTAACCGGTTCTGTGTACACCTCTTCTGGGTTTATCGAGAATCGTAGTGTACTGGATGTGTGATGTCAAGATGGAAGTATCGCTTCAGACATATGGAGGTGATGATCACGCAGGACACAGAACTAGTACTCTATAAAAGGTTGCAACCGTCGGGACAATATGACAAGGTCAGGATTGTCCGATTTAAAGAGACTAGTTGCTTGATGTCCGATATATGTTTCGTACGGGGCAGACACATCTCCAGCCCCAGGCCTAGCATGTGATCATCCGATACTGGATCGATGTACGGAATACTACGGTATACTACGCCTGATACAGATCTTATATTCCTATAAGAATATTTCTGGAGAATTGGGTAGGCATGGCGCTTTGCTAGAAGCCAACCTTGTCTTGTAAATCGGTCAAGACGTAGTACGAGGTACGTACGTGTTCGGATTATCCGACAACCGTATTTACTGCCAAAATATCCGGAGATCTCTTGGGTCGCTTCCTGAAGATTCCACCTATGATATTTGATTCGGACTTAATTAATCTTGGATTAATTGCGGAGAAACTTTATCTTGGATAAAGTGCCTTATTTAGAGAGAGAACGATTAATTTGGAATTAATCGATATAAATTATTATATTCGATATAATAATCGAAATTCGATTTCGACGCGAAATTAAAATTAGATTTTAATTCGGGCATACGAGTTAATTTAGAATTAATTCGTAAGCGACGTAAATAATAATTTCGCTAGGAGCGATTATTTATTTAAATCCGATTTAATTAACGTCGCGACGCTAGCTCGGTATTCGGAAATATCGAACCCGAACGCGTGAGTGGACGTGGGCCCACTTTCATTGGGAAACGTGTGGGGCCCACATGACACTTGTCATTATATGCATTATTTTATTGATAAGGCATTGCATGTTAATAGTGTATAAAACACTCTAAGGCATTGCATGGTGATAGTGTGCATTACACTCAAAGGCTTTGCATGGAGTTTGAGTGTTTGACACTCTAAGCCATTGCATGGTTTATGTCATAGATTTATTATTAATTTAATAAATTATAACATAAATATAAATTGATTTTGGTTAAAACAAAGATCAATTAAAATTTAAGACTTTACAAAAATCTCTCTTCTCTCTCAAATTGCCGAGAACTCCATTGACAAGGGCAAGGAAGATTTGATCTTCTATTTCTCCATTTTGCTAGCACAAGCAAGGATCAAAAGAGGTGATAGGGAAACCATCAAGAGCTTGGAATACAAAAGCTTGGAGCTTCAAGTCTTCTTCCTCCTCTTGGCCGAATCTTCCACAACTTGGAGCTTCTACCATTTGATCATCTTCTTCATCACAAGGCATTGTAAGTATGATTCCGCCATACTTCATGTTTATATATATATATTCTTTATAGTATTTCACATGCTTAATCTTTGTTTGGGACATATTATAGAAACCAACAGAATATACCTGTTGGGCGGGGGTAACCATAATTGGAACTTAATCTTAATGAATCCAGGTAATTTGGTTGACATAGACATATGGTTCAATGGGTTATACTGGGTATTTGTAATTGACCATCAGAAGAGGCTTTTACATAATTTCGTGTTCCAGGTTAGTAAATCAATATATTACCCAACTATAAGAGAAACCACTTCATCTTTAAATAATATTGGAATAAATTCACAACCCTGGATATTTTATTAATATTGAATTTTTCTTCACTTTACTTTCGTTCAACTTTATTACTAGTTTTAAATTTAATTTGTAAGTCACCAACCCAATCAAACAACAGTCTGTTAGATACTAGTAACATTTGACCTCATCAAATTAATAGATTAGGTATTAAGTCATCGTGGGATCGATACTTTTTATACTACTTGAACGATACGTGCGTTTGCGTTATACGCGTGTGAAGCACCAGTCACTACCTTTGCAAGAACTTCTCCATGAAAGACATTGGTGAAGCTTTCTATATACCGGGTATAGGCCCTATCGAGACAGAGTTATGAAGCTTATAGGACTGTCCCAATCCATATACATAGATACAATGTTAGAATGTTATTGTTTTAGTAAGTGCAAGTTGCTGTAAAAATAACATTTCCATACGACATACATCTTTCGAAGAAAATGGCGCCTCAAAATGAGGAAGAAAGAGTTAGAATGTCTAACTTGCCATACGCTTCTTGTATTGGAAAACATTTTATATGTTATGCTATGTACAAACCTGACATCGTTTCAGCATCAGTGTGACTAACCAATATCAATCTAATCTCAGTAATGATCATAGACAACCATGAATATATCCTAAAATATCTTAAGGATACTAATGATAAGTTTCACATATGGAGAAAATGAGCTACAAGTTAAGGGTTATACAGACTCGATTTCTATGGAGATCTATATGATGATAGAAAGTCCATATCCAGATATATATTTACCCTTAATGGTGGTGCTATAGTTGGCGATGTTCAAAGTAAGGCTCAACAGCTTACTAAGACCTTAACTACTAAGTAATTCTATAAACATTGGAGGCGATGAGACTTCGGTTACCATCCGGATTGGCACTAAGCAAGTGAGAGTTTATTGAGTTGGTGTTGGAGTGCCAATCCAAAT
>SKCR01021766.1:0-137350 GCA_019454045.1 Zanthoxylum bungeanum | reverse complement strand
TCGCTCTCTCTAAGACATTTCGCGGTTCTGTCCAAAATTTATGCTACCAGTATGTCAGTTTCGCCGTCCCCAAGATAAAACAAGCCTAGAAAACTCTGTCTCAATCGATTTTACACAAAATCGATTGGTATACTCACACACAAAATTATTTGCTCGGGAACGTAACTCATATCGAATTTTCTTCAGATTAGCATTTAACAAAAACAATGGAGCTTGAACCCGAAACCCTCTCAGAACATTTGAAGATTGTTGATGTTCCATATTCACAAGCAAAAAATCATAGATATCTAGAACCCAAAACAGGTAAAAAAAACTCATGTCTTCAAAATTAGATCAAGAAAAAAAAAGAGAAATAATCCGAAAAAGAAAAAGAAAAATGTCTTGCCTTTGTAGCTTGTAATCGTTAAAAATGATGCCTTTTTCAACCTCTATAAATGCGCACATAGTTGCAAAAAAAAAAAAAAAATTGAAACTTATTGAAGAGCTTTTTGTTTCATTAAAAATTGAAAGAGTGCAACTCTTTTTAACACAATAAAACATATTTAATTGTGGGTTTTTATAACTTAAACAATCATAATAACTTAATAACTTCTTGTAACTCTTCAAAATTTTAAAATCAAATTTAAAATTCATTAAAAACTAATAATCCCCCACTTGAATTTTAATAAAATATTTTCATCAAGCAGTATAACATAGTGTTGCATAAATAAAGGTGTCTATTGACCTGAACCTTTACATAGTGTTGAACGATTTAGATTATACTAGAGTAACTCGTAATTTTGAACTATATCTCTGAAAATGTTACACACACAAACCTTTCAAGGTGAAGTCAAAAAGCCCGTGTATTAGGGCCGTACACGTATATCCCAGTATAGTGAATGCCCTAGAGAATCTTGCCAAAAAGTCTCATAAGAAGTGGCCACACTTCCACATTCATGTAGGTGTGTCTATCAAAAGTACTATTGTAGCTAGGTACTTCACTCGACATAGAGTATAAAACACATTAAGGGTTAACTAACTCACCATTCTATCGGGATATCATGCTCTTAGAATGGAACTTACAAATGAAATAATTGTTGGGGTCAAATCAGAGAGGCGCAGCGGAAGGAGCGCGGTTCGGGCGAAATCGTAGTTTAAAATTTTTAAACTTACGAATAAATTATTTAATATCCAATATTAATAATTCATTCATATTTCACCTAAGCGTATTTATTCGATATCACATAACGACATAAATAATATAGAAACATCGCGAAACTTTTGCGAAAACGTTTTTCCGCAAAATAGCATAAAACGCGTTTCCGGCCGAACCGACCTACCAATTCTCATGGGGACTGCCCAGGTCAGCCCCTAAAACATTTGGACAGTACGTAGGCTGCCTGAACAGTGACCAGTTCGCTGTTTGGGCTGCCGTTACCCGGTAACTGTTTTTCACCGTTTTCGCGTATTTTCACTCCGAAATAATTTCCGATAAATATTTTTCTTTGGCAATTAAAATAAACTAATTTATTCTAATTACTCAATAAATAAAATTGATTTTTTTTCAGAAAAAATCAGATTTATCATTAATTACAATAAGACCCCAAAGTTTTGTAATTTAATCATTTTAGTTTTAAATATGCCAATTACATATTTAATTGATTCCAAATCAATCCCAAAATAATTTTTACAATTTTGCAACAAAACCAGAAATTTTTTCAGATTTACACAAACTGCCCAGTAATTTTTCAGAATTACGAAACAGCCCCTGAACTTTTCATTAATTGCAATTTGACCCAATTTGTTCAAAACACATCAAGATCAAATCCAATCAATCCCAAATTTTACACACATCAAATATACATCAAATTATATCATATATATGAAAAGCCCCAAATTTTGAATGGGTTAAGAACCCTAATTTCATAAATTACTCAAATTGGACAATTTACATTAAATTGATAAAATTCAATACTTTAATTTTCAATTACCACACCAATCAAGTCTCACAATCATGAAATTAATCAAGAACAATTCTAGGTTAATTATGAATGGCTAATCAACTCTAGAATGACAACTTTAATTTCTAATTAATTTATAAATTAATCATACATGCATAACATCCTCAAACAAGCTTCCAAAAAATTTAATTACAAACTTAAAGAGTAGAGAAACAAACTTAACAACACAATTTGAAGTTAAGAATAATAGAAACATTTTCCATGTAGAAGAAAGTGTAAGAAACTTACAAAAAAAATCCAATTTTTGGCTTTGTTCTTCATTTCTTTCTTCAATTTTCTCTCAACTCTCTTTGTAAAATATTGTTGATGTTGTCTTAGTATTGTTGTTGAAAACAAAACAATTTTTGTTAACCAAAAACCCCATGGCCGAAATTGACAATAAAATAATAACAATTATTGATTTTTTTGTTCAATTTTCATTAGTCCACATTTTAGTTAATAAAGTTAACACTTTAACTTTAATAAAGTAAATCAAAATGTGTTCCAATGGTATCAAGCCATTTCCAACTTTAATAAAGCATAAATCATTACAAAGATATTTGTAATATTAATTAATTAATTATTTAACAATTAAATAATTAAATAATAAATATAAATATCTCAAATATATGTATTATATTTACATTAAATATCTCAAATACATATATTAATGATATATGTAAAATATCACAATTTGATATTTAATTAATGTGTATTTAATAATATCAAATATTAAATACAAATACACATTAATTCAGGAATGACCGTTAGGTCCCGATTGCATGTATTTTTCGTTTAACCGTTAAACGAGTCATAAATAATCAGTATTATTTATAACAGTTGCCCTAGTGCTCTACGAGTATATTTCATTAGTGAGACTCTCTAGATTCAGACATATCCGTCACGAAATCTAATTTCGTGTCCATAATTCACCCACCCTCAAATTATGACGACCACAAATAAACTCGCTGAATCATACAGGTCGAGGTCACTGCATACGTATAATCCCTCCCGACCGGCGTAAACACACACGTATAATGCAAGCGCACGTATCGTTCAAGTAGTATAAAAATATCGATCCCACGAGGACTTAATTCCTACTGTTGTTATTAATTATTGATACTATTTATTTACAAGTATCTAATTATAGGGAGAAGGGAATTGATTGCTTTTGGTTGGTTGAATGTGGTTTTGCAAAATAAAATAAAAACAGACTCAAAAGAAAATACTAAGGAAAATAAAAGAAAAGACTCAAGGATCTAGGGTCGTGACTCCACACAATATTATTATAAAGATGAATTGATTCTCTTATTTATGTGTAATAAATCAATTTGCTAACCTGGAACACGAAAATATGAAAAAGCCTATGTCGATGGTCAGACGCAAATACCCAGTATAACCCAATTGAACCATATGTCTATGTCAACCAAATTACCTGGATTCATTAAGACCAAGTTCCAATTATGGCTATCCCCGCCCGACAGTTATATGTCTATCCTATAAGGAAATCTATTAAAGGGTTATCTATCCTCAAGGAAGATCGAAGGCTATTGAATCTAAGGCTGAAACTTAAAATCCCTATGTCTAGTTTATTTTAAGTTTACCAAATCAATCTTATTAATGACCAGTTAACAAGAAGCATTAAGCTTAAGACTCAATAAACAATCTAAAGAATTACCCATAAAAAGAAAATCAATTATTAAGTGTGGATATTGTGTTTCATCACTTCCCTAGAATAAAATAAAATAATGGGGTTGAGGATCAACTTTTACTATTTATAATTTAGACATCTCCCTTATTATAATATAAAAATTAATCGTGATATTACCGACCAGCCATAAATGTGGTTTCCTCATTAAATTAGATTTTAATTAAGTCCGACCAGCCATAAAGGCGGTATTATTATTTGTCTATAAACCAGCCATATAGGCGGTAATTATCTGTCACCTAAAGACCGGCCATATAGGCGGTGCCACTTTATGTCAAATAAATAAAACCAGCCATTAAGGCGGTAATCTTTTTAATTTGAATTATAATTTCTATATTATAATTAAGGGAGATTAATCTAAATTAAACTAATAAAAGCTTCACCATTCCCCAGTGGAAAATTAACTATAAAACATAAAAGAAAAGAGAAGAAGAAGAAATACTATTATTACTACTACTGAAAATTAAAATACATAAATAAAAATATTATTTATATTTACAAAAACTAGATGCAATCCTCTAAAAACAGGGAAAAGCTCCCAAGGAAAGCACAAGAAATGAAGTAGTGAAGGCCTGAATTTATAGGCATTTTCTGGAACCAGCGTCGCGACGCCAAAGGTCCCAGCGTAGCGACGCTGGAACTCATTTTCGGTCAACACGGGAAGACCACGCGTGTTCTGTCGGCAGAATCAGGAGGTGACACGTGTCACACGGTTAAGGTGGTGCAATGAGAAGTCGACACGTGGCACACAGTGATTAGTTGAGCTTTCGGTCCAATGAACATCTGACACGTGGCACGCGCTTAGGATCGGTCAAATGAGAGGTCGACACGTGGCAACATGTGATTTGTCCAATATTCGGTCCAATGAGAGATTGACACATGGCACACGCTTGCTTTGGTCCAATGAGATTTCAACACGTGGCAACCGGCGCATTTTAGCTGATATTATGTGATGATGACATGTGGCACGGCGCACGTTAGTAAGGTCGGCGCACGTTAGCAAGTCCAATTTCCCAGATTCTGACACGTGTCCCTCGGCGCACGTTAGCATGACCGGTGCACTTTAGGCGTCGCGACTCTGAAGGTCTTGGCGTCGCGACGTGGACAAATTACCGAATTGCCCTTTTTGCCAATTTTCACTGGTTTGCTCCAAATTACCTCCAGAATGTCCTGAAACTTTATTTATCTACAAAATAACACAAAACACATCAAAATATTCACAAAACTCCAGAAACTATACAAAATATTAGGTTAAATGAGTGGGAAATGGTGATAGATTTACCACTCATCACCTCCGTCACAAATATCCTGATTATTCCAGAGATATAAATATAAACGTCAAATCTCTATAGGAATAATCCTGTCGACGTATCAATTAGCAATCTCTAAATAACATTCGGAACTCTCTTCCGAAGTATACTATGGCCATAGATTTAATAGATTGCTAATCACAAATGGACTACCTATGCTCTATACACAGAACTGACAGATCTTTTCTTGATACACACAGGATATCATGAGCATGAGTCCACACCCAACGAACATGCGGAGGTCTGATCTAAATAGATCGGTGACGTGACTGCCATCTAAGTGTGGAGGATAACTCATATATCCACAGTGGTATCTCAAGTCAAAGAATCACTATGCTACTCAACCCGAGAAGATTCCTATTGACGTTGGTGTACCATATATTAGGAAATCTTCGGTGAGTCATTCAGTGTTTATCAAATAAACACCTACACGTCTATACGAGTCTCCCAAGACTCATGGTTCATTGGGATAAACCATCGGACCAAGTCCGATATACGACATGTACTGGTCTCAACGGATTTTACTAACCGACCCGTGTCAGTAAATCTTGACCAGGAACTTAATTTAAGGATATACAACTTATAGTGACACTTCCCAATGTCAATTACAAACTATGTTGTAATTGCGCACTACGTTGTAAATCCTAGGGTCTTTGTCTAATATATATACATATCACTAAACTAGATTTAGTTTCAATCTAATCAATCTAATCGAAATTAGATCGAATACGTATATAAAAGACAAGATGTGCTTCCATTAAATTAGTAATATTATTGAAAAATGTATTGCTCGTATTCATGAATCGAACATAAATACGATCGGGATTGGCGCTCAGAGCACCAACCCCAACAATAATAGCATGATTCATAATCACTTCATGACTTGTTATTACCCATTGAACCTATTTCTTGGGATCTCCAGTCTATTAGGTCGGGTTACCATCATCAGTGACTGTCAAATGGTAATAGTCTAATTCTTTTCTGGGTATTGAATATATTATCTCTTGCTAGTCCTTTCATCAAATGATCAACTAAGTTATCATCAGTCAGTACATGATCCATTCTTACAACTCCAAAATAGAAGTATTATCTTACTATACTGTATATTTTCATTCTCTTACTGTTAAAATATCAACTCTGAATATTTACAATAGCCGCAGTACTATCACAACAGATCAAGACAACCGGTATCAGTCTCTCTCATAAAGGGGTATCTAATAACATGTTTCTTAATCAAGCTAGTTTTTCACTAGCTGATGCTAGTCATATCAGACTCCAGGAAATATATTTGATGATAGCCTTGGAAACGAAAAATCACTGATAATGTAATACTAGGTTCATGGTTCTTTTCAGGTACCTTATAACCCTCTCAATAGCTTGTTAATGCTCATATCAGGTCTACTAGTAAATCTATATAGTAATCCTATGACATATGCAATGTCAGGTCTAGTGTAATCATAAACATAAAATCAGCTACCAATGTTGTTTGCATACTCAGATTGTCTAATACTATCACCAATGTTTTTAAACAACTTTACACTAGAGTCATAAGGAGTGCATGTAAATTTATTGTTATATTCTATTTTTTCTGACCTAGTAATTTAATTCTGAGAATTACAATAATTTCTTCTAAGTTTTTCATGACAAATTTATAGGACAACATAGACTTTAACAGAATTAACAATATGTATAAACATATCAAAATATAAACATTTCACATGTTGTTTTCAAACTTTATAATAAATGTATTTTCCATTTTCATTCACTTTAAAACCATGAGTAAAACACTAGAGGTAGACCCCATACTATTTTCAAATTATCATTAGAGGTCGAGCCCCCATTATTTCTTAATATAAAATAATTCTCTCTTCATAAAAATAATATGTTCATATAAATCATAAAATGTATATATTTAGCTATAACGTCATACCCAAAGTTCTAGGTTCTCAATCCTTCCATATTTCATATTCCAACAAAGTATAACATATACCATGGATACCCTTCGATGCAATATGAACTAAGTTACAATACAAATAAGTATATCTTTGAGTAGATAAATTTTCCAAGTACTTGACACGTGGAATATCCCGAATATTTTTCGGAACGGTTCTGAAAGATATCCAAATTAAGGTTAAGGATTTGGAGTGTCATGGTATTCAAAAATAAGAGTATATGTGTTGAAACATAGATCAGAATTTCTTAAAGTGAAACTGTATCACGTTGGAAAACGATTGATTTCGAGAACCGGTTAGACGATTTCTATTTATATCATTATACACGTAAATATTTCTGATTTCGGATATAAAGATAGCAAAAAAACTCCTATTGAGCTGATTATTGAATCATCAGACTCGTTTTACCGAGACGAACAATTTTTGTGTTGAATAGTTTTCTAAATTTCAAGCAGAAGGGCCTCGATTTAGCTGATTTCATTTTCAGAGTTATATTAGGGATCAAAGTGCAATAATACGAGGACCAGATTGTAATTTTTAAAAATTATATTATGAAAAGCCAAAGGTTTTTGATTTTTGCAAATCACCCCCAAACCAAATACACAAAAACGAGAGGGAGAGTGAGAGGGAGAGGGAAGCTCTCAGAGAGTACAACAAGTCAGCGGTGAAAGATTTTTGTTTTATGCACGGTTGCATGCAAAACGAGAGAGAAAGATTCAGATAAATAGTAACCCATGGTGAACAATAACTCCGATTTGAATTTCGTCGATTCAAGTGCATTTGTGGGATCATTTGGAGTCTGTATATGCCCTCGAAATCTAGGTAAGACCTCCCGGTAAAAATTCGCTAATTTCAAATTTTTTGTTAAATATTCGGATGTATCCAGTAGCTTCATAGAGTAGTGTACTAATATAAATTGAATTATTTGGGCATAAGTATATTGAATATGTACATTTGATAGAATCCGAGTGAATACGAAACGAGTGTGATCTATCTGATAGAATATGTAAGATTATGGAAAAGTGAATTTTGCGTATATCAATGTGTTTTTAGTCGTAATGATAGTTATGCGTTATATATGATGATACGATAATGTTTAGGTAAATTCAGGTAGGTTCGGGACCCTTCTGTAGTTTTTTCGAAAAAAATTTCGGAAGATTTTCTAAAAAATACGTAAACCGAGAATTTAGGTGAACTAGTGGCTTGAGATAGTTTGTAATGATATTTTAAGATTATTGAAACTAAAAATATTGAAATCGGACTTCATTTTTTTACCCAAAAGATCCAGAACTTTGTCAAAGTTGAGTCAAGAATTTCATAAGTTACGACTCTAACGACGTTTCACCATTTATTTTGGTAGACTTGACTATGACTTGGAGTGCTCTTGAAGCCATGTAAGTAACCCATGCGATTAGTACTTGAATGTTGATTTATGTTTATATATATAAAGATGATTGAAATGTTTAGGTTAAGACGAGAATATATAAGAAATGATATTGAGAAAGAAGTGCGAGACTGTGTATACTTAAGTAATCGACCACCAGAGGTATGAATTTTTGGTTATTGCTATGCTATAAAGTAAAGTACTTGACAAGTTCATTGTCTATATGCATGTGTTTATGTGTGTAAGTGTATGAACGTGTAATGGTATATATATGTATATGTAAATAGATAAGTATTTGTATTAGTATTGGTACACTTATTTGTATTGGTATATGATGATAAGCTATGGATAATTTGTGTATGTAAGATCGGTAAATAAAGTAAGTCATGATTTTTAAATTATATTTGTACTTGTAGATGTGTGTTATTGGAATAAGTTTATTAATGGTTAATGCATATGATTTAGCTATATAAGGGTTGAGTTTGTGTAAAGTAAGCATTTCCTGATTGATAAAAGTATCTGGTTGATAACATTCGAATATGAATGAAAATGTATAATGGGTAAGATATTGTATCAATATTTCAAAAATAATTTTGAAAACGGTGTATGTTTAATCGATAGGTAAAGAGTATGAGGACAATAAAAGGCTATGGTATCGGAAATTTGAAATAATGGGTATATTCATATGTTTGATGTATATACATGTGTGTACGATGATACAGATGGTAAGTAATGTTTGGCATGTATGTGTATGTGTATGTGAGATCATGTAATGAGTTTGTGTCACGTGATATGTGTGCGTGTGTGTATGTTCAATTGGTTGATAATCTTATGGTGAAGTAATCGAGCTAGTTGGGGATCCATTCAGATGGAATTCATCTCATACCTATTTTAAATATGTAACAAGCATTATGTGTGTAAGCCAGCCGTATTTATGTGTTGTCGAATGATGTGATCTTTGATGTATCGATTGTTAAGTGTGCTTCGTGGTTGGTTGTATGGTGTTTGTAAATATGTCTAAGTGTATGTATGTGTATGATAGAGCTCGTGATATGTATGGATCGTGTACGCTTATGTGATATGAATGGATGATTTGAAACTGATGTGAATATCAGAGGTTATAAAGCTTATATGCTAAGTTGTATTGATATGTCATGTACATATATGTGTAAGAATTATGAAATTATATTTGTATGTATATAAGAGAAGTGTGCTACGGTATGTGTGAATGCAAATGAACCCCAAATGTTAAGCTATTATAAGATTATCGTGATTAAAGAAGGTTATAGAAAAATTATTTTGGTATTGAAGAAATAGGTTTTGGTATTAAAGATAATTTGTAACTGAACTGAAGAAAGCTTGTTTGATTTACTGAATTGATGATATTTAAAAGATTTTTAATCGTAATAAAGTATTAATATGTGATTTCATGTTTCAACATTGAAATGGTTTCGATGTATGTGACGTACTTTGTGATTTCGAATCCATGCTTAGTGTGCTTGAAATGTCTGATCATGATATTGACAACATGCAAATTTGTAAAACAAGCCTAGAAAGTTCTATCTCAATTGATTTTGCACAAAACCAATTGGTATACTCACAACCAAAATTATTAGTTAGGAACATCACCCATATCGAATTTTCTTCAAATTAACATCTGACAAAAATAATGGAGCTTGAACCCTGAACCCTCTCAGAACATTTGAATATTGTATATGTTCCATATTCACAAGAAAAAAATCATAGATATCTAGAAACCAAAACAAGTTCAAAAAGCTGTTATCTTCAAATTTAGATCAAGAAAAAAAAAGAAAAATAATTCAAAAGAAAAAAGAAAAGGGCATTGACTTTGTAGCTTATAATTTTCAAATTTACAATTCATAAAAAACTAATATTTTTGAAATTTATTGAAATCGAGCGGAGATGAAGTTGCCATTGAAAATGGTGAGCATGTAGGGGCCTACCATCCATTGGTTTTGATGGTTGAGGAAGAAATTTTCAGATCTCACTTGGGAGGTGTTCACCAATGAGCTATATAAAATATTTTCAAAGAGGAACAATGCCAATCCATTTGAGTTCTTGGTAGCCGTTAGGCAAGAATGAGGCATTGAAGAATATATAAAACAATTCGAGAAATCAATTTTCCAGATCAGTGAATTATCAAAGGAATAATATTTGGTCTATTTTCTAAACAGGTTAGAGAAGAACATCTTGCAGTGTGTTCATATTTTTGAACCTAAGGATATTATGAGAGCCATTGATTTGGCTCGGATGTTGGATAGAGAAATCTCAAGGAGAGTGAAAGACCAAAAGTATGCATGGTCAATGGAGACAACCCTATCCGGTTAGGTAAGGGTTGGAACGGTAGGCTAAGGGAAAAAATAGATCCCATGGGCTTGTTTTTGGGTCAATGTTAAACAAGTCAAGATTAGGGTTTGGACGGTATGGATTGGGTGGGAATCAAATAGCACAAGGATCCTTCTACCCGAAAATCATAGAAATGAGCTCCCCTAGAATGAGTTCAGTTAAATCAACACTCACCAACCCCACGGATGGAGGGAAAAATAGCCAAGGAAACTTCCCATAAAATCACGAGGAGGTAGAAGTCTCTCATTTCAAGAGTATGTAAAGAAGAGAGATAAGGGTACACAAAGAAGAGAGCTTATGTTTTAGATGTGACCAGACATCCACCCCATTGCATCGATGCGCATCCAATACACTATAGGTTACGATCTTGGCCGACTAGCAGGATGGGGAAGAAGATTACGAGGAAGTAACAAATCCAGAAACATAAGGATAGACTGTATGTACTGAACTGATCAATCAGATGCTGGAATTGCTCATTTACTTAGTGTAGGAAAATTTTTCTAAATATGGTGTATAATGAATATATATAGGAAATGAAGGGATATAATCCTTAATTGAAAATGTTAAATCCTTAGGTTTAAAAGGAACAATATGTTCTTTAAGGGGAAAGAACATAACCATTAGGGTGAAAGGATTCCATGGAGGGTTATAACCCTTAAGGAATTGTCTTTGTTGACATAAGGGTACCTTTTCAAAGGTAACCCTCCATGTTTATAAATAAGGCCTTGGATTCTTATAAGTTTAGGCATATTAGGAAGTCTTAAATTTTCATAACCAAGAGAGTTTCCACCATTTGTCTTTGTTCAAGTTCTTGGAGAAATGAGTATCATTTCTACAACAAACAATCAAGTAATCATGAGAGAACATTAGCCACAATGAATCCATAGAGTACCGAGGCAGGGCTAATATGTTCTTAAGGATAGAGGCAACTCGACTTGGTTTAATAATCATCTTCTTCTTCAACACATTTCCATATTTTTTTCTTGTTTTTTCAAGTTCTATGTTCATATTTTATAATAAGAGTTTTGATTGTATGATGCATTTTAAATTTGATTAATAACACATATAGGACAACAATCTTAAGAACTTAATACTTTCCATGTGTTGTTACTATGAATTTTACATGTGTTAATGGTCTTCTTCCTGAAAAATGTGTTATGTCCATGAAAATTATGTAGGGGTGTTCGAACGCTCCATGAACGCATAGGTAAAAATTCTATATTTCGCAATTACGTTAGAAAGTGTCTTCAAATGCCACTCAAACATTAATCATCTGGAAAGGTTCATTCGAACGCGTCTTCAGATGCAACTTAAACCCAAGTCATCTCGAAAGTTTCGTTCGAACGCGTTTTCAAACACTACACTAACGTGAACTCACTGGAAAGCTTCGTTTAAACGGCTGAACAAACGTGACACTAACGCAAGTCAATCTTGAAATTTTTTAGATTTAAAAGTAAGAACATAGACTTAGATCAACATATATTATCTTGGTAATTATCATATGATATACATGTTATAGCTATGGAATTTGGTATTATAGAATATATGTAGTAATATTAACTTAATGAAATCATATACTGAATTTTATAAACTTGGTAGTATAGGTTTAAGTTAATAATAGGGCATTTAATTACCACAAGCATATCTTTAATGTGATAAAGTTGAAAATTACTTGTTAACTGTTTGTTGTATAATTGGTTGAGAATTAAAAGTGTAGCTATACAGAAATAATTCCATCCAAGCTTGATTAAATTTTTATACACACACACACAATCAAACACTATCTCTCATGTATTTGAATTTTACTTTACTTGTAGATTGGAGTGTAACACTAAGATTGAACGCCTAAGATATTCTATTGAGAATATGATTAAGGAAATTTTGTCAATAGGGCAATAAGAGCCTAAGTGGGTAGGGATTTAAGGGGTTACACCAAACCCCCTCGTCCTCTTGGAATTTTCCTTTATTCACTTATCATAAGAAACCTTAGTCACAAATTCAAGGACTTGTGTTATTTGGTACTATTGTCCAAGATAACAACAAGTGGACTCTTAGTATAACACATAAACAAGATCATACAGTTGGTCGTTGTGTGATTTATCTTTTATAGACTTATTGATTACTGTTTCATTTCTAGTTACACATGGCTAGTGGAAATATCACAGTACCGGTCGCTCATAGAGAGAAACCAGATAAGTTTGGTGGAGCAAACTTCAAACAGTGGCCGAGAAAAATATTATTCTATCTAACAACACTGCAGTTGGCTAAGTATCTCAAGGAGGATCCTCTGGGTCCTGTCTAGGGAGAAAAAGAAACAACCAAGCAATTACGAGTTGAGACATGGTCGTCAGACGACTTCTTGTGCAAGAACTACCCATTGGTAGGGCTTGACAATACACTATACAATGTGTATCAAGGCATGACTTCTGCGAAGATTCTCTGGGAATCTTTTAAGAAGCAGTACAAGACAAATGATGCCGATCAAAAGAAATTTATTGTGGGTAGGTTCCTGGACTATAAAATGATAGATTCAAGAACAGTAATGTCTCAGTTGGGTGAATTACAGTTGATCATTCATGAAATATTAGATGAGGGAATGACTTCGGAGTGAATAGTTCTCAGAGTGAATTGATCTTGAAAGGCTTGATCTCGAAGTGGCATCACTTCATAGTGATGTCAATCCGAAATCATTACTTTGAGTTGTGAAGCTAGTGTCCGAGTATCTTCAGGGGTCCAGGGGTTCTGAAGATCATCATGACTTCTCCCGTATGCTAGTATTGTATGTTTAATAATACTATAACATGTGTCATAATTGCCTTGGACCTTTGTCTTTCTAGCACAATTCAATGAAGGAAACTTGTCGAGGAAGATTCATTAGTGTGGTGACACGTGGCTTATAGAGTATGGTCGGAATCATGCATTTATAGGTAGTTATTGGATAAGAATTATATGTAACAACCATCTATTGTTATAAACACACGTATTGCAAAAAATTATAAAATTAAAAAAAAACTCAATATATTATATGCACAATACAATTAGCAATGGATCCAAATTCCATGTTGAGTAGGCTACCTTTTTTCTCCTTATTTTAAACAAATTCACAAACTTCATTGTTATTAGTAATAAAATTTCAGGAGCTTTAGGTTTCGTTTGGTGAAACGTTATGTTAGCGTTAACGCTAGTATTAGAGCGCTAGCTTCTCTAAACACGTTAGCTAACGTTAACGTTAATGTTAAGGCTTATAAAATCATAATTTCACAATATGAGATTATTTTCTTAACGTTGTCTTTTACTCTAGCGTTTATTTCATAACTTATAAATTAACATATACTCTCAGTGTAATACTCATTATCCAAACGTACTATTATATGTTTGTGGAACAAGATTCCCTCTGGTGCTGCTAAGTAGGTTGATATTTGTTTCAATTCCAATAACGTTGCATGGATGCACGTACGTACGGTCATCGGGTTCGCAAGTATATTGGGTATCTAGCTACTAACTGGTGTTACCTATAATAAGAATGTTGAGGATGATTGAACCTCATAACTTATAAGGTATTGTAGATATAGATAATAAAAATATCAATTTTATATTATAGTCATCTTAGGATTAATTTAATCACATGCATGTGTAGAGAATTCATTTGCCTAAGTCTTGATGAGGCATAAAATATGGTAGAGAGCTACTCAAATCCACATGGAGTATAGGCTATTAAAATTGATTAAATAAAAGAACTTATAAAGAGGACGATCTTAAATTGTCTTAAATTTTTGTGATTCCATATGAGTTCTTGAAATATGACCTCTATCGGTATACTTAAAATTTGAAATTTCATTAGATCTGAAGACTTAAACTTGGCACTAATTTTGAGATTGCAACCACTCGTCTTAGTCGAATGTCCCAATGACTACTTCTCTATAAATATGACTGGAGTTTCATAGCATTTTTTACCGATTAATCAATCGATTTCGGACTTATGATTTCCAAAAAATTCTTTCGATTTCACTTTTTAGTCTAATTTTTAATTTTTCAATATATTTTTGGAGTTTTAACTGATGATTTTATATGAAAAAGAGAAAGATTTTATTAAAAATGATTCAAAAATATGAAAATATGCTTTGACTTAAATTAATTATTATCGGAATGATAAAACTCTTAAATTGTTTAGTAATTTTTAAGTACTAAATGATGACGTTTAGTGAGTTTTGAAAAATTTTGAGAGACATTTAAAAAAAAAAGAAAAAATTAATCATATCAAATAAAATATCATATTTATCTTTCTCGATTAATTTTAGATTTTTTTGAATAATTTTATATTAATCTCTGATTATTTTCGATTAACAGTAAATAAATAATGATTTATTATCGATTCAAATTAAATTACCGAAATTCATGATGAGTTGAAAGTCCTAATTTCTCACTGTTTTTTCTCCTCCGTTCTTGATATATGGTACTGAAACTCTCAAGTGATAATTGAAGCCGCATGGATGTTCAGCCAAAAATATGATTAAAAAACATGCACGTATAAAATTAGAAACAAAAAAAAAAAAAACAGCATAATTAATAAATAAGATGGAGGCACGATAGCTTTGAAAAACAATAAATCTTCTCCTTATTATTATTATTATTACTAGCTGTAGGACATCACATCACTCTAGAGCCAGTGCTAGAGGAAGTGTTGGTTATTAATAAACGTAACTAAACAAGTGAAGAGAAGACAAACAGCTATATATAGATAGCAAAATGATTTAAAGAGCATTGCAAAGACAGGACCAGAGTCCGATGTCAATATCAGCAACCAAACCAACAGCAGCCTCAACAACTCCTGTAAGTATTGCTGGAATTGCATGAAGGGTTCCAGTAACAGTGGACAGAACTGGGCATATGATCTGATCAAGTGGTAGTTGTACTTCCACGTAGCAGAGGAATGGGTCAATGAGTGGGTTAATTTTAGTGTCAACTGGGCAAATGAAAGACCCTAAGGAATCGGTGTAACTGATAACTTTGGGAATGCCTGGGCATGTTAAGCTTACCTTAATGTTGGCTAATGGTGGGCAGGTTTTGCCCAACTCTGGGTTTCCAGTTGAAGAGCAAAGTAATTTTCCATGGATATTCACTAAGGATATATCTTTGCCACCAACGCTGTAGCCATGTGCCACTGAGGCAGCTGTGGCAATAACAGCAAGGAGAGCAAGCAGGACTTTGCTGGAAGCCATGGATGTTTGAGAGCTTTAGTTTGTTTTGTTTGTTGTTAGGTTGGTGACTGATGAGCAATTGCTATGGAAGCCCTGCCGTATTTATAGGCTCGAGGTGGTGATGGGAACAGTTGACACACTAAACAGACCTTTAGCGTCCAAACCTTTAGAGACGCTAATTAATCTTTTAGCATCGATATTTTTTATAATATTTCACTATAGATCAATATGATATTTGGATCTCCTATTGAGTTTTTTATAATCTTTTATTTTATGTATATTTATAATAATAGATAATTTAGATTTAGTTACATATAATTCTTATTCAATAACTACTAATCATAATTTATTAATTTAATATCATATACTCCATGTGGATTTGAGTTGCATGCACTCTACCTTATATTACGCCTCAAGCTTCCAAGGCTCTGTGTTAATTAATTCTCTATTCACGCATGTGATTACAGTACTCCTAAGATACATATGATATGAAATTGATTATTTTATTACCTTTATCTAGAAGACTTTTTAAGGTACGACGTCCAAATCCTCCGGACCTCCACAACATTCTTATTATTAGTTAACACTAAGGCTAGCAATTTGCTACTTAGTTGCACCAAAGGGAATCATGTTCCACAAACATATAAAGCTCCTGACAACACCTCCTGACAAAATATTTTCCAAGTTAATAAATCATCCAGTGTCGATTTTAACATTCGACGCAAAATGTTAAATTTTTAGCATCGTAAAATTCATTTCGACGTTAAAGGTCAACCATTTAGCGTCGAATTATAAAATCGACGCTAAAAGTTGAACATTTTGCGTAAATATTATTTTCAACGCTAAAGGTTTCTGACAACACCACCGACAACCTTTTCACCTTTAGCGTCGAATATTAAAATCGACGCTAAAAGTCGAACTTTTTACGTCGTTATTATTTTCGACGCTAAAGGTTTCTGATAACTCCACCGACAATCCTGTTACCTTTAACATCGAAAATAAAATTCGACATATAAAAAGCTTAACATTTAGCGTCGAATTTTCCTTATTCGACGCTAAAAGGTTATTAAAATCCCAAAACCAACAACACTTCTTCCCCTCTACTTTTTCTCTCCTTTACCAGTTTTACTCACAATTTTCCTACAAATTTTCAACAAAACTCCAACTTTTCACAAGGTATTTTTTATTCCATCTCTCTTTAGTTTTCCTTATATTTGAACCACTCTCACTTAATTAATTTAAGTTTAATCTCTCTAAAAAATTAGGGTTTTAATTTTTTGTAATTATCTTTATTATATACATTATGTTAGTTAGTTAATTTGTTGTTAGTTGATGATTATGATGCATATATGTGAGTAAGATTAGTTTATTTTCTCGTTAATTAATTAATAACTATAATTTTATTATATAAAAAATATATATAGAATTATTTATAATATCTAATAATTATAAAAATAAAAATAATGTCTAATATTATATTTTTATATCTTTATTATTAAATTATTGGGGTTCTAATTTTTTTTTTTAATTATCTTTATTTATATATTGTGTTAGTTAGTTAATTTGTTGTTGGTTGATTATAATGAATATATGTAAGATTAGTTTGTTTTTGTAATTAATAAATTAATTAACTAAATATGTGTATGCTTAAATAAATAATTAATGAATTAGTGATGTTGATGAGTTTAATACAATGTTTAATAATTATATTTTTATATGTAGATATTTCGCTGAAATGGATAGAATTGGATTAACTATGTGGATAGATTGAGTGTTGAATAATGTAATGGAGTTTATGAGTTCATGGAATCGGCAAAGCAACACATTGATACAAAAGATCGTGTCTGGTGTCCATGTACAAATTGTTTGAATAGGAAAAGGAAACGTTTAGATGAAGTTGAGAATCATTTATACAAGCCAGGAATATCACCAACTTACCATACGTGGATTTATCATGGTGAGTAGGAATATCACCAACTACTTGAGGAGGCACAAAAAACACCATTTGAAGGTGCTGAGATATCGATCTTGAATTTCGTTGTGAAACTATTGCACATTAAAGTGATGTGATACGAATCTTAAAGTGATGTGATCTAGGAATGAGGTATGAATCCAATTGATGCTTGTAATTATGACTGTGTATTATTTCGTGCCGAGTATGAATCACTTTAATATTATCTGATCTGTGATGAAAGTCGATACAAATTTCGTGGTCTAGGAAAAAAAGTGCCTCAGAAGATATTACGATATTTCCCATTAACAGTCAGACTGCTGAGGTTGTTCATGTCACGACACACAGCGACTGACATAAGGTGGCAACACGAAAAGAGGATCGGTGTGGAGGGCATACTTAGACATCCAGCGGATGGAACCTGATGAGCGGAAAATATATCAATATTTACCGCCCCTTTAACTTAATATTTTGTTTAGTTTCTCGGGTTTGATGAATATTTTGATGTGTGTTTTAGTTTATTTTGCAGATAAAATATTATCGGGTCTCAATGAAATCATTTAGGACGAAATATGGGTCAAATAAGGGCAATTATTGGACTTGATATTTTAATTTTGGAGATTGGAAACTTGAAATGGCGTTTTTGACAAAGTGCAGTTTTGGAAATTCCAATTTTGCACATCTGTCGTAATTTGGGCATAACGTTTTACTCCGATATCGGATTGAGCTGATTCAAGTTCCAGATTAAAGAAGACTCAAAGATCTACAACTCTGAAAGACAAAATATTTTCGAATTCTGAAGATTTCATGACCGAAATCTATGAACCATCCAGAAGTGTGTTGTGTATAATTATTAAAGTCATTTTCAAAGCAAAAAAATAAAAAAATTAATAAATAATAAAATTATCAAATCATCACCAAACATGATAAGCAATTAGTGGAGCAATTAATAATGGATTTGGTGGAGTAATTAGTGGAGAAATTAATAATGGATTTGGTGGAGAATTTGATTGATGATTTGATGGAGGCAAAATTTTGCCTATAAATACCAAGCCATTTCATTTGTAAAATTCATACTTTCTTCTTTGAAATTCCTAAAGAATAAATAAGAAGATTGTATCTTGTTTGTTTATTTACAGCTTTCAGTAATTAATTTCCGCTTTCGCACTTTCTTTTCTTTATTTTTCAATTTTTACTTTCCGCAATTTACTTTTACGCACAATCCTTTCCTTTCTTTACTTTTGCAGTTTTTATTTTTCAAGCAATGATGAGGTAATTCCCATTTGCTGGGGTGAAAGGTAAAGCTTTTATTATTGCTATTTAGATTAATCTCCCTTAATTATATATATAAACTATTTAAAACTTGACTTAATGAGGATACCGCTATATTGGCCGGTTGGTAATTAATTATAAATTGGTTTTAACCTGACTAAGTATGGATACCGCCTGGTTGGTCGGTTGGTAATTAATTATTAATTTGACTTAATCAGGATACCGCCTTTATGGCTGGTTGGTAATTATCACGTAAAGTTAATATATTATATTAAGGGAGATATCTAAAATAGTAGTAATAAAAGTTGATCCTCTAACCCCAGCATTTTCTTTTATTGTACTTTTACTTTATTTAATTTCAGTAATTTACTTTTCAGCAATTTACTCTTCAGCAATTTACTTTCAGTAATTTATTTTTATTTTTTTTTTACTTTTACTTTTACTTTTTACTTTTTACTTTTACTTTTACTTTTTACTTTTTACTTTTACTTTTTACTTTTTTTACTTTTCAGCAATTTACTTTCAGTATTTAATTTTCAGTATTTTACTTTATGTCTTTTATTTTATTTAATTTTTACTACCCGTAAATTTGTGTCGTAACTAAGCCAGTTATCTGGGGTTGTGATGAAATCCAATATCACCGGTTTATAAGGGGTTAGATTATAGCTTGGGTAATATAAAGGTTTATTTATTGAGTCTTAATCTTAATGCTTTTTATTAACTGGCCATTAATAAAATTGATTAGGTAAACTTAAAATGAACTTGGAAAATGGATTTTAGGTTAAAGACCTTAGACTCAATAGCCCACGATCTTCCTTGAGGATAGATAACCCTTTAATAGATTTCCTTACAGGATATGAATATACCTGTCGGGCGGGGGTAGCCATAATTAGAACTTAAACTTAATGAATCCAGGTAATTTGGTTGACATAGACATATGGTTCAATTGGGTTATACTGGGTATTTGTAATCGACCATCGGAAGAGGCTTTTACATAATTTAGTGTTCCAGGTTAATAAATTAATATATTACCCAACTGTAAGATAACCACTTCATCTTTAATAGATATTTGAAGGATTCACAACCCTGGATAGTTTTATAAATTTGAATTTTCTTCAATCTACTTTCAAGAAATTTTATTTACTTGTTTTAAGTTTTAAAGACACCACCCAATCAAAAAATCAATCTATTAGATACTTGTAAACATTTGACCTCATAAAAAATTAATAGCAAAGGTTTTAAGTTCTCGTGGGATCGATATTTTTTATACTACTTGAACGATACGTGCGCTTGCGTTATACGGGTGTGATTACGCACCGATCAAGTTTTTGGCGTCGTTGCCGGGGACTTATTTATCTTTCACTATTAGTTTAAGGGTTAGATACGTTACTTGTATCTAATTTCTTTTTACTTATTGTTTTTGTTTTCTTATTTTTCTGGTTCTCAGAAACTACATGAGACGAACCAGAAGCTTTGAACTTCGACCGTTTGACCCTGAAATTGAAAGAACCATCAGACAGTTGAGAAGGGAAAGGTGAGAAGGCCAAGAAGCTTTACTCAATATGGAACCTGAACCTTTGGAGGTTGCACTACCAATTTCCATTCGAGACAGAACCATTCCGGTGGTTGACGGCTTCATTTCCTGTATTGTACTTCCTCCTTTACCAGCAAATGCATGTGACATCAAAACATGCATCCAGATGATTCAGCAGTCAGTACAGTTTGGGGGAAATGCAACTGAAGATCCTAATTCCCACATCAGCAACTTCCTGGAAGTTTGCGGTACTTTTAATTACAACCGAGCAACTGAAGAAGTAATGAGACTGCGGGTTTTTCCATATTCCCTGAAAGACAGAGCTAAAGCTTGGCTACATTCGTTACCAGCAGGTTCCATCACAACTTGGAACACTCTAGCCACCAAATTCCTTGCAAAGTACTTTCCACCAGCCAGAACTGCAAAGTTGATGAATGACATCACATCCTTCGTGCAACAAGATTCAGAATCCCTTTGCGAAGCTTGGGAAAGATTCAAAGATTTACTCCGGAAATATCCTCATCATGAGATCGCAAAGTGGCTACAAGTCCAAACCTTCTACAATGAACTTTCTAGAATAATGAGAACCACAATTGATGCTGCTGCTGGAGGAGCTTTAATGGCAAAAAGAGAAGATCAAACCTGGGACTTAATTGAAGAAATGGCTAACAACAATTCCTTGTGGCCAACAGAAAGGAGCATGATCCAAAGAATTGCATTAATTTATGAAGTTGGAGCCAACACAGCACTGAATTCCAAGCTGGATGTGATTTGCACAAATCTGGAAACTCTTAACATGAAAGTTAATGGTGGATCCACAAGTTCACCATTTGGAGGAGCACCTGAGTCAGAATCTTTCAACCAGCATAAAGAAACGGTGAATTATATCAACAATTTCAACAGACATGTGATAATCCATATTCCAACACCTACAACCCAGGGTGAAGGAATCATCCCAATTTCGCATGGAGCAACATTCAGAGCAAATGAACAACCCACCACCAGTATTCTAACAACAGAACAAAGGCCAGGAGCAGGCAAATGAATCAGGAATAACAAAAGTGTTGATCCACTTGAAAAAATATAGAAGCAAAACACAACTCTCAAGCAGCAAGATATGATGCTATGTTTCAATCCCAAGCAGCATTAATTCAAAGTCAATCAGCTTCTATTAAAGCACTGGAGAATCAAATTGGACAACTAGCCAATGCTCAGAGTTACAGACCGCCAGGTAACCTTCCTAGCAACACTGAACCAAAATCCGAGGAACAGGGGAAGGAACAGTGTCATGCCATCATGTTAAAAAGTGGTACTGAAATCAACAAAGATGTTGGAGCCAAAACAACTGCTGAGGAAGTTCCAAAAGAAATAAAACAACAGATGGAGGAAAAAGAAACAAAGGAAAAAGAACAGATCACTCCACCTCCACCTTTTCCTCAGCGTCTTCAGAAGAATAAACTGGACAAGCAATTTGCTCGATTCTTGGAGGTGTTCAAAAAGCTACATATCAACATTCCATTTGCAGAAGCATTGGAACAAATGCCAAGCTATGCGAAATTTATGAAAGACATTCTTTCACGAAAGTGGAGATTAGGAGATTATGAGACAGTAGCATAATCAGAAGAATGCAGCGCCATCATTCAGAGAAAACTTCCTCCAAAATTGAAAGATCCTGGCAGTTTCATTGTTCCTTGCACCATATGAGAACATGACTTCGGTAAGGCTCTGTGTGATTTAGGTGCTAGTGTTAACTTGATGCCTTTTTCTATTTTCAGGAAACTGCAGATTGGAGAAACAATGGCCACTTCAGTCTCACTACAACTTGCTAATAAAACGCTCGTATTTCCGAGAGGTGTAGTTGAAGATGTGCTAGTCAAGGTTGACAAATTCATTTTCCCAGGGAATTTCATTATCCTTGATATGAAGGAAGACGCAGACATGCCAATCATCCTCGGGAGACCATTCTTGGTTACAAGTCGAACCATTATTGATGTACAAAAAGGAGAACTAACCATGAGGGTGCAAGACCAAGAAGTGACATTCAATGTTTTCAAGGCCATGAATTTCCCAGATGATGAAAAGAATGAGGAATGTTTCAGACTTGATGTGATACATAGTACCGATCAGAATTCTGATGAAAGACAAAGTTCTAGTGACAAACTTAAAACATGTCAATTACCAGTGGAGCCTAAGATAAAGCGCACTGCGTACTGAAGAAGCCTATTGTTGCACTACAAGCAACATAAGAGAAAAAGTTTCACCAGCTCAACGATTGGAGGAATTTCACATACATCCTTTTGAGGATACCAAATTGTACAAGGGAAAGGCAAGGAAAAGACATGATGAGAAGTTAGTGCGCATACAACTGGAACCAGGGCAGAAGGTACTGTTAAACATCAAAGGGTGAAATTCTTCCCTGGAAGCCAAAATCACGGTGGTCAGGTCCATTTGTGATCACCAAGGTTTTACAAGACAGAGCCGTTGAGATACATGATCCTGACTCCAACAAAACTTTCAAGGTTAAAAACAAGCGTGTCAAGCACTACTGGGGATAATCATTTGAGTGACAAAAAGAAAGTGTCACACTTTCAGATCCAGCTTAACATTCGAGAAGTCACGTCTAGCTGACGACTTTAAACTTAGCGCTAGCAGGGAGGCAACCCATGCAATTTTTATATATATTGTGATTTGGTGTGATTTAATTTGGTGTGTTTAGTTTTTGCAGATTAAGTCTTTCACGATGGAAGACGCTCTCGCAAATCTTCTCAAGCAATTTCCTTCTTCCCTCAAAAATCTCTGATTAAAGTTACAAAGCTCGTTTGGAACGGATGAGACTACTGATGATCAAAGGTATTCCTACTGACATTCGTTGGATTATTGAAGCACATGTCTGATTGGCAGGTGAGTCTTCTGACTCTTTTATTTCACATCTGCCTGGTTTAGGAAGGAGCACTTATGCTAAAAAGAGAAGAGCCAAAAGAATGTGTGTTTGTGATAAATGTGCTCGCATGTTTTGTAATACTCGTTGTCGTTCTTTAGGAATGGTGTCTGAAAACCGCGAAGATAAGATTAACTTCATTAGGGATGGCTTGAGTAAGGAGTCTTTGGATGACATATCTAAAACTCTTGAGACGCATCCCAGTGGATGTGTGTATCACGAGATTCGTGTGTTATACGCACAATTCCAAAAGAAAAGACAACTGTTAAGTCTCGGGAATCTGACTCAAAAAGACCATGTTTGCCAATTTATAAGAAAATTGGATGGGAAGCTTGTCCCTGAAGCATAAACGTCAATCAAGCCGTTACTTTTCTTGTACATATTATATCTATTTGTTTTTTCCTGATAATTGTGATTTGTTTTGTTATTTTCTTTTATTTTCTCCGACAGGATCCAGACCTTTTTTACTATCACGATTTATTTTACTGTTAAATTAATAATCGTCATTTGGCAGATACTTGTGCTATTATTTTACTCACCCTTTTTAGGTTTTATAAATTCAACTCATCATTGCACTTTTGAAGACATCCAGAGTAAAACATGGAAGCCACTTCAAGAAGACGAGTTGAAAACATCTGTGTGTTTTGCGGTAGTAGTGTTGGTACTAAACCACAATATGTAGAAGCAACACAAGAATTGGGTCGAGTCTTAGCTGCAAGAAATATTCACTTAGTATATGGCGGAGGCAATCTTGGACTAATGTGGATCGTTTCAAAGGCCGTACAGGAAGGGGTAGTAACATTTTAGGAATCATCCCAAAACCCTTGGCAGAGGTAAATCTTATTGGATCATCAAACGGAGAGGAACTGATCGTGCCAGGTATGTCTCAACGACTGGTAGAAATGATTAACCGTGCTGATGCTTTTATTGCTTTGCCAGGTGACTTGGGTACATTGAAGGAAATTTTTACAGTGTTATCTTAGGCGAACCTGAACATACACCAGAAACTGCTTGGACTGTACAACATTGAAGGATTTTATGATTTTCTTTGTGTGTTTCTTGATGAGGCTCGAAGAAATGGGTTCGTGTCAAAACCTTTGAAAGAACTACTTTTTACTGCCATAACTGCTCCGGATCTAATTGACAAACTCTTAGCCTATGAACCACAAGTTGACCCTATCCTTTCAAAGATAAATTGGTCCGAGGACGATCATGGTAAGAGGCGTCAGATTAATCTGGATCTTAACCTTTAACTTTTCGTGTAGAATTTCAGCTAACCAGGTACTATCTTCTAAACTCTTCTTCTACTGTTTAAGACATTGGGGACAATGTCTCATTTAGGTTTGGGGGAGGGAATTAGTTGATTAGTATTTTCTTTTTAGTTGTGTGTTTGTTTATTTTTAGTTCAAAATTTTTGAAAAATACAAAAAAAATTGAAAAATTTTCAAAAATTACAAAAACACTTTGTGTTTTTGTGTTTTTATTTTGACTAAAAAGGTGAAATTGGTAAGAGATAGCTGAGTAAGGAGTTTCCACTCCTGAGACGTATCTCAAACCTATTTCGAAACAAGTTAATTTTTGTTTATTTCATTTTAAATTATTTAATTTGTAATTCTCCATAAACGGACTAAAATGGATCTTCATATGCTCAGTTGACAGGTATTATCAACATACATGGAAACATACAGACATGAGCTATAATTGAAAAGTTTGTAATATTCAGTGCTCTAGTTTAATTGGAGGAAGCATCTCAGAAAGTGATGGAGTAAAAAAATAATCTGAGATCCGAGTTATTAAGTCTGTAAGGGTTTTTAACACCTAGTGCCCTAAAGCCAACTGGTTTGGGAGTCACTGGCCCAAAGCTCGCTACATGGATCGAGGATGTTCCAAAATATATATATCTAAAGTCTGAGTAATTAAGTCTGTAGGGGTGTCATAACACCTGGTGACCTAAAGCCAACTGGTTTGGGAGCCACCGACCTAAAGCTCGCTACATAGACGGAATATATTGTATATAAATAAAAAAAATCAGAAAAAAATCAGAAAAATTATTCCATTGCCATTAAAAAGGTGTGAAATCTGATAGAACTTTAGGACAAAAATATTATTCTCTTATCAACTACACTTGTGACTGTTGTGGGCAAAAATGAGATTGAGTAATACTTTGTTGGCTGTGTATATGGAGAATGGTAATATAATCGGAGAATTTACTTATTCGGTAATTTAGAAAGAAACAAAACAACTAGTAACTTGGAGTAGAAGTTTCACCTGATTAGTCACTAACTTTCTTTATTCTATTTTCTCTTGTCTTTTTGCTTTTGTGTGCATTAGTTTTACTACCTTTTTACTTTTGTAAAATGTTTGTGGGTATCATTGCTGTAAACCCTCACGAGACTACAACTCGTCCCTAGGGGACATGGTTTAAAGGCTTGTTGCATACGCTAAATGCAACCGTGATCCCTACGAAAGTGGCTTAGTTTAATTTTTTTTTTGTTTTGCTCGAGGACTAGGAAAATGTTAGGTTGGGGGTGTGATGAGCGGAAAATATATCAATATTTACCGCCCCTTTAACTTAATATTTTGTTTAGTTTCTCTCGGTTTGATGAATGTTTTGATGTGTTTAAGTTTATTTTGCAGATAAAATAATATCGGGTCTCAATGAAATCATTTAGGACGAAATATGGGTCAAATAAGGGCAATTATTGGACTTGATATTTTAATTTTGGAGATTGGAAACTTGAAAGGGCGTTTTTGACAAAGTGCAGTTTTGGAAATTCCAGTTTTGCACATCTGTCGTAATTTGGGAATAACCTTTTACTCCGATATCGGATTGAGCTGATTCAAGTTCCAGATTAAAGAAGACTCAAAGATCTACAACTTTGAACGACAAAATATTTTCGACTTCTGAAGATTGCATTACCGAAATCTATGAACCATACAGAAGTGTGTTGTGTGTAATTATTAAAGTCATTTTCAATCATTTTCAAAGCAAAAAAATAAATAAATAATAAATAATAAAATTATCAAATCATCACCAAACATGATAAGCAATTAGTGGATCAATTAATAATGGATTTGGTGGAGTAATTAGTGGAGAAATTAATAATGGATTTGGTGGAGCATTTGATGGATGATTTGATGGAGGCAAAATTTTGCCTATAAATACCAAGCCATTTCATTTGTAAAATTCATACTTTCTTCTTTGAAATTCCTAAGAATAAATAAGAAGATTGTATCTTGTTTGTTTATTTACAGCTTTCAGTAATTAATTTATGCTTTCGCACTTTCTTTTCTTTATTTTTCAGTTTTTACTTTTCGCAATTTACTTTTACGCACAATCATTTCCTTTCTTTACTTTTGCAGTTTTTATTTTTCAAGCAATGAGGAGGTAATTCCCCTTTGCTGGGGTGAAAGGTAAAGCTTTTATTATTGCTATTTAGATTAATCTCCCTTAATTATAATATATAAACTATTTAAAACTTGACTTAATGAGGATACCGTTATATTGGCCGGTGGTAATTAATTATAAATTGGTTTTAACCTGACTAAGTATGGATACCGCCTGGTTGGTCGGTTGGTAATTAATTATTAATTTGACTTAATTAGGATACCGCATTTATGGCTGATTGGTAATTATCACGTAAAGTTAATATATTATATTAAGGGAGATACCTAAAATAGTAGTAATAAAAGTTGATCCTCTAACCCCAGTATTTTCTTTTATTGTACTTTTACTTTATTTAATTTCAATAATTTACTTTTCAGTAATTTACTTTCAGTAATTTACTTTTTTTTTTTTACTTTTTACTTTTTACTTTTTACTTTTTACTTTTTACTTTTTACTTTTTACTTTTTTTACTTTTCAGCAATTTACTTTTCAATATTAATTTCAGTATTTTACTTTATATCTTTTATTTTATTTAAATTTTTACTACCCGTAAATATGTGTCGTAACTAAGCCAGTTATCTGGGGTTGTGATGAAATCCAATATCACCGGTTTATAAGGGGTTAGATTATAGCTTGGGTAATATAAAGGTTTATTTATTGAGTCTTAATCTTAATGCTTTTTATTAACTGGCCATTAATAAAATTGATTAGGTAAACTTAAAATGAACTTGGAAAATGGATTTTAGGTTAAAGACCTTAGACTCAATAGCCCACGATCTTCCTTGAGGATAGATAACCCTTTAATAGATTTCCTTACAGGATAGGAATATACATGTCGGGCGGGGGTAGCCATAATTGGAACTTAAACTTAATGAATCCAGGTAATTTGGTTGACATAGACATATGGTTCAATTGGGTTATACTGGATATTTGTAATCGACCATCGGAAGAGGTTTTTACATAATTTAGTGTTTCAGGTTAATAAATTAATATATTACTCAACTGTAAGATAACCACTTCATCTTTAATAGATATTGGAAGAATTCACAACCCTGGATAGTTTTATAAATTTGAATTTTCTTCAATCTACTTTCAAGAAATTTTATTTACTTGTTTTAAGTTTTAAAGTCACCACCCAATCAAACAATCAATCTATTAGATACTTGTAAATATTTGACCTCATAAAAAATTAATAGCAAAGGTTTTAAGTCCTCGTGTGATCAATACTTTTTATACTACTTGAACGATACGTGCGCTTGCATTATACGCGTGTGATTACGCACCGGTCAGAACCGAGTGGAAGAAACTTGATGATATGTACCCCATTTCACCGAGGACCCCCGTAATGTCAGGTTAGGCCTCGTCTCCGATGATTTTAACCCGTTTGGGAATATGTAAAACTCTTACAGCATATGGTCCATAATTTTATTCCATATAACTTACATCAATGGAAATGTATGAAGGATTCGTTCATATTAATAGCAGCAGCAACAAGCTGTTGGTGCAAAATAGCAGCTTGCTGCTTCTGTTGTTACCATATGTATACAAATGTATGATTGTGTTTTTGTCACATTGTTTGTGGGTATCTTTATTGTAAACCCTCACGAGACTTATTCATACTTATACAAATAATATTTCAAACATAGGCTTATTTTGATAGTTGCAGTTAAATTTTTGATTTCTTATTTTGCAGATGGTATCGGGTTCTCGCAAACGTGAAAATTTGACTTCATCTACATCTGCAATGACAAAGGCTGCTCATGGGGTCTCTGCTAGCACATGTGACTCGAGTACATCGAAGGCTCGAGGACGGACCCATGGTCTGGGGTTGGTTAATTACTTTAAGACCCACGGCCGCATCCGGATAGAGATATCAGATGATGGAGAAAGACAGATCGGGCAACATTCTTCCTTGTTTACCAATGCCATAGGTGTTGCTGCTCGGTTTGAAGCTCCCCAAAAATATATTTCTTAGAGAAAGATCATGTGGGAGACGAAAATCAACCAGCTCTTCCCGACGCTACTTGTGAGTACACTTACAGTATTGAGTTTTTATTATTTTCTGTTATCTTTAAATTAATATTTTATATTTAATTTGTACTTGGTTGCTCGTCCTACATGAGTGGTTCGACATGGATCTGAACAAACTAAAGTCTTGAAGTATCTCGACTACCACATAGGGAAGAGTTACAAATATTATAGGACAAAAGTCCTAAAACCAATATTCGATGAACATGGGGCTTTGGACGCTCCACAGCACAAGCCTGATTATATAGAGGATGAAGACTGTGTATTTTTGTGCGAGCTTTGGTCGAGCGAGAAACAAGAGATAATTTTTTCAAATAATACAAAATGATAATTCTCTCTATTTTTGTTACTTACAATGTTGTTAAATGCAGAATAAATGTCACGCAAATACGGAGAATCACAATCACCTGCATTTCAACCATCGTGGAGGCTCCAAGCCATTTTCCCAATATCTTGTCGAACATTCTGATGTATATATCCTACATTATTTTTTAACATTTCTTGAATTTTAATTTACTAATAATAACAATCACTTTATGTTTTTTTTTGCAGAGTAGCACATGTGAGGTGCATTCATTTCTGGAGTTTTTCCGAGTGACGCATTACAATGAGAATAAGAAATGGATCAATAAAGCAGCTGAACGGTGCTACTGATGAGCGGAAAATATATCAATATTTATCTCCCCTTTTACTTAATATTTTGTTTAGTTTCTCGGGTTTGATGAACGTTTTGATATGTTTTAATTAATTTTGCAGATAAAATAATATTGGGACTTAATGAAATCATTTAGGACGAAATATGGGTCAAATATGGGCAAAAATTGGACTTGACATATTAATTTTGGAGATTGGAAACTTGAAAGGGCGTTTTAACGAAGTGCAGTTTTGGAAATTCCAATTTTGTGCATCTGTCGTTATTTGGGCATAACTCTTTACTCCAATATTGGATTGAGCTGATTCAAGTTCTAGATTAAAGAAGACTCAAATATCTACAGCTTTGACAGACAAAATAATTTCGAATTCTGAAGATTTCATGCCCGAAATTGATGAACCATCCAGAAGTGTGTTGTGTGTAATTATTAAAGTCATTTTCAATCATTTTCAAAGCAAAAAATAAATTAATAAATAAATAATAAAAATTATCAAATCACCACCAAACATGATAAGCAATTAGTGGAGAAATTAATAATGGATTTGGTGAGCAATTAGTGGAGCAATTAATAATTGATTTGGTGGATGATTTGATGGAGGCAAAATTTTGCCTATAAATACCAAGCCATTTCATTTGTAAATTCATATTTTCTTCTAAGGAATTCCTTAAGAATACTAAGAAGATTGTATCTTGTTTGTTTATTTACAGCTTTCAGTAATTAATTTCCGCTTTCGCACTTTCAGGATGATTAGATGGAGGCAAAATTTTGCCTATACCAAGCCATTTCATTTGTAAATTCATACTTTATTCTAAGGAATTCCTTAAGAATACTAAGAAGATTGTATCTTGTTTGTTTATTTACAGCTTTCAGTAATTATTTTCCGCTTTCGCACTTTCTCTTCTTTACTTTTCAGTTTTTACTTTCCGCAATTTACTTTTACGCACAATATTTTTCTTTCTTTAATTTTCAGTTTTTACTTTTCAGTAATGAGGAGGTAACTCCCATTTGCTGGGGTAAAAGGTAAAACTTTTATTACTAATATTTAGATTAATCTCCCTTAATTATAATATATAAACTAGTTAAAACTTGACTTAACGAGGATACCGCCATATTTGTCGGTTGGTAATTATTTAAATTGGTTTTAACCTGACTAAACTGGATACCGCCTGATTGGTCGGTTGGTAATTAATTATTAATTTGACTTAATTTGGATACCGCCTATATGGCTGGTTGGTAATTATCATGCAAAGTTAATATATTATATTAAGGGAGATATCTAAAATAAAAGTAATAAAAGTGGATCTTTTTACCTAAACATTTTCTTTTATTGTAATTTTACTTTATTTACTTTTCAGCAATTTAATTTCAACAATTTACTTTCAACATTTACTTTTCAGCATTTAATTTTCAGTATTTAATTTCAGCATTTACTTTCAGCATTTACTTTGCAGCATTTAATTTTCAGTATTTTACTTATGTCTTTTATTTTATTTAAGTTTTTTTTACTACCCGTAAATATGTGTCGTAACTAAGCCAGTTATCTGGGGTTGTGATGAAATCCAATATCACCGGTTTATAAGGGGTTAAATTATAGTTTGGGTAATTTAAGGTTTACTTATTAAGTCTTAAGCTTAATGCGTCTTGTTAATTGGCCACTAATAAGATTGATGTGGTAAATCTAAAATAAACTTGACAATGGAATTTTAGGTTTCAGTCTTAGACTTAATAGCCCACGATCTTCCTTGAGGATAGATAACCCTTTAATAGATTTCCTTACAGGATAGACATATACCTGTCGGGCGGGGGTAACCATAATTGGAACTTAAACTTAATGAATCCATATAATTTGGTTGACATAGACATATGGTTTAATTAGGTTAAACTAGGTATTTGCGTCTGACCATCGACATGGGCTTTTGCATAATTTAGTGTTCCAGGTTAGTAAACCGATTTATTACACAAACATAAAATAACCACTTCATCTTTAAAATGATATTGGAGGAAATCCCAACCCTAGATAGTTTTTAATATTGAATTTTCTTAAACCTACATTCGAGCAATTTTATTTACTTGTTTTTAAATTCAAAACCTTCATCATTCCAAATCAATCAATCAACCTGTTAGATACTAGTAATCATTTGACCTCATAAAATTAATAGATTATGTATTAAGTCCTCGTGGGATCGATACTTTTTATACTACTTGAACGATACGTGCGGTTGCGTTATACGCGTGTGTAAGCACCGGTCAAGTTTTTGGCGCCGTTGTCGGGGACTTATTTATCTTTCACTATTAATTTTGGGGTTAGATACGTTACTTGTATCTAATTTCTTTTTACTTATTGTTTTTGTTTTCTTGTGTTTCAGGTTCTCGGAAACTACATGAGACGAACCAGAAGCTTTGAACTCCGATCGCTTGACCCAGAAATTGAAAGAACCATCAGACAGTTGAGAAGGGAAAGACGAGAAGGCCAAGAAGCAATTATTAACATGGAACCGGAACCTTTGAACGTTGCACCACCGATTCCCATTCGAGACAGAACCATTCCGGTGGTTGACGAACTCATTTCTTGTATTGTACTTCCTCCCTTGCCAGCAAATGCAGGTGACATGAAAACATGCATCCAGATGATTCAGCAGTCATTACAGTTGGGGGGAATGCAACTGAAGATCCTAATGCCCACATCAGCAACTTCCTGGAAGTTTGCGATACTTTCAATTACAACCGAGCAGCTGAAGAAGCAATGAGACTGCGGGTTTTTCCATATTCCCTGAAAGACAGAGCTAAAGCTTGGCTACATTCGTTACCAGCAGGTTCCATCACAACTTGGAACACTCTAGCCACCAAATTCCTTGCAAAGTACTTTCCACCAGCCAGAACTGCAAAGTTGAGGAATGACATCACATCTTTTGTACAACAAAATTCAGAATCCCTTTGCGAAGCTTGGGAAAGATTCAAAGATTTACTTCGGAAATGTCCTCATCATGAGATCGCAAAGTGGCTACAAGTCCAAACCTTCTACAATGGACTTTCTGGAATAATGAGAACCACAATTGATGGTGCTGCTGGAGGAGCTTTGATGGAAAAAGGAGAAGATCAGGCTTGGGACTTAATTGAAGAAATGGCCAACAACAATTCTTTATTGCCAACATAAAGGAGCATGATCCAAAGAATTGCAGGAATTTATGAAGTTGAAGCCAACACAGCACTAAATTCCAAGCTGGATGTGATATACAAATGTCTAGAAACACTTAGCACGCAAGTTGTAAACATCGCTGGAACCACAAGTTCACCATATGAAGGAGCACCAGAACCAATTCAACATAAAGAAATAGTGAACTACGTTAACAATTTCAACAGACAGGGGAATAATCCATATTCCAACACCTACAACCCAGGGTGGAGAAATCATCTTAATTTTTCATGGAGCAACAATTCAGGGCAAATGAACAACCCACCACCCGGATTCCAGCAACAGAACAAAGGCCAGGAGCATGAAAAAGAACCAGGAATAATAGAAGTGCTGGCCCAGTTGAAGAAGCAAGAAGCAAAATATGATGCTTTAGCAGCTATGGTTCAAAATCAAGTAGCATTGAATCAAAGCCATTCAGCCTCTATTAAAGCACTGGAAAATCAAATGGGATAACTGGCCAATGCTCAGAGTTACAGACCACCAGGTACCATTCCTAGCAACACTGAACCAAATCCGAGGAACATGGGAAATGACCAATGTCATGCCATCATGTTAAAAAGCGGTACTGAAATCAACAAAGATATTGGAATCAAGGCAACAATTGAAGTTATTCCAAAAGAAACAAAGCAACAGATGGAGTAAAAAGAAACAAAGGAAAAATAACAAATCACTCAACCTCCACCTTTTCCTCAGCGTCTTCAGAAAAAAAATGGACAAGCAGTTTGCTCGTTTCCTGGAGGTGTTCAAAAAGCTGCATATCAACATTCCATTTGCAGAAGCGTTGGAACAAATGCCCAGCTATGCCAAATTTATGAAAGACATTCTTTCACGAAAGCGAAGATTGGGAGATTACGAGACAGTAGCATTATCAGAAGAATACAGCGCCATCATTCAGAGAAAACTTCCTCCAAAATTGAAAGATCCTGGCAGTTTCATTGTTCCTTGCACCATATGAGAACATGACTTCGGTAAGGCTCTGTGTGATTTAGGTGCTAGTGTTAACTTGATGTCTTTTTCTATTTTCAGGAAACTGCAGATTGGAGAAACAATGGCCACTTCAGTCTCACTACAACTTGCTGATAAAACGCTCGTATTTCCGAGAGGTGTAGTTGAAGATGTGCTAGTCAAGGTTGACAAATTCATTTTCCCAGCAGATTTCATTATCCATGATATGAAGGAAGACGCAGACGTGCCAATCATCATCGGGAGACCATTCTTGGCTACAAGTCGAACCATTATTGATGTACAAAAAGGAGAACTAACCATGAGGGTGCAAGACCAAGAAGTGGCATTCAATGTTTTCAAGGCCATGAATTTCCCAGATGATGAAAAGAATGAGGAATGTTTCAGACTTGATGTGATACATAGTACCGATCAGAATTCTGATGAAAGACAAAGTTCTAGTGACAAACTTAAAACATGTCAATTACCAGTGGAGCCTAAAGATAAAGCGCACTGCGTACTGAAGAAGCCTATTGTTGCACTACAAGCAACAGAAGAGAAAAAGTTTCACCAGTTCAACGAATTGGAGGAATTTCACATACAACCTTTTGAGGATACCAAATTGTACAAGGAAAAGGCAAGGAAAAGACATGATGAGAAGTTAGTGCGCATACAACTGGAACCAGGGCAGAAGGTACTGTTAAACAAATCAAGGGTGAAATTCTTCCCATGGAAGCCAAAATCACGGTGGTCAAGTCCATTTGTGATCACCAAGGTTTTACAAGACAGAGCCGTTAAGATACATGATCCTGACTCCAACAAAACTTTCAAGGTTAAAAACAAGCGTGTCAAGCACTACTGGGGAGAATCATTTGAGCGACAAAAAGAAAGTGTCACACTTTCAGATCCAGCTTAACATTCGAGAAGTCACGTCTAGCTGACAACTTTAAACTTAGCGCTAGCAGGGAGGCAACCCATGCAATTTTTATATATATTGTGATTTGGTGTGATTTAATTTGGTGTGTTTAGTTTTTGCAGATTAAGTCCTTTCACAATGGAAGAAGCTCTCGCAAATCTTCACAAACAATTTCCTTCTCTCCCTCAAAACTCTCTGATGAAAGTCTACAAAGCTCGGTTGGAACGGATGAGATTACTAACAATTTATGGTGTTCCTAATGACATTCGTTGGGTAATTGAAGCACGAGTCCGATTGGCATGTGAGTCTTCTGACTCTTTTATTTCACATCTGCCTGGTTTTGGAAGAAGCACCTATGCAAAGAAACGTAGAGCTAAACAAATGGGTGTTTGTTACAAATGTGCACGCTGGAATTGCAATACTCGTTGTCATTCTTTAGGAATGGTGTCTGATAATCGCGAAGACAAAATTAAATTCATTAGGGATGGCTTGAGTAAGGAGTCTTTAGATGATATATCTTCAACTCTTGAGACGCATCCCAGTGGATATGTTCACATAGCTATTCGCAAATTACATACACAATTCCAAAAAGAAAGACAACAATTAAGTCTTGGGAATCTGACTCAAAAAGACCTTGTTTGCCAGTTTATAAGAAAATTGGATGGGAAGCTTGTCCCTGACGCATAGACGTCAATCAAGCCGCTACTTTTCTTGTACATATTATATCTCTTTGTCTTTTCCTAATAATTGTAAATTATTTTGTTGTTTTCTTTTATTTTCTCCGACAGGATCCAGACCTTTTTGACTATCACGATTTAATTTACTGTTAACTAATAATTGTCCTTTGGAAGATACTTGTGCTATTATTACGCACCCTTTTTAGGTTTTATAAATTCAACTCATCATTGCACTTTTGAAGACATCCAGAGTAAAACATGGAAGCCACTTCAAGACGACGAGTTGAAAACATCTGTGTGTTTTGCGGTACTAGTGTTGGTACTAAGCCACAATACGTAGAGGCAACACATGAATTGGGTCGAGTCTTAGCTGCAAGGAATATGCACTTAGTATATGGCGGAGGCAATCTTGGACTAATGGGAATCGTTTCAAAGGCCGTACAGGAAGGAGACAGTCACGTTTTGGGATGTTGGACAATTATGACCCATAGCGTCACTATTTGTACAGATCATGGTGTTGCTGTACAAATTAACTATGTGACAATGAGATTGCACTCTTATCATTTGTGATTAGTTCACCTAGATGTATAAATGATAGGAGGTCCCTATGATTAGTTCCTGGATTGAGATGATATGAGACAGTATCAGTCCACGAAGGATTAATCATTAAATATCCCTAGTCAGAGTATTATCGAGATTGGACATCGATAATGCGTAAAAGACTAGTATTACACTTGTGCACGTTGTGAGGGCACAATAGCATAGTTCTCATATATTTGGGTATTGGATACTCATGCAAGTGTAATAGGAGGTTGTGTTTTACCGATGGTACGGAAAATAGCTTCGCTCTGGATAGACCCCTCGGGATTCCATTGGTAGTATGACTATGTGTCTATGGAAGTCCGAAATCAGGGTAGGTGTATTTGGTCTTAACCTGAGACTTGCACCGCTAATACTTGCGACAATCAATATGCTTTGGTTTTGGTCGTCTAGGGCTTTAACCGATTCTGTGTACGCCTCTGCTGGGTATATTGAGAATCATAGTGTATTGGGTGTGATTTCAAGACGGAAGTATCATTCCAGTCATAGTGGAGATGATGTCACGTAGGATACGGAACTAGTGCTCTTTAGTACTGCAGTCATCGAGATGATATGACTAGGTCATGTTCATCCGATTATAGAGACTAGTTACCAGACATCCGACATGTGCTTCGTACGGGGCAGACACAATCCAGCCCCAGGCCTAGCATGTGACATCTGATACTGGATCGCAATACGCAATACTACGTATACTACGCCTGACATAGATTATATATTCCAGTAAGAATATTTCTGGAGAATTGGATAGGCACGGTGCTTTGCTAGAAGCCAACCATGTCTTGTAAATCGGTAAGCACGTGGTACGAGGTACGCACGTATTCGGATAATCCGATGACCGTATTTACTGCCAACATATCCAGGGATCTCTTGGGTTGCTTCCCAAAGATTTACCGATGTCAGTTGACTCGAATTAGAATTAATCTGGGATTAATTAAGAGAGAGAATTAATCTGGGATTAATTAAGATGGAGAAAATTAATCTGGGATTAATTGAGGTATTATTTAATCTGGGATTAAATATGTTCGGAGGAGAGAGAACGCGATTAATTTGGAATTAATCGGTAGAATAAATTTAATAGTTAAATTTGATTTTTCTATTTAATTTATTCGTATGGGCTAAAATTAATATATCATATATATTAATATGAATTGGATTTCATTACGAAATTAAAGTTGGACTTTAATACGAGCGAACGAATTAATTTAGAATTAATTCGTAAACGGCATTCGTAATATATTTACGAGGCGTCGTCATTTAATTAAATTAGATTTAATTATTTAGCGACGAAAATTCATTTAATTGGATTAAACGAATCCGAGCCGCGGCAAACATTCGTAGGATCCATTTGAATTTTGAATTCAAATGTGGGGCCCACTTCACATGTGGTAGTTGGGAGGGTAGTTGGCATTTATGCCAAGCCACCAACCATCCAACCACCTTGTAATGGTTTTGGTAAAACCATTTACCCAACCACCTAGTTTAGGTGAAAATGGTAAAAGGGATTTTACCAAAAGCCTTCTCTCTCACTTCACTTCCAACACAACACTTGAAACAATTGGAAACCCTAATATCCTCTCCTCCATGGGCGTGAACTTGGACTCTCCCTCTCGTTGATTTTGTTGCAAAATCAACAAAGCTATCACTTCATGGAATCAACTAAGGTGATAGGGAAACTAACTCAAGGGTTGGAATCATCACTTAAAGCTTGGATCTTGGAGATCTTCATTCACAAATCAAAGCTTGGAATTAACTTAGAGTTGTGCATGATTAGATTTGAAATAAATTGAATGAATCAAAAATTAAAAATTTGCTCCCTTGGCCGAATATACACTGTCTTGGAGTGCAGTTTTTTTAATTTTTTGTAACATGAAATGATGTGTTTAAATGCATGTTTAAATGTTGATTGTTGGTTTGATTGGATTAGAATCAAAGTCAATAAAGTTCATGTTAAAATCAAAGAGCATGTTGAGCATGAAATGATGAATTTTGGATTCAATTTGTGTTGAGCATGAAATGATGTGTTTTGGCTTCAATTTGTGTTGAGCATAAATTGATGGATTAAACATGATTAATTAAGTTAATTGGTATTTTGGAAATATTGAGTTTAATTAATTAATCATGGCTAATACACTTTAATTAAAATAATTGTGATATTTGGAATATTATAATTATGTTAATAAGCCTTTAATTATGAATTGGGCTAAAAGTGTGTATTTGGGCTTAATGGGCTTGGTTTGACCAAGTTTGGTTTTGGACTTTTGGATTGGATCCGATTGGGCCCAAAACCAATTCCATAAAGTCCAAATACATCACTTGGCCCTTTTAAAGAATTGAATTGGGCCTAATGGGCCTAAATTAATTTGTAGGCAATAGGGTGATTCCTATTGGGCCTTGGCATTTTGGGTTTGACCCATTATGGCCAAAGCCCATGCCTTAAGAATTAATTAAAAGCCCATTGGACTTTAATTAAAATGACATTGGATGTTATTGGGCCTTTGAGACCCATTAAGATTGGATTTGGAATCCAAGTCTTTAAGGCTTATAAGTAAGTGTAAATATTTAATTTGGAATTAAATTTGGAATTAGTATTGAATAAAAATAAATTGGATTTAAAGTTGTAGTTCGATATAATTCAAGAATACGTACTTTAAGTATTTATTCTTAAACGAGTTGGACTCGTGCAAATCAAATCATTGTTTGAACATTGGATGGTCATTAATTCAAAGATTAATTAATTGGATTAGATTGATTGAATAACATGATTTGTATGAATACATGAATGTGTTGTATGAATAATGTATATCAGATGGATATTAGAAGGGCGAGGGAAATTTTGGAAATTGTAATAAATTTAGAATTTATTTAAATTGGACCTGCGTGTCCAGCCTTTTATCTATTTTCTCATTGTATTTATCTTCTCACCTATTCCCCTCAATGTAAATGAGGTTTCTTTATTGTATTATTTAATTGGGTAGAAGTTAGAATAGTTTTAGCTGGGGAGAGGAAAGGGAGTGATTTGTTCTAGGAACAATTTATGACATATCCATCCGCATATCATTATTAATTTATTTATCGCACCTTATTATACTTTTAGAATGCATGATTAAGGGTGTATGATGAGACCTAATCAAAGATAATAAATTGGTTGCCAATTTACGCGAAAAACCTTCAAAACATATTAAGCGTTTTTCCTTCCGTTGAGTGATTCTTACTCAAGATCCAAAGTTGGCATTGGTTTGTTGGCCAAAGTCAAGACCTTTGTCAATTGCGGATGTGTTTGAATCATAAGATTTTTGTTCCATATTGGTGTCTTGTCCAAGTCGTGATTTGTTGGCCAAAGTCAAGATCACTTCTTGTCCATCGACATTGATTACGAAGCTTTCCATGTCAATGGGTTCCGCTTAACTGGGATCATTAAGTTTGTTGTGCCAAAGCCAAGGCTTAGTTGATTCAGAGGAAAAAGGTTAGGTAATATATTTGATATATTGGCATATATAAGATATATGTTTCGGACTTGGATGTCCACCTACTGGATCTAGGAATTGGATGAGATCCAATTGATCTTAGAGATCTACCTAGTTAAGTATCATACAATTTGTTGGCCAAAGTCAAGATTGTGTGTTATTTAACGGGATCCTAGCCCACTAGGAAACTAGGTTTCCCGAGTACTCCACAGAGGGTTAGAGGCTCGCCGAAAAATAGTGGGAGGCAAGTATTAGATTTGCAATATTCGTTTAGTCACTTGCTATACGCGCTCAATCAAATATCATTCGTCAAATAAATTATATATTAGTTGGACTAATATTTATTGTTGTTTTAATTAAACAGTTGGATTGTATTCAAACCACTTCATTTATAGTTGATTATATAATTGGATTATAGTAATCAATATATTTGAATTTTACCCTTCATTTATAGTTGATTATATAATTGGATTATAGTAATCAATATATATGAATTTTACCGATCAATCATAATGATTATATAATTGGATTATAGTAATCAATACATATTTGATTTTAACCAATAAAATTGTAATAAGTTATATAGTTAGACTATAGTAATCATTACATTAGATTGTACCCGAAATCGTTGATTAGATAGTTAGACTATTGGAATCGAGATAACTGAAAGATAGGTTTAAAATAAAAACATAACCATGGGTGAAAATGTGTTTTAAACGACTTTAATTTTCAAATTGGGAATGAAATTTCAGGATGGTCCTGGAAACGAATAAGTTATTTTATTTGATAAAATAACATATTAGGCCTAAGCCCAGTTAGTAAGCAATAGTAGAGCATGATCTTTGGAAGATTCATGTGATGATAACTTTAGTGCTTAATCCATTATACTTGTCAAAATGACTCCTTAATCTCCTAATCAGAACTAAGGATTAGATCCTTAAAGTATGATGAAGAAATTGAAGGATCTTCATAGATCTATTCTTAGATATTAGAAGCATTAATTGCAATAGTAAACTCTTGGAGAGTTAATGGCTATGCTCAATGAGCCAAAGCCAAAGTTTGCAATAGGGCAAGAAGCGCAAGGCGCATCTTACTTCAATATTCTAGAAGGCCAAGGCTTGGCCAAATGCTTCTGGGATATTGAAAAGGGCAAAGGCAAAATCATTACTGTCTTCTAGGAAGACAAATGATATATCCCAAGATGTCTGCTTAAACTGTTGCAAATGGGATCACTGAAGCGTGACTGCCGTATGGACAAAGCAGATATGAAGGAATTGAAGACGAGCAAGGCTCTGACTTCAAATATGTTTGTCATAAATATGTTCACTAATAGTATTAAAATTGGATTTTAAAAACTAAGTGTGATACATAAATATGCATTGATGTGCAGAATCTGCTATAAGCAGGATACTGACTTCAATTGAGATTAATCTGCGAATCGAAAATGGGACGAAAGTTGCTGTTTTAACCGTAATACCTAAGTTTAGGAACTACCCTTCGGGTGTGTACTTAAATTAGGAAACTGTTATAATGTAACTAGTTTGACTAGAAACATTATCTCCATATTAGGGTTTAACCCGTTGCGGGTATACCTTTATATTCTAGAACACTAAAGTGTTTTATTTTATAAAGATGATATTGAGATAAACACATTAGATATGAGTAACAATATTTATATTTTGAATATAAATAAATCTCAAACATATGACGAACAAATAGCTCAAACTGATTTGATCAGATAAGACTTATTTGTGGCAGTGTTGTCTGGGACACATTAAACAAGACTCGTATATCCACACTTTTGAAGAATGGATACTAGGACGGATTTGATTCCATTCAAATGATGTCTAAGAATCTAGTTTATTAGGTAAAGTACCTAAAATACCTTTTACTTGGTAAAAGTGTAAGTGCCATCGATCTGTTAGCCCTCGTTCATAGTGACATAAGTGGGGCCATGTCTAGCTAGGCTAAATGTGGAAATGAATGTTTCGTAACCTTTACGGATGTGGCATCGCGTTATGGTTATGTGTTTCTTATGAAACAAGAATTGGAAACTTTTAGAGTTTCGACACGAAATAGACAAACAGATCGGCTAAAGTATTAAAACCATCACGGTTTGACCATGATGAAAATACTTAGCAGTAAGTTTCTCTCAAATACTTGAAAGAGTATAGTATTCTTTCAATGAGGACTCCTCCTGGAACACATTAGTTTGACGATGTGTCTTAACGGAGAACCAAATTTTGTTGGACATGATAAGGTTAATCATGAGTCGCTCTGAGCTACCATTTTCCTTTAAAGGGATAAGCATTAACAGTGCAATACTTATTTTGAATAAGGTTCCATGAAAATCTGTTTGACAGATTTCATATTAGATATGAACAAGAAAGAAACTGGGTTTCTCACTCATGAAGATTTGGGATGCTAGGCATATGTTTGGATGATACCAAACAATAACCCAAATTGGACAAGTGCCAATTGTAGGTTATCCTAAGGAAACCAAAGTATAGTTCTTATACATCTCACAAGAGAACAATTTAATTGTTACTCGCATGCGGTTTTCCTAAGAGGAACACCGATATGCAGTGGTAAGTGGGAGGATAGTAAAACTCGATGAAAATCGGAGTAATACTATTCAAAGCACCAAGTCCTTAATAGAACATAAACAGTTCATCAAGGATGAAACTGTACCAGTAATCTTCTAATACACAAGAACCGCGTAGATCGGAGAGAGTCGAAAAACAACCTGGGTATGGGTTTCTGATCTCACCTTATAAAGGTGTCAATCTTATTAATGAATACGAACTGACTACGTATGATAAAGTGATACAAGGTATCGACTCCCTATTATGGCAAAGTGCCATGAGTCCAAAATGGATTCCATGTATATCAACTATGTTTGGACACTAGTTGTTGTACCGCAAGGTATTGTGCCTATGGGTACTATATAGGTCTTCAAGGAAGACATACGTGGATGGCAGCATACCAACGTACTAAGCTGGGCTTGTAGCGGAAAGGTATCGTTATCAACATTATGTTGATTACAACGAGATCTTTTACCTGTTGCCACGTTAAATCCATTTGGATAATGCTTACTGATGCTGCATGTTTCAATTATGAAATATGGCAGCTGAACGGGAAAATCGCTTTCCTGAAAGGAAACCTTTTTGGAGGATGTTGTACATCCTGACGGTTTTGTCGTACCAAAACTAGCAAACAAGGTTTGCAGATTATTCGATCCATGTATGGATTGAAGTAAGCATTGGGTTCTTGGAATTATCGTTTTGATGCAATCATAATGGTTTATTATATAATTCAAAAGAGAAATGTTTCTTGTGTATATAATGAGGTTAGTGGGAGCGCACTGAAAGTGACTGTCCTAAATAATGATGATATGTCATTTCTTGGAAATGATATTCCCATAATACAATCGGTGAAAGCTTGGCTTTCATGAAAATTCTCCGTAGAATTCTTGGGAGAAACAACCTTTATTCTAGGAATAAAGATCTACTGGGATAGATTTAAAGTTGTTAACACCCTCCGAGAACTCGTACATTGAAAAATATACGTGAACTGGTGTCTCATACGCTTTGAGCATATGGAGTCACAAACAGGTCAATTCAAGTGATAGTCACTGGATTGATATTAAGAACATCCATTAGTATCTTAGAGAACTAAGGATGATGTCTTAAACTATGGAGAAGGAGAACTTGAAGTGACTGGGATCACTACTGCAAGTTTCCTAACCGATAACAATAACGGTACTATACAGTTTGAATAACGGAACAATGAGCTGGAAATCTTCCAAGCAAGATACTATTACTGAATAAACAACAAATGCGGGTTATTGATGTGGCTGAGGCAGCAATAGAAACCATTTGGGTCGATGATAAATCTAATTAGATTAGATATAGTTCTGTTAGCAGCTGAGCTAGACGTTAGCACAAGCTAAAGAATTAATGGTCTCATCAACGATCCGGATATATACTTAGACTATTCATCTGATTCGTTCGGATCATACATTATGGCGATGTGATGATCGAATAAATCGCATCAGATGATAATCACGCAAATCCGCTGACGAAAGCCTTTCCTCAGCAATTTGAGCAAACAGTACATAGTTCAGGTGTATGACACTCGAGTGACTGGCTATAGGCCAAGTGGGAGATTGTTGGACAATTATGACCCATAGCGTCACTATTTGTACAGATCATGGTGTTGTTGTACAAATTAACTATGTGACAAGGAGATTGCACTCATCATTTGTGATTAGATCACCTAGATGTATAAATGATAGAAGGTCCATATGATTAGTTCCTGGATTGAGATGATATGAGACAGTATCAATCCATGAAGGATTAATCATTAAATATCCCTAGTCAGAGTATTATCGAGATTGGACATCGATAATGCGTAAAAGACTAGTATTACACTTGTGCACGTTGTGAGGCCACAATAGCATAGTTCTCATATATTTGGGTATTGGATACTCATGCAAGTGTAATAGGAGGTTGTGTTTTACCGATGGTACGGAAAACAGCTTCGCTCTGGATAGACCCCTCGGGATTCCATTGGTAGTATGACTATGTGTTTATGGAAGTCCGAAATCAGGGTAGGTGTATTTGGTCTTAACCTGAGACTTGCACCGCTAATACTTGCGACAATCAATATGCTTTGGTTTTGGTCGTCCAGGGCTTTAACCGGTTGGAATCATCACTCAAAGCTGGGATCTTGGAGATCTTCATTCACAAATCAAAGCTTGGAATCAACAAAGGAAGGATCTTGGAAACCAACTCAAAGCTTGGAATCAACAAAGGAAGGATCTTGGAGATCTTCTTCTTCTCAAAATTTCAAGAGCTCAAATCCATTCAATGTAAGTAATTCCGCAACTTATAATGAATTTATGAACACCTTTTCTTGCTTATTATATCTTTGGCATGTTCTAGGAACACTAACATGGGAAACATCCCAAAACCCTTGGCAGAAGCAATCTTATTGGACCATCAAACGAAGAAGAGCTAATTGTGCCAGGTATGTCTGAATGACTGATAGAAATGATTAACCGAGCTGATGCTTTTATTGCTTTGCCAGATGGCTTGGGTACATTGGAGGAAATTTTTATAGGGTTATCTTGGGCGAACTTGAACATACACCATAAACCAATTGGGCTGTTTAACGTTGATGGATTTTATGATTTTCTTTGTGTGTTTCTTGATGATGCCCGGAGAAATGGGTTCGTGTCAAAACCTTTAAAAGAACTCCTCTTCACTGCCAGAATGCTCCGGATCTAATTGACCAAATCTTAGCCTATGAACCTCAAATTGACCCTATCATTTCAAAGATAAATTGGTCTAAGGACGATCGTGGTAAGATGAGTCAGATTAATCTGGATCTTAACCTTTAATTTCCTGTAGAATTTCAGCTAACCAGGTATATCTTATACACTCTTATTCTATTGTTTAAGACATTGGGGACAATGTCTCATTTAGGTTTGGGGGAGGGAATTAGCTGATCAGTACCTTGTTTTTAATTTGTGTGTTGTTTTTATTTTTAGTCCAAAATTTTTCGAAAAATACAAAAAAAAATTGAAATTTTTTCAAAAATTACAAAAATATTTTGCGTATTTGTGTTTTTATTTTGACTAAAAAGGTGAAATTGGTAAGAGATAGCTGAGTAAGGAGTTTTCACTCCTGAGACGTATCTCAAACCTAATTCGGAACAAGTTACTTTTTGTTTATTTCCTTTTGAATTATTTAATTTGTGAATTCTCCATAATACTGACTAAAAAAGGATATTCATATGCTCAGTTAGCAGATATTATCAATATGCATAGTAACATACAAACATGAGTTGTAATTGAAAAGTTTATAATATTTAGTGCTCTAGTTTAATTGGAGAAAGCATCTCAAAAAGTGATGGAGTAAAAAAAAAAAAAAAAAAACGTATGAGATCCGAGTTATTAAGTCTGTAAGGGTGTTTTAACACCTAGTGCCTTAAAGCCAACTAGTTTGGGAGTCACTGGCCCAAAGCTCGCTACATGGATCAAGGATGTTGCAAAAATATGTATATCTGAAGTCTGAGTAATTAAGTCCGTAGGGGTGTCTTAACACCTGGTGCCCTAAAGCCAACTGGTTTAGGAGCCACCGACCCAACACTCGCTACATAGATGGAAGATATTGTATATAAATAAAAAAATCAAAAATAAAAAAAAATCAGAAAAATTATTCCATTGCTGCAAAAAGATGTGAATTCTGATAAAACTTTAGGACAAAAATATTACTCTCTTATCAACAACACTTATGACTGTTGTGGGCAAAAATGAGTTAATTAATATTTTGTCGACTGTGTATATGGAGAATGGTAAAAATAATCGGAGAATTTACTTATTCGGTAATTTAGAATGAAACAAAACAACCATTGACTTGGAGTAGAAGTTTCACCTGATTAGTCACTGACTTCTTTATTCTCTTTTCTCTTGTCTTTTTGCTTTTGTGTGCATTAGTTTTATTATCTTTTTACTTTTGTAAAACGTTTGTGGGTATCGTTGCTGTAAGCCCTCACGAGACTATAACTCGTCCACTAGGGACACCGAGGGGTTTAAAGGCTTGTTGCATATGCTAAATGCAACCGTGATCCCTACGAAAGTGGCTTAGTTTAATTTTAATTGTTTCTTATATTTTATTTTGTTGTTTTGCTCGAGAACTAGCATAATGTTAGGTTTGGGGGTGTGATGAGCGGAAAATATATCAATATTTACCGCCCATTTTACTTAATATTTTGTTTAGTTTCTCGGGTTTGATGAACGTTTTGATATGTTTTAATTTATTTTTCAAATAAAATAATATGGGACTTAATGAAATCATTTAGGACGAAATATGGGTCAAATAAGGGCAAAAATTGGACTTGACATATTAATTTTGGAGATTGGAAACTTGAAAGGGCGTTTTAACGAAGTGCAGTTTTGGAAATTCCAGTTTTGTGCATCTGTCGTAATTTGGGTATAACTCTTTACTCCGATATCGGATTGAGCTGATTCAAGTTCCAGATTAAAGAAGACTCAAAGATCTACAGCTTTGAAAGACAACATAATTTCGAATTCTGAAGATTTCATGCCCGAAATTGATGAACCATCTAGAAGTGTGTTGTGTGTAATTATTAAAGTCATTTTCAATCATTTTCAAAGCAAAAAATAAATTAATAAATAAATAATAAAAATTATCAAATCACCACCAAACATGATAAGCAATTAGTGGAGCAATTAATAATGGATTTGGTGGAGCAATTAGTGGAGCAATTAATAATTGATTTGGTGGATGATTTGATGGAGGCAAAATTTTGCCTATAAATATCAAGCCATTTCATTTGTAAATTCATACTTTCTTCTAAGGAATTCCTTAAGAATACTAAGAAGATTGTATCTTGTTTGTTTATTTACAGCTTTCAGTAATTAATTTCCGCTTTCGCATTTTCTTTTCTTTACTTTTCAGTTTTTACTTTCCGGAATTTACTTTTACGCACGGTACTTTTCTTTCTTTAATTTTCAGTTTTTACTTTTCAGTAATGAGGAGGTAACTCCCTTTTGCTGGGGTAAAAGGTATAACTTTTATTACTAATATTGAGATTAATCTCCCTTAATTATAATATATAAACTAGTTAAAACCTGACTTAACGAGGATACCGCCATATTTGTCGGTTGGTAATTATTTAAATTGGTTTTAACCTGACTAAACTGGATACCGCCTGATTGGTCGGTTGGTAATTAATTATTAATTTGACTTAATTTGGATACCGCCTATATGGCTGGTTGGTAATTATCATGCAAAATTAATATATTATATTAAGGGAGATATCTAAAATAAAAGTAATAAAAGTTAATCTTTTTACCTCAGCATTTTCTTTTATTGTAATTTTACTTTATTTACTTTTCAGCAATTTAATTTCAACAATTTACTTTCAGCATTTACTTTTCAGCATTTAATTTTCATTATTTAATTTCAGCATTTACTTTCAGCATTTACTTTGCAGCATTTAATTTTCAGTATTTAATTTTCAGTATTTTACTTTATGTCTTTTATTTTATTTAAGTTTTTTTTACTACCCGTAAATATGTGTCGTAACTAAGCCAGTTATCTGGGGTTGTGATGAAATCCAATATCACCGGTTTATAAGGGGTTAAATTATAGTTTGGGTAATTTAAAGGTTTACTTATTAAGTCTTAAGCTTAATGCGTCTTGTTAATTGGCCACTAATAAGATTGATGTGGTAAATCTAAAATAAACTTGACAATGGAATTTTAGGTTCAGCCTTAGACTTAATAGCCCACGATCTTCCTTGAGGATAGATAACCCTTTAATAGATTTCCTTACAGGATAGACATATACCTGTCGGGCGGGGGTAGCCATAATTGGAACTTAAACTTAATGAATCCAGATAATTTGGTTGACATAGACATATGGTTCAATTGGGTTAAACTGGGTATTTACGTCTGACCATCGACAAAGGCTTTTGCATAATTTAGTGTTCCAGGTTAGTAAACCGATTTATTACACAAACATAAAATAACCACTTCATCTTTAAAATGATATTGGAGGAAATCCCAACCCTAGATAGTTTTTAATATTGAATTTTCTTAAACCTACATTCGAGCAATTTTATTTACTTGTTTTTAAATTCAAAACCTTCATCATTTCAAATCAATCAATCAACCTGTTAGATACTAGTAATCATTTGATCTCATAAAATTAATAGATTAGGTATTAAGTCCTCGTGGGATCGATACTTTTTATACTACATGAACGATACGTGCGCTTGCGTTATACGCGTGTGTAAGCATCGGTCATCTACGTAAGTAAAAGTATTTAAAATAAATTAAATATATTTTTTAAATTTAATTTTTCTTTTCAAGTTCAAACATTAACTTCACTTTTTTAAAAGAACAAAATGGTGGAGGTCCAACTACAAGCTCATGAGACATGGTCTGACCCTCTACCAGATGAGGAGTTGTCGCAATTGATTTTCAAGAACCAGACAGCGTACAACATCGAACTTGGCTCTTGTAAGAAGTCGACGTCATTTGGACGCACTGTTGTTTCTTTTCCTATCGACCCGTGCCTTTGAGAACAACTAGTCAGCACCCAAGAATAGCTGAAGAAGACCTAGGAGAAGCTACTGCGGGTCGAGGAAGACCACCAGAGGAATATTTAGGAGTTCGACCAATAGATGAGGTCTTTCAGGCAAATGCTGGAACCCTCACAAAGCTAGAGTGCATCGGGCTCGATCGCCCCTCCATCACATCAGTAGTAATTTTTATTTTCATTTGTATAAACATTCACAACAGCAGCGACTGTAAATACACTATGTATTTATTTTATTTAATAACAATAATAATTATTAGAATAAAAATAATTATATTAGTATTCGGTAAATTTATTTTTTTTATAATAATATTTTTCAAAATAAAAAATCGAATGTTTCGAAGCAAAAGTATCTTAAATAAAGTATTTCTTATACCATTTAGCGTCGAATTATTCGACGCTAAAATTAATAAAATAATATTCATATTTTAATATTTTATATCTTTTAGCGTCGAAAACTATTCGTCACCAAAATCCGTCGTTTAGCGTCGAAAATATTCATCACAAAATACGTAATTTAACGTCGAAAAATAACATTTTTCGTCAAAAAGTTTTGGACACCAAATTTCATACATTAGCGTCGAAACTTAATATTTCGACGCTAATTGTCTTTCTCGTCCATGTTTTGGCGTCGAAAATTTTCGGCGCTAATATCCTTTAGCATCAATGTTTATATTTTTAGCGTCGATATATTTCGACGCTAAATAGCTTATTTTTTGTAGTAGTCTTTTTACCTGGTCTTTATTGCATATGTTTAGAAAGTTAGTATATAAGTTTGGCTCTCTAACTTTTGAATGTTAGTAAAGTCTATGAGCTTATATAACTGATTATATTATTTTATTATAAAAAAGAAGAGAATTTGTACACTCATATCATTTCTATCGTTTGATGGATCACCATTGACTAAGCCCCAAAAATATGAGAACAACACTCGTATGTGGATAGAATAAGGCTCGTATACTAATAAAACTATACCTGAAGGCTAATAATTATATGAATTCTTTATCCATTCATCCTGCAGTGAGTAATCAACCGCAACACTTATTATATGGAATAGGAGTGCATTGACCAAGTGAACTAGCACTTGTTAACATATAACTTATAGTTATATGTTGTTATATTAAGGATTATTTACATTTTACTACTAAACTAATAACAAAATAACAATTCCGTAAGATGAATTTTGAAGTATTATATTTTACTACTAAACTTATGGCAAAATAATATTTTACTACTAAAGTTATAAAAAAATCTAATATTTTACTACTTTTCCATTCATTAATTTAGTTTACTTTAACATGATGGTCAACTAACACACAACTAAGATCTTAACAGGAAAATAGTAAACTATTAATTTATCATAAATTTAATAATAAAATATAATATTTTAAAATTCTTGATACCCAATTATTATTTTACTATAAATTTAATAGTAAAATATAAATAACCCATATATTAATCAACAATGCCTTCCTATTGACGGGAGATGAAACTATTGAACAAAACTCGCCATATTTTTTTTTATTTGTGTTGTCTATTATTAACAAATTAATTAAACAAATAAGCTGAACTAGCGGATCTAACTCCATTAATTTTTGCAACTCGCTTCATTGTACAGAAGTAATCGATTGTGAGCTTGCAAATACCTCGTTTATGGATGCCCATGTCTAATGGAAATCGTATTATTTTTTAGTTAGTAAGCATTACATTGCTTCTTTTCAATTTCCACTATGCACACGTTTGTGGGATTTAGATTCATTGCTTAATTTTCTTATGAATTTTTATTAGTAGTGAATGTGCTAAAAAATTGTGAGAATCCATACCTTCAAAAATTTTAAGCCTAATATTCAACGATTGAACTTTATTTTGCTCTTTCCTGAGTCCAGTAACGAATTCTAGCACAAGTACTTTTCTTTGATTAAAATCTTCCTATTTTTTATTGGAATTAATAATTAAGTGTTTGTAAGTTTCATTTTTTTAAATTTATTTTTCAGAAGCTGAATCCTTTTTCTAGAATTTGTCATTAGTTTATATAGCCTTGATGAGCGGAAAATATATCACTATTTCCCGCCCCTTTAACCTAATATTTCGTATGGTTTCTCGAGTTTTATGAATATTTTGATGTATTTTATATTATTTTGCAGATAAATAAAATTTAGGGAATCAATGGAATCAACTTGGGACTGAAACGACGAAAAACAGACAAAAAAGGCAAAATAGTCATTTACGCGTCGCGACGCGCAAACCTTATGCGTCGCGATCGCTAATATGCGCCGGCCACGTGTCAACATCAGAGCAAACCTGCTATTATACGCTGGACACGTGTCATCATGACATCATCATGACGACAGCACAATAATTCACTCTGCCGACACGCGTCATTACTTACGTCAGCATGACATCAGCGTCGCAGCACGAACAACTTCACGTGTCGCGATGCCGAGCCAATAATTTCTGCCGACAGCCATGTGTCATCATCTCAGCACAGTGCGTACACGCGTCAACGGCGCGCAAGGCATAATTTTGCCTATAAATTGAAGCTGATTTCATTTTCCAAATTCATACTTTCCTTAAGGTTTCTAATGAGGAACTGAGGATTGTATCTTGTTTATATATATTTATATATATATTTTTTTATTTTTAGTAGTAGTAAATATACTTTCCTTAAGGTTCTAATAAGGATCTAAGGACTGTATCTTGTTTGTTTAAGTTTTTGTAATTTAAATTATGTATTTTTATTTACAGTAATAGTAGTAGTTTATTTACTTTATATATATATTTTTTTATGTTTTGTAGTTAATTTTCGTTGGGGGAAGGGTGAAGCTTTTATTATTATAATTTAGATTAATCTCCCTTATTATAATATAAAATTATTTTAAAACCTGACTTAATTGGATTACCGCTTTTATGATCGGTTGGACTTAATTAAATTGATTTTAACCTGACTAAACTGGATACCGCCTTTATGGTCGGTTGGAATTAATTCAAAATCTGACTTAATCAGGGTTGGTAATATCATGCAAATTTATATATTATAATAAAAGAGATTTCTAAATTATAAATAGTAAATGTGGATCCCCTAACCCCAACATTTTATTTTTATTCTAGGGAAGTGATGAAACACAATATTCACATGCTTAATAATTGATTTAATTATATTATGGGTAATGCTTTCGTTTGTTTATTGAATCTTAAGCTTAATGTTCTTGTTGCCTTATCACCATAAGATTGATGTGGTAAACTTAAAATGAACTTGGAAAGAGATTTTAGGTTGGTTTCAGCCTTAGATTCAATAGCTCACGATCTCACCTTAGGGCATGGTACCCTTAGGTAGATTTCCTTCCAGGATAGACATATACTGTCGGGCGGGGGGGGTATCCACAATTGGAACTTAAACTTAATGAATTCATGTAACTTCATTAATATAGGCATATGATTAATTGGGTTATTATGGGTGTTTGCATCTGACCATCGGAAGAGGCCTTTGCATATTTTCGTGTTCCAGGTTAGCAGACTGATTTATTACATATATAAGAGAATCAATTCATCATTAGAATAATATTGTGTGGAATCACAACCCTAGATGTTTGTGTCTTTTGTTTATTTTCCTTAGTATTTTCTTTTGTGTTTTTATTTATTTATTTATTTAGCAAATCCACATTCACCAACCAATCAAGCAATCATTCCCTTCTCATCTTAATTAGATAGCTGTAAATAAACAGCATCAATAATTAATAACGATAGTAGAAATTAAGTCCTCGTGGGATCGATATTTTTATACTACTTGAGCGATATATGCGCTTGTGTTACGTGTGTGATTTCACGATCAAGTTTTTGGTGCCGTTGCCGGGGACTTATTTTTCTTGCGTTATTAATTTTGAAGCTACCTATTTTACTTGTATCTAATCTTCTTTATTTTTATCTGTAATTTTTATTCTTCCTTTTATTTTAGGTGGTTGAAAATGGAATATTTTGGGCGATAGAAGAATTACGAGCTTTACAAAGAGAAGATACACCACATATCAGGGAGCAACAGTCCGATTTTCTAAGGCATGTTGTCCAGCCCAACAACTACTCATGGATATCAGAGCCATTCAACACAACATTTGCCAACCATTTCAGAACGTAATGGGGAGATGTGAGATATGTGATGATAACCACCCAAGAGATCAATGCATATACCTCTACAATTCAGGATGGCAGAATTATCAAAATTTTCATGGTATGAAGAACCAGCATATTTCACTGAACCTTATTCTCCATCTTATCCACCATCCACCTATGATCTTCATCAAGAACCAGAACTATTAGAGGAATATTGGGTGATTGACATGCTCAATGATTGGCTCAAGAAACAAGACGAAAAGTTGGATACAATGGCTGAAATATTTTAGAGTCAAATAGAAAATCAAGCAGCAATCTTACAAAGAATGTCAGATCAAGCGAGACAATTAACAGAAAACCAGAGCTACATATCTCACGAAACATTTTCAGATGAAACTGACGAAGCCTTTGAGTACCAAAGATTTCACGATGACACCTTAACAGAGGAAGAGACTGAGCAGTATCAAGAATCTGAGGTATCAGTTCAAGAGCCTGAACAAGAAGAATCTCAATTCGATCTTTATTATTCATCGGAATTTGAAGAGGAACAAGTAGCAGAGCTGTTTGTACCAACTACAAGTGAGTGTAAGTGCTCCTAGAACATGCCAAGGATCTTTAAGAGTGATTTGTGTGTGAATAAATCGAAGAAAGTTACGGAAAAACATACTTTTATCAGATGAGTTTCAAGACTTTTCTTTGTATTTCGGAAGCTCCAAGCTTTCTTTGTTGTTCCAAACTCAAGGGTGAGTTTCCCTATCATCTTCTTTGACTCTTACTGTGTTAGCAAGTAGAATTTTTGCAACAAAAATTCCAAAAGAAATAGCATGAGAATCGGACATGTAGGGAGAGAAGAGAGAGAGATGAGTGAATAGTAGTTTCTAACAAAACTAATCTTGTTTTCCAAAAACCATTCGCCTTTTATATTTTCCAAAAACAAAAGTTAAGTGTGTTGGAAAAATGCATTAAATGCATCCAACCACTTACATCAACAAATGACTAGTGATGTGAGTCAAGTTGATGTAAGTTAGTGGGTCCCACCACTTTGAATTCAAAATTAAATTTGGTCCACATAACACACTTTGGGCACGGTTTCGTTTAATCTGACTAAAGGAATTTTCTGTCGCGACGTAATTAAATCCAATTTAATTAAATAATAATGCATCGTAAAATTATTACGGAAGTCGCTTGCGAATTAATTCTAAAATAATTCGTATTTAATTCCGCGTTGAAATCTAATTTCATTTAATATATCCAATATATTATTTAGCCTAAATAAATAAATAAAATAGAAAAATCCAATTTAACTATTAAATTTATTTTACCGATTAATTCCAAATTAATCGCGTTCTCTCTTCTAGTCGAATTAATCCTAGATTAATTCTTGATGCAATTAATCCCAGATTAATTCTCTCTTTGATAATTAATCCTCGATTAATTTATTGCCATAATTAATCCCAATTTAATCTCTGTTCGAGTCAAATCTCATCGGTGAATCTTTGGGAAGCGACCCAAGAGATCCATAGATATGTTGGCAGTAAATACGGTCATCGGACTATCTGAACACGTGCGTACCCGGTACCACGTTCTTACTGATTTACAAGACATGGTTGGCTTATAGCAAAGCACCGTGCCTACCCAATTCTCCATAAATATTCTTTAAAGGGATATATAATCTTTATCAGGTGTAGTATACAGTGTATCGCGTATTACGATCCAGTAACGGATGTCACATGCTAGGCCTGAGGTTGGAATTGTGTCTGCCCCGTACGAAGTATATATCGAATCACTGGCAACTAGTCTCTATAATCGGATAATCATGACCTAGTCATATTATCCGATGACTGCATTACTTAAGAGTACCAGTTCCGTATCCCTGCGTGATCATCATCTCCATATGACTGAAGTGATACTTCCATATTGACATCACACCCAATACACTACGATTCTCAGTATACCCAGAAGAGGCATACACAGAACCTGTTAAAGCCCCGGACGACCAAAACCAAAGTATACAGATTGTCTCAAGTATTAGCGATGCAAGTCTTAGGTTAAGACCAAATACACCTACCCTGATTCGGATTCCCATAGACACATAGTCATACTACCAATGGGATTCCGATGGGTCTATCCAGAGCGAAGCTGTTTCTGTACCATCGGTAAACAGAACCTCATATCACACTTGCATAAGTATCATATACTTAAATATATGAGAACTATGCAGTTAAGCTTCCATAACGCGCACAAGTGTAATACTCGCATATTCTGCATTATCGATGTCAAGTCTCGATAATACCATGACTAGGGATATTTAATGATTAAACCTTTCATGGATTAATACTGTCTCATATCTTATTAATCTGGTACTAATGATATGGACTTTTATCATTTATATATCCAGGTAATCCAATTACAAATGATAAAAGAGCAATTTTCTTTGTCAGATAGTTAATTTTATACAAGAACACCATGCCCTTTACAAAATAGTGATGTTATGGGTCATAATTGTCCAACAATATCCCACTTGACTTATAGCCAATCACTCAAGTGTCCGACACTTGAACTATGGACGGGTCACTCAAACTTTTGCTGAGATATCGCTTTCACCAGCGGATTTACAAGGTTATCATCTGATGCGATTTATTCGATCATCACATCGCCACGATGTATGATCTCACGAATCAGATAAAATCATCGAAGTACATACTTGGATCGTTGATGAGACCGCAATTCTTTAGCCTGTGTTGTAGCCTAGCTCTGCTGCTAACAGAAGTACTCCTAATCTAATTAGGAATTTTTATAGATCCAAAATGCTTCTTTTGCTGCCTCAGCTGCAGTATTGTATTCCGCTTTTGTTGAATCGACAACAATATCTTACTTGGAAGATTTCCAGCTCACTGTTCCGTTGTTCAAACAAAATTACGTACCCTGATTGTGACTTACAGTCGTCATTATTGGTTAGGAAACTTGCAACGGTGAATCCAGTCACTTCAATTTCTCCTTCTCCATAGCTTAAGAAAGCATCATTAGTTCGTCTAAGATACTTAAGGATGTTCTTAACATCAATCCAGTGACCATCACCTGGATTGGCCTGATTGTGACTATAGATGCTCCAAGCATATGAGACACCAGGTCGCTTACATGTCTTTCAATGTACAAGTTCTCGGAGAGTGCCAACAACTTTTAGATCTATCAAGTAGATCCTTATTCCTAGAATAAAGGTTGCCTCTCCCAAGTATTTCATGGAAAATTTTAACGAAAGCCAAGATTTTCATGGAAAATTTTAATGAAAGCCAAGCTTTCACCGATTTTAATATGGGAATGTTATTTCCAAGAAATAATACATCATCAATGTATAGGACATTCATTGTCAGTGCGCTCCCACTAACCTTATTATATACACAAGAATCATCATCGTTTTGAATGAAATCATATACCATTATGATCTCATCTAAACATTGGTTCCAAGAACACAATGCTTGATTCAATCCATAAATGGATCGATTTAACTTGCAAACCTTGTTTTCATGTTTTGGCACGACAAAACCGTCAGGATGTTGTAAACATCCTCCAAAAAGTTTCCATTAAGGAAAGCTGTTTTGACGTTCAGCTGCCATATTTCATAAATGAAATATTCAGCACTTGAAAGTATTATCTGAATGGATTTAATCATGGCAACGGGTAAAAGATGTCGTCGTAATCGACACCATGTTGATGACGATACCCTTTCGCTACAAGCCTAGCTTTGTATGTTTTTATGTTGCCATCTACGTTTGTATTCACCATGAAGACCCATCTGTTACCAATAGGCACAATGCCTTCTGGTATATCAACCAGTGTCCAAACCTGGTTGGTATACATGGAATCCATTTCGAACTTCATGGAACTTTTCCATATAATGGAGTCGATACCTTGTATCGCTACCTCATACGTAGTCGGCTCATTATCCTCAATAAGATTAATATCTTTATGAGGTGAGATCAGAAACCCATACCTCTAAGGTTGTTTTCTAACTCTCTCCAACCTACGATGTTCTTGTGTATTAGAAGATTGTGGAACAGTCTCATCCCTGATGAACTGTTCGTGTTCCGTTAAGGATCGGTGCCAGGAACAGTATTACTCTGATTTTCATCGAGTTTTACTTTCTTCCCACTTACCACTGCATTTAGGTATTCCTCTTAGGAAAACCGCATGGAGAGCAACAAATTTCTTTGTTCTCTTGTGAGTTGTGGAATTTGTTTCCTTAGGATAACCAATTACAAATATGCATTTATACGATTTGGGTTCTAGTTTGGTACCATCCAACATATGCCCAGCATTACCAAATCTTCAGGAATGAGAAATCTGATTTCTTTCCTGTCCATATTTCATATGGAGTCTGTCCAACAAACTTTGACGGAACCTTATTCAAAATAATTATTACACTATTCAATGCGTATCCCTAGAAGGAAATTGGTAGCTCAGAGCGACTCATCATTTAACCTTACCATGTCTAACAAAGTTCGGTTTCTCCGTTCGGACACACCGCTCATTTGATGTGTTCCGAGAGGAGTCCACTGTGAAAGAATACCATACTCTTTCAAGTAATCAAGAAACTTATTGCTCAAGTATTTTCCACTACGGTCAACCGTGGTGTTTTAATATTTTTTCCGGTCTGTTTTTCTACTTCATGTCGAAACTCTTTGAATTTATCAAAAGTTTTCGATAGGTGTTTCTTAAGATACACATAACCATAACGCGATACAACATCCGTAAAGGTTACGAAGTATTATATACCCTTCTAGCCTAGCTAGATATAGGCCCATTTACGTCACCATGACCGATGGCTAATAGCTCGGTGGCACGTGTACCTTTACTGCTAAAAGGCTTTTTAGGTACTTTGCCTAATAAATAAGATTCGTAAACGTCATATGATTTAGGATCAAATCTGTCCATAGTATCCATTCTTCAAAAGAGTGGATATACGAGTCTTGTTAATGCGTCCCAGACGACAATGTCACAAATAAGTCTCACCTGATTTACTCAGTTTGAGCCTTTTTGTTTGTCATGTTATATGTTTGAGATTTATTTATATTCAAAATATAAGTACTGTTATTCACATCTAATGTGTATATCTCAATATCATCTTTATAAACAAAACACCCAGTGTTCTGGAACATAAAGGTATACCCGCAACGGGTTTTAAACTAGATATAAAGATAATGTTTCTAGTCAAACTAGGTACATTATAACATTTTCCTAGTTTAAGTACATGCCCAAATGGCAGTTCCAAAACTTAGGTTCCCACAGCCAAAACAGCGACTCTCGTCCTGTTTCTGACTCGCAGGTCGATCTCATCTGAAGCCAGTATCCTGCTAATCAGCAGATCTCGCACATCCGTACATATGTATGTACCACATTCAGTATCAAAATCCAATTTTAAAACTAGTAGTGGACATGTTTATAACAAACATACCTGAAGTTGGAGCCTTGCCCGCCTTCACATCCTTTATGTTTGCCTTGTCCATACGGCTGTCACGCTTCCAGTGACCCCATTTGCCATAGTTTAGGCAGACATCTTGGTATATGTCCTTTGTCTTCCCAGAAGACTGTGACGATTTTTCCTTTGCCCCCTTTTTTTCACACCCTTAGAAGCCTTCAGCCAAGCCTTGGCCTTCTGGGATGTCGAAGTAAGATGCGTTTTGCGCTTCTGCCCTTTTTGGAAGCTCTGGCTTTGCTTCCTTGAGCATAGCTATTAACTCTCCAAGAGTTTTCTCTTGGTTCATTATGAACCCGCCCCAACTTTCGGGCATAGACTTTAAGATCAAATCTATGGAAGTCTCGGCCTCGTAGGTAATGCCCAGCTAACCTAGCTGTTCGATGTCAGCAATCATCTACGACACCTAGTGCTCGACAGATGTACCCTCTGACATATGCGAGCGAAAGAGCTTCTTTTAAGATATAAGGTTAGATCTATGAAGATCCTTTGGTTTCAACATCATACTATAAAGATCCAATCCTTTGTTCTAATAATGAAATTAATGAGTCTTTGCAGCAAGAATAACTGATTGAGCACTAAAGTTATCATCACGATAAGTCTTCCAAAGCTTATGCTCTACTATTTGTTCAACTCCAGGCTCAGGCACGAGAGGTTTCTCTATCCAATAGAGTAACTTCTCAACTCCCAGGACTATCCTGAGATTCATTTCCCAATTTGGAAAATTGTGCCGTTAAAGACATTTTCACCTAGGATTATGTTCTTTTACGCTAATCTTTCCAGGTATATTGATTGCTATAGTCCAACTATCCAATCAATGATTTCGGGTACAATCAAATGTAATGATTACTATAGTCCAACTATATAACCAACTACAAATGAAGTAGTGTGTTGTACAGTCTAACTGTTCAACGAAAGCAATATTAAATATTAGTCCAACTAATATATTTATAAATATGATAAATAAAATAAAAAAGTGTGTATTGGCAAGTATCTAAACGAAATTATAAATTAATACTTGCCTTCCATTATTTTTTGGTGAGCCTCTAACCCTCTGTGGAGTACTCGGGAAACCTAGTTTCCTAGTGGGCTAGAATCCTGTTAAATAACACACAACCTTGACTTTGGCCAACAAGTTGTATGAAACTTAACTAGGTAGATCTCTAAGATCAATTGGATCACATCAAATTCCTAGATCTAGTAGGTGGACCTCTAAGTACGAAACATATATCCAATATATTTCATAACCTTTTCCTCTAAATCAACTAAGCATTGGCTTTGGCTCAACAAGCTTAATGATTCTAGTTAAGCGTGACCCATTGACAGTGGGAAAGCATCGTAATCGAAGTCGATGAACAAGAAGTGACCTTGACTTTGGCCAACAAGTCACAACCGCCCAAGACATACGATATGGAACAAAGCTTACGCGGTTCAAACACATCCGCGATGGACAAAGGTCTTGACTTTGGCCAACAAACTAATGCCAATCTTGGATCTTGAGAGAGAACCACTCAATGGAAGGAAAAATGCTTAATATTGAATGAGGGTTTTTACGCGTAAATTGGCAACCAATTTATTATCTTTGATTAGGTCTCATCATACACCCTTAAGCATGCATTATAAAAGCATAATAAGGCGCGAATTAAAATTAATAATGATATGCGGATGGATATACAACAAATTTGTTCCTAGAACAAATCTCTACATTTCCTTTCTCTCGCTAGCACTATTCTTACTTCTACCCAATTGCATAATACTTCTAAAGAAATCTCATTTACATTGAGGGGAATTGGTGAGAATATAAATACAAAGAGAATAGAGATAACAGGCTGGAGACGTAGGTCCAATTTAATAAATTTTAAATTTATTACAACAATTTCCAAAATTGCCCTCACCCTTCTAATATCCATCTGATATACATTATTCATACATATACATCCAAGTATTCACACAAAGCATGTTATTCAATCAATCTAATCCAATTAATTAATCTTTGAATTAATGATCATCCAATATTCAAACAACGATTTGATTTGCGCGAGTCCAACTCGTTTAAGAATAAGTAATCAAAGTATGTATTCTTGAATTATATCGAACTATAATTTTAAATCCGATTTAAATTGTATCCAATACTAATTCATATTTAATTCCAAATAAAATAATTACACTTATTAATAGTGCCTTTTAGACTTAGATTCTAAATCCAATCTTAATGGGTCTCAAATGCCCAATTAACATCCAATGTCAATTTAATTAAAGTCCGATGGGCTTTGGCCAATATGGATCAAACCCAAATGCCAAGGCCCAATTAAGGAATCACCTTTTTTTTTTCCAAAAATCAATTTAGGCCATTAGGCCCAATTAAATTGTTTAAAGACCCAATTGTCATATTTGGACTTTATGGAATGATTTTAGGCCCAATTGGATCCAACCCAATTGTCCTAAACCAAACTTGGCCCAACCAAGCCCTTTAAGCCCAATTACAACAAATTAAATTAACACATCATTCCAAATTCCATATTAATTTAATTAAAGTGCAATGACCATAATTAATTAATTAACCTATTGTTTACAAAATATCAATTTAATTTAATTAATCATGCCTAATTCCCAAATTCATGTCCAACATAAAATTGGGGCAAAATCAATTCTACAACATGCTTAGGGTTCACGGCAATCATCATGAAATAACATTCAATTCCGATTTCAATCCTATTAAACCAACAATTAATATTCATTTCATGCTTTAAACTCATCCAATAGCCTAAAATCAAAAAATCACCATGATACAACTAGGGTTTATATTTGGCCAAGGGGTATATTTTGGGGAAAATTAATCCAATCAATTTTTCACAAAATCAAAGATGCACAAATCCAATTCATCATCATACAAACATAACCCAACCGTCAATTTAGGCAAATAAAGCTCCAAGCCAAAAATCCCAAATTTAAAGTATATGAACCCTAAATTCAAATCAAACTTATGATGCTATGATACCATTGTAAGTGTTCCTAGAACATGCCAATGATCTCTAGGAGTGATTTGTGTGTGAATAAATCGAAGAAAGTTGTGGAAAAACTTTCTTTGATCGAATGAGTTTCAAGATTTTCTTTGTATTTCGGAAGCTCCAAGCTTTCTTTGTTGTTCCAAACTCAAGGGTGAGTTTCCCTATCACCTTCTTTTGACTCTTAATGTGCTAGCAAGTAGAATTTTTGCAATAAAAATTCCAAAAGAAATAGCATGATAATCGGACATGGAGGGAGAGAAGAGAGAGAGATGAGTGAATAGTAGTGTCTAACAAAACTAATATTGTTTTCCAAAAACCACTTGCCTTTTATATTTTCCAAAAACAAAAGTTAAGTGTGTTGGAAAAATACATTAAATGCATCCAACCACTTACATCAAAAAATAACTAGTGATGTGAGTCAAGTTGATGTAAGTTAGTGGGTCCCACCACTTTGAATTCAAAATTCAAGATGGTCCACATAACACACTTTGGGTCTGGTTTCGTTTAATCCGACTAAACGAATTTTCCGTCGCGACGTAATTAAATCCAATTTAATTAAATAATAATGCCTCGCAAAATTATTACGGAAGTCGCTTGCGAATTAATTCCAAAATAATTCGTTCGCTTGAATTAAAATCCAATTTAATTCCGCGTTGAAATCCAATTTCATTTAATATATCCAATATATTATTTTAGCCCAAATAAATAAATTAAATAGAAAAATCCAATTTAATTGTTAAATTTATTTTACCGATTAATTCCAAATAATTGTGTTCTCTCTTCTAGTCGAATAATCCCAGATTAATTCTTGACGCAATTAATCCCATATTAATTCTCTCTTTGATAATTAATCCTAGATTAATTTATTGCCTTAATTAATCCCAGATTAATTTTCTCTCTCATAATTAATCTCATATTAATTCTCTGTTCGAGTCAAATCTTATCAGTGAATCTTTGGGAAGCGACCCAAGAGATCCATGGATATGTTGGCAGTAAATACGATCATCGGACTATCCGAACACGTGCGTACCCGGTACCATGTTCTTACCGATTTACAAGACATGATTGGCTTCTAGCAAAGCACCGTGCCTACCCAATTCTCCAGAAATATTCTTTAAAGGAATATATAATCTTTATCAGGTGTGGTATACAGTGTATCGCGTATTACGATCTAGTATCGGATGTCACATGCTAGGCCTGGGGCTGGAATTGTGTCTGCCCCATACGAAGCATATATCGGATCACTGGCAACTAGTCTCTATAATCGGATAATTATGACCTAGTCATATTACCCCGATGACTGCAGTACTTATGAGTACTAGTTTTGTATCCTTGCGCGATCATCATCTCCATATGACTGAAGTGATACTTCCATCTTGACATCACACCCAATACACTACGATTCTCAGTATACCCAGAAGAGGCGTACACATAACCTATTAAAGCCTCGGACGACCAAAACCAAAGTATACTGATTGTCGCAAGTATTAGCGATGCAAGTCTCAAGTTAAGACCAAATACACCTACCCTGATTCGGATTCCCATAGATACATAGTCATACTACCAATGGGATTCCGAGGGGTCTATCCAGAGTGAAGTTGTTTCTGTACCATCGGTAAACAGAACCTCCTATCACACTTGCATAAGTATCATTTACTTAAATATATGAGAACTGTGTCGTTAAGCTTCCATAACTCGCATAAGTGTAATACTAGCCTATTCTGCATTATCGATGTCCAATCTCGATAATACTACGACTATGGATATTTAATGATTAAACCTTTCGTGGATTAATACTGTCTCATATCTTATTAATCTGGTACTAATCAAATGGACTTTTATCATTTATATATCCAGGTAATCCAATTACAAATGATAAAAGAGCAATTTCCTTTGTCACATAGTTAATTTTGTACAAGAACACCATGTCTTTTACAAAATAGTGATGCTATGGGTCATAATTGTCCAACAGTGAGGATGAAGCTCTGCACCCTCAAAATGAAGATCTTGGAGCATGCATTGCATAAATATTTGAAGAATAACCAACCGAGTCGTTCATACCAACCACAGAGGATAAAGATCTACAATCAGACATATTTTTACATCCTCATGTTGACACATATAAAGCATGCATTTCACAGATGACAGATGAAGAACTGAACAATGAAATTCTGAAGTACATCTGAGAAGAAAATGTGGAGAAAGATGCAAAACAAATGGAGGAGCAAATGTCTGACCATATTGAAGATCTCATGCATTCAGGAGAAACATCACTGTATTGGGGAGTACAGATCTAAGATACCACCCAAAGGCTTGACATAATGGAACTCTCATTCAAAATCAAGCACTATACGAGACCTATTGATTTTCTTTGATTCTTTTCAGAAACCACTGGAGCGACAAAGTTTAAAAAGGTGGCACAAGCACTTAATGAGACAAAATTATTTTTGCCACTTTATCGTTGGAAGAAACCCTTCAAAAGCAACGCTCATGGGATTGTCTTTAATCGGACGTCCAAAACCACGTTGAAACCTCCTTGACATATGGACTTCAGTCATGTCTGGCTGAAGATTAAAAAATTAGCGCTAGCATGGAGGCAATCTATGCGAAATTTTTTTACTTAAATTTCAATTTTTGTAAACATGTTGTAGAGTTTTTAATTTTGTGTGATATTTTCAGGGAAAAGCACAAACAAAGCATTTTAAGACATGAGGAATGGTGTTTGACAGTCACAAAGATGAGATTTAATTCATTAGATATGGCTAAGTAAGGAATGAATTCTTGAGACGCATCCTAATTGATATATATACCAAGCGAGTGGCGTATTGCGTACACAATTCTGTGGTATTAAATAATTAGTTTTATCTTTTCTGTTGTAATTTCCTTTATTTTCGCTGACAAGATCTATACTTTTTGACTTTCACGATTTATTTAACATTCATCTAATAATTGTAATTTGGCAGGTACTAGTGCTATTATTACTCACCCTTTTCAGGATCTATAAATTCAGCTCGTCATTCTTCTCTTCGACACATCCAGATAAAATTCAAATAAGAGAGAAATGGAAACCACTTCCAAGCGACGAGTTACTCATATCTATGTGTTTTGTGGATCTAACTCTGGGTCCAAACCAGAATTTATGGAAGCTGTAAAAGAATTGAGGAGAGTTATTGCAGAACGAAACATGCACTTAATATATGACGGTGGCAATCTTGGAATAATGGGATGTGTTTCAAAAGCAATGCAAGAATGTGGCAGCCATATTTTGGGAATCATTCCAAAACCATTAGCAGATATAGACCTCATTGGAGATTCAAATTGAGAGGAATGCATTGTCTCAGGCATGTCTGAACAACTTATTGAAATGATCAATCACGCTGACGCATTCATTGCTTTACCAGACGGGCTAGACACGTTGGAAGAAATATTCACAGTTGCATCATATGAAAATTTGAACATCCATCAGAAACCCATTGGACTATTTAATGTGGATGGATTTTTCAATTTTCTTTTTGTATTTCTTGTAGATGCTAACAAACTTGGGCTCATTTCGAAACCGGTAAAAGACATATTCCTAACTGCGAGAAAGGCCGATGAATTAATTGACCAACTCTTAGACTTTGAACCAAAAATTGACCTCATTGTTTCCAAGTTGAACTGGTCTGATAAGGATCGTGGCAAGAAGCGTAAATTGGATTTAGTTCTTAATTGGTAATTTTGTATAGCTGCAATTGTCAAATTCGTGCTAACCAGGTGATATCTTCTAAACCTTTCTTCTTCTTTTTTCAGACATTGGGGACAATGCCTCAATTAGGTTTGGGGGAGGGAATATTGGACTTGCTCGTTTTTATTTGTTTTTATTTTGTGTAAATTTTAAAAAAAGAATTGTTTTCTGTTTGAAATTTTTGACTAATCAGGTGGAATCGTGTTAGAGATAGTTGTGTAAGGATTTTCCACTCCTGAGACGTATCTCAACATATTTCTTAACAAGTTAATTTTTATTTATTTCCTTTTGAATTATTTAAATTTGTGAATTCTCCATAAAACTGATTAAATTATATCTTTATATGCTCAGTTGACATGTATTATCAACATGCATGGTAACATATAGCCATAGTTGTAAGTGAAAAGTTTGTAATATTCAGTGTTCTAGTTTAATTGGAGGAATCATCTAAAAAAGCGATGGAATAAAAAAAAATTGTGTATATTAATAAAAAAAACATCTGAAATCCGAGTAATTAAGTCTGTGGGGTGTCTTAACACCTAGTGCCCTAAAGCCAACTGGCTTGGGAGTCACTGGCCCAAAGCTTGCTACATGGATTGACGATGTTATAAAAAAAGACATCTAAAATCCGAGTAATTAAGTCCGTATGGGTATCTTAACACATAATGTCCTAAAGCCAACTGGCTTGGGAGTCACTGGCCCAAAGCTCGCTATATGGATTAAAGATGTTATAAAAAAAAATTCATTGCTAAAAAGGTGTGAATTCTGATATAACTTTAGGACAAAAATATTACTCTATTTTCAACTACACTTATTAATATTGTGGGCATAATGAGTTGATTAATACCTTGTTGGTTGTGTATATGGAGAATGGTAAAAAACATAGGAGAATTTACTTATTTGGTAATTTAGAAAGAAAGAAAACAACTACTACATTGGATAAGATGTTTCACTTATTTAGTCACTAACTTGTTTATTCTCTTTTCTTTTGTCTTTTTGCTTTTGTGTGCATTTAACGTTTGGGGTATCGTCACTGTAAACCCTCACGAGACTATAACTCGTCCACTAGGGACACCTAGGGGTTTAAAGGCTTGTTGCATACGCTAAATGCAACCGTGATCCCTATGAAAGTGGTTTAGTTTAATTTAGTTTCAATTATTTATTTTATTTTATTTTGTTTGTTTTGCTCGAGGACTAGCAAAATGTTAGGTTTGGGGTGTGATGAGCAAAAAATATATCACTATTTTCCGCCACTTTAACCTAATATTTTATATGGTTTCTCGAGTTTTATAAATATTTTGATGTATTTTGTGTTATTTTACAGATAAATAAAGTTTGGGGAATCAATGGAATCAACTTGGGACTGAAACAATGAAAAACAGACAAAAAATGCAGAATCGTCATTTAAGCATCGCGATGCGCAAACCTTCTGCGTCGCGACTGCTAATATATGCCGGCCACCTGTCAACATCAGAGAAAGCTTGCTACCATACGCACTTGCTAACATGCGCTGGCCACGTGTCAACATCAGAGTAAACCTGCTATCATACGCCGGACACGTGTCATCATGACGACATCACAATAATTCACTCTGCAGACACGCGTCATTACTTACGTCAGCATGACGTCAGCGTCGCGACACACACAACTTCATGTGTCATGATGCCGAGCCAATAATTTCTACCGACAACCATGTGTCATCATCTCAGCAAAGCGCGTACAAGCGTCACAAATCAACGGCGCGTCACGACGCGTAATGTTCCACGCGTCGCAACGTACAAGGTAGAATTTTACCTATAAATTGAAGCTGATTTTATTTTCCAAATTCATATTTTCCTTAAGGTTTCTAATAAGGAACCGAGGATTGTATCTTTTTTATATATATTTATTCATTTTTAGTAGTAGTAAATATACTTTCCTTAAGGTTATAATAAGGATCTAAGGACTGTATCTTGTTTGTTTAAGTTTTTGTAATTTAAATTATGTATTTTTATTTCCAGTAATAGCAGTAGTTTATTTACTTTATATATATATATTTTTTTTATGTTTTGTTAATTTTCCGATGGGGGAAGGGTGAAGCTTTATTATTAGTTTAGATTAATCTCCTTTAATTATAATATATAAATTATTTTAAAACTTGACTTAATTGGATACCGCATTTATGGTCGGTTGGACTTAATTAAATCCATTTTAACCTGACTAAACTGGATACCGCCTTTATGGTAGGTTGGAATTAATTCAAAATCTGACTTAATCAGGGTTGGTAATATCATGCAAATTTATATATTATAATAATGAAGATTTATAAATTAGAAATATTTTATTTTTATTCTAGGGAAGTGATGAAACACAATATTCACATGCTTAATAATTGATTTAATTATATTATAGGTAATGCTTTCGTTTGTTTATTGAATCTTAAACTTAATGTTCTTGTTGCCTGATCACCAATAAGATTGATGTGGTAAACTTAAAATGAACTTGGAAAAGAGATTTTAGGTTTCAGCCTTAGATTCAATAGCTCACGATCTCACCTTAGGGCATGGTACTCTTAGGTAAATTTCCTTCCAGGATAGACATATACATGTCGGGCGGGGGTAGCCACAATTGGAACTTAAACTTAATGAATTCAGGTAACTTCGTTAACATAGACATATGATTAATTGGGTTATTATGGGTGTTTGCATCTGACCATCGGAATAGGCTTTTGCATATTTTTGTGTTCCAGGTTAGCAGACTGATTTATTACATATATAAGAGAATCAATTCATCATTATAATAATATTGTGTGGAATCACAACCCTAGATGTTTGTGTCTTTTTTTTATTTTCCTTAGTATTTTATTTTGGGTTTTTTTTAGCAAATCCACATTCAACCAACCAATCAAGCAATCATTCTCTTCTTATCTTAATTAGATACATGTAAATAAACAACATCAATAATTAATAACAACAGTAGAAATTAAGTTATCATGGGATCGATATTTTTATACTACTTGAGCGATACATGCGCTTGCGTTACGTGTGTGATTTCACCAATCAAGCCTCATATTTCCTCTATAAACTGAAGTTTCATTCCTTAAATTGACATTTATCATCTACTGAACTTCTTTAAAATACATGAAATACATTTATGTCATAATATATTGAGATATGAAGACTTCATATTCGATTTCCAAGACTATAGGCTAATTATTTCTCTATACATTCATGTGATTACATTAATCCTAAAATAACTATAATATGAAATTGATTATTTTTGTTGACGGCTGATTTTGGTCTCAGGGTAATATTGGAATATCACTCCCGAGGAAATCCTCCCTCAATAGTGAATTTGTTTGGTTATGGGGGACCAAAGGCAAATTTAGCAGAAAACAGATAAACACACCGATCAACAAAGAGATTTAACGTGGTTCGGTGGATTTGGATCCGACCTACGTCCACGGACACAAAAAAGATGGTACTTTTATTACTTAAACATTTTTCTCGGGTCTCTACAAGTCAGAGCTTGAAGATCTAGATCACTAATTTTTTTGATGATGCCTTTTGCACATACTATGCCCTCCTATTTATAATAGTACAGAAATCAGACTCCTTCTCCTATAAGAATTTCCTAGTTGAAACTATTCCATTTTCCCATAAGGATTCCTAGTCAAAACTATTCCTTTTCCCATAAGGATTCCTAATCAAAACTACCTTTACTTTCTTTATCATACTAGGACATTGACTTAGTAGTTTACCCCATGAAAGTAGGATAACTTATTATCTTATCTTGTATGGATAGAATGCCTTATTTTCCCGAACATGTCTTGCCCTATGCTCGGTCTTCATGTGGTCGGTCATAATAGTCTTTTGTACTGAGAATGCTACTGTCGACCTGATAATTGCCCGGTCATCTTGAACTCAAGTGCTCGGTCACTAACCGTAAAGTTCCCGGCCTCTTACTGTTGACTCTTTAGTGGTCGGGTCGGCATTAATAATCTTGACTGAGAAGTGAATTACCTTTTTTACCCCTGTCGTGCTGCTTAAATAACATAGTGCCTGAAAACACCATCAACATCTGTCCCCTAGTTCTCGGTTCCAACGAGTATGCAAGTTGGTGCCGGGAACTATATAAAGATGGTGTGCTGATCGCCTTGCTGGTGGTCGCTCCAGAAATCACAGAGAAATTGCATTCACCATCAATTAAGTCTGCTGTTTCTATCTTCATATCCTCGGTTATTTGGAGATGCTGACCCTATTCAGAATGATTCTCCACCTCAAAGCAAATTGCTTACTTGGGTCGTTCCATAAGGAGATGAAGTTCCTCTTGTTGTCCAAACTAAAAATGACTCCTCCTCTGTAATATCTGTACCAGAGATTTGGAGGTCCTGACCCCTGACTGATCCAATCTCGATTGTGAGGAGAAAATTTTGCCTCTGAGCTAACGATGATGTGCTCGGTGGCATGTGATCTTGTCTCGAGCTGTGAGAGATGCTCGGTCCTGGGGGAATGTTACGGCCCCAGTCCGAAGGACTGACTCGGTGGGACGCAACTCGACCCCGAATGAAGAGAGGCACTTGGACCTGGGGGAATGTTACGTCCCCAGTCCGAAGGGCTGACTCGGTGGGACGTAACCCGACCCCGAGTGAAGAGAGGCACTTGGACCTGGGGGAATGTTACGTCCCCAGTCCGAAGAGGTAGACTCGGTGGGACGTAACCCGACCCCGAATGAAGAGAGGCACTTGGACCTGGGGGAATGTTACGTCCCCAGTCCGAAAGGCTGACTCGGTGGGACGTAACCCGACCCCGAGTGAAGAGAGGCACTTGGACCTGAGGGAATGTTACGTCCCCAGTCCGAAGAGGTAGACTCGGTGGGATGTAACCCGACCCCGAGTGAAGAGAGGCACTTGGACCTAGGGGAATGTTACGTCCCCAGTCCGAAGAGGTAGACTCGGTGGGACGTAACCCAACCCCGAGTGAAGAGAGGCACTTGGACTTGGGGGAATGTTACGTCCCCAGTCCGAAGAGGTAGACTCGGTGGGACGTAACCCGACCCCGAGTGAAGAGAGGCACTTGGACCTGAGGGAATGTTACGTTCCCAGTCCGAAGGGCTGGTTCGGTGGGACGCAACCCGACCCCGAATGAGAAAGACACTTGGACCTGGGGGAATGTTACGTCCCCAGTCCGAAGGGCTGACTCGGTGGGACGTAACCCGACCCCGAGTCGAATAACTAAGTGGCCTTGGCGGAACGAATCCAGCTTCCAGCCGATTAATCAAGTGGCCTCGGCGGAACGAATCCAGCCCTGAGCCGATTAATCAAGTGGCATCGGCAGAATGAATCCAGCCCCGAGCCGATTAATAAGGTGGCCTCGGCGGAACGAATCCAGCCCCGAGCCGATTAATCAAGTGGCCTCAGCGGAACGAATCCAGCCCCGAGCCGATTAATAAGTTGGCCTCGGCGGAACGAATCCAGCCCCGAGCCGATTAATCAAGTGGCCTCGGCGGAACGCATCCAGCCCCGAGCCGATTAATCAGGTGGGACTTACCCAGAAGGGAAGTGAATCAACCTTTTGAAGCCCTACTGAGTCCGGCACAGGCGTCCCCCTACCAGACCAGCGGAAAACGAAAACAAAACTCTGAAAAATAAAATTAAAGGGTGGGGGCGGCTTAGCGCTTGTCCCAAAATAAAACGTTTCGCAAGTATAAACAACAACACGGATGCCTCAAAACAGCGTCCTGCCCGAGGTCTCCAAAACACAATTCTGAATCTTTCAATTCAGTGTCCCGGCGAACCAGGATTTGGATCAGGAGAGCGTTTGAATGGTAAGGGCACATCCTCTATACGTCGGGTCACTGTGGAGCCTGTGTATTGCACGAGGGCTCCTCCTTACCGCGCTGGAGCAGGCACACGCTACAGGGGCACAACGCATCCCCGTGATGCGCCTCTCTTGGATCCAAATGATGAATGGATCAAAGAGCGTCCGGGATACTAAGGGCACATTCCTCCTTAGGTCCGGCATCACTGGAGCTAGCAATCGTCACGGGGGCCTCATCACTCCCCGTGCTATGCTTTCCCACGGATCCATTACATCGGGTAAGTGAGGATCAGAGAGTGTTCGAAATATTAAGGGCACATTCCTCCTTATGTTCGGTAACACTGGAGTAAGCAATCGCTACGGGGGTATCATCCCTCCCCGTGCTATGCTTCTCACGGATCCTATGCATCGAGTATGTCCCTGAATATTCTGAGGACCCCGAGCTAAAGAGACATTTGGTCCTGGGGGAATGTTCCGTCCCCAGGCCGATAAGCACGACTCGGTGGGACGTAACCCGACCCCGAGCTGAAAGAAAGACTTGGCTCTGGGGGAATGTTACGTCCTCAGTCCAAAGAAGCCGACTCGGTGGGATGTAACCCGACCCCGAGCTGAAACAAACACCGATCTCGGCGGTACAAGAGCAGACCCGAGCCGGAAAGAAACATCGGTCTCGGCGGTACAAGAGCGGACCCGAGCCGGAAAGAAACATATGGCCTTTGTAGGGCGTCATGGTCGGCATGTTGAACCTTTTCGGGAATTTTGCTGATTTTATTTCTTCTGTGAGGGGGGATTCCTCTTTGTCATCCCGGGCGTCTCATGTACCTGTTTTGAGGCTTGCCCCCACTTGTCCATCTCTTTCTTTAACCAAGATTTTACCTCGCTATTTGGGCCGCCATGTCGCCTTCTGCGCTCTTCCTCATGTCTGTTGCCACGGGTGCGGTGTTCCTCACGCCTTGGGATCTCCCGAACAGTCTCGTCGTACTCTGTGCCTCCTCTTCTAGTGTAGCAGAGACTATCATGAGAGGAATCTGTCGAAAGTCTCTCTTCTTCTTCTTCCCATGTGTCCTTTGCTTGTGAATCTTTTTCCACAACTATGGATTTTATCCCGTAAGGCCCCCTCCTCATAGGCCCATCGTCCTCACTTGTATCAACAATTCTTTTTCCTTCTGCTATTTCGTTCCTTCGTCGGCTAGTCCCGGCCTCGTCGTGTGCTCCCTCTATCTTTTCCAACCGTTCTACTATGGTTTTTAGCAAGGTTTGATTTTCCTTCCTTTCTTTCCTTAGGTTCTCCTCGATCTTCTCCATCCAATCTGCGGCAGAGTTTCCTGATGATTGGTGGTTTCCGCCTTCCGCCATTGTCTTACTACACGAGTTGCTTTTTGTCCAGTTCCCCACAGACGGCGCCAACTGTTGACGGCTGATTTTGGTCTCAGGGTAATATTGGAATATCACTCCCGAGGAAATCCTCCCTCAATAGTGAATTTGTTTGGTTATGGGGGACCAAAGGCAAATTTAGCAGAAAACAGATAAACACACCGATCAACAAAGAGATTTAACGTGGTTCGGTGGATTTGGATCCGACCTACGTCCACGGACACAAAAAAGATGGTACTTTTATTACTTAAACATTTTTCTCGGGTCTCTACAAGTCAGAGCTTGAAGATCTAGATCACTAATTTTTTTGATGATGCCTTTTGCACATACTATGCCCTCCTATTTATAATAGTACAGAAATCAGACTCCTTCTCCTATAAGAATTTCCTAGTTGAAACTATTCCATTTTCCCATAAGGATTCCTAGTCAAAACTATTCCCTTTTCCCATAAGGATTCCTAATCAAAACTACCTTTACTTTCTTTATCATACTAGGACATTGACTTAGTAGTTTACCCCATGAAAGTAGGATAACTTATTATCTTATCTTGTATGGATAGAATGCCTTATTTTCCCGAACATGTCTTGCCCTATGCTCGGTCTTCATGTGGTCGGTCATAATAGTCTTTTGTACTGAGAATGCTACTGTCGACCTGATAATTGCCCGGTCATCTTGAACTCAAGTGCTCGGTCACTAACCGTAAAGTTCCCGGCCTCTTACTGTTGACTCTTTAGTGGTCGGGTCGGCATTAATAATCTTGACTGAGAAGTGAATTACCTTTTTTACCCCTGTCGTGCTGCTTAAATAACATAGTGCCTGAAAACACCATCAACAATTTTATTACCTATAATTAGAAGACTTTATAAGGTACGAGGTTGAAATCCTCCACATCATTCTTATTATTACTTATTAGCTAACACCAAGGCTGGCAAGCAATTAGCTACAACATCAACCTAGCTACTCTACTCAGTTGCACCAGAGGGAATCCTGTTCCACAATCATTCAATAGTTTCATCTCCCTTCAATAGGCTGGCATTGTTGATTAACATTTAACTGTAAGTTATATATAAACAAATATTAGCTCACTTAATCAAGATATGTCTACTCTATATAGTAAGACTTGTTTGATTCATTCATCACAGTGGCACGAGCAGATAAAAAATGCATATTATTATTAATTTTGGACCTGATTCTGTTAACCTAATGGTCTTGTTCTATCAATATACAGATTTTTTTCTCATCCTTTTGGGACCTAGTCAATAATAATAAACCAAGCGAAATCTACTCTATATAAAAGTGATAGGAGCGTTTAAATTCTCTTGTTTTGTATAATATAAATTATATAAGTTCATGGAGTTAACTCACATTCAGAAGTTAGAAAGCCGAACTCAAATACTAACTTTCTATGCATATGCGATAAAGACCAAGTAAAAAGACCAATATTTTACAGGGTGCTAGCGAGATAATTAAATATATAAGTTTGGACGTCCCAATGGGCGTGGCTTTGTGGGGTAGGGTTCAGGATCCACTACAAGAAAATGGACTTTTAGCATCCAATACTTTAACGTCGAAAACACTTTCGACGCTAATAATCACTTTTAGCGTCACAATTAATATTCGACGTCAAATATTAAGATTTTAACAACGAAAATCATATTCGACGCCAAATGTTCAACTTTTATCGTCGAATAAGCATCTCGACACTAAAAGTACGACTTATAGCATCGAAAATTATTCGATTCTAATTTTTTTTAACTATTCTAATAATCTTTGGTGTCGACGAAAATTACGACGCTAAATTTTATACTTGTAGTGTCGAAAATCGTATTCGACGCCGAAAACTTGAAATTTAGCGTCGAAAAAGTTGTGTCGTTAAAGGTTTATGAAGATACCACCGATAATCCTTTAATCTTTAGCGTTTAAATTTAATATCGACGCTAAAAATCAGACATTTAGCGTCGAAATGGTGATTCGACGCTAAAAATCGGACATTTAGCGTCGAAATAGGGATTTGACGCTAAAAATATATTAAAATACAGAATGCCACCAACCCTTCTCCCCCTATACTTTTTCTCCCATCCTCTTCAATCTCATCCTCTGCAATCTGAGACTCTATCCTCTGAAACCTCACAACTCTCCTACAAATTTTAAATAAAATTGTAATTAATTTTCCATAAGGTAAATCTTCTTTCATATTTCTTTATTATTTTTCTTATATTGCAAAGAAGAATAATTATATATCTCACTTAAGTATTTCAGTTTAATCTTTGTAAAAAATTATGGTTTTCATTTTTTTTTTATTATGTTTATTATATACTTTTTGTTAGTGGTTTATGATTTATATATGTAAATGAGTGTAATATGATGTTTAATAATTATATTTATATTAGATATTTGGCTGAAATGGATAGAAATTGGATGAGCTCGCTGGATAGATTGAGTGTTGAATACCGTAATGGAGTGTATGAGTCATAGATGCGGCAAAGCAACACATTGATGCAAAAGGTCGTGTTCGATGTCCATGTACAAATTGTTTGAATAGGAAAAGGAAACGGTTAGATAAAGTTCATAATCATTTATATATGCCGGAAATATCACCAACTTACTGTACGTGGATTTATCACGGTGAGCAGTATAATTCTCAGTCACAGTTTATTGATTCCGATTAAGGGAGCAGTTGTTACAATCAACCTACAAACGATGAGATAACATATGCTTTGCATGACTTACAAGGTCCATAACTTGGTCACAGTGTTAGTGGTGACATACCAGTGTTAAGTGGAAATGATCAAAATTTATTTAGTGAACTACTTGATGAGGCAAAAAAAAATCCATTTGAAGGTGCTGGAATGTCGATCTTGAATTTCGTTGTGAAATTATTACACATTAAAGTGATCAACAGAATGACCAACAAAAGTATTGATATGATGCTAGAGTTACTGTGGCAAATGTTACCGGTTGGAAGTGAATTGCCTAAGTCGTATTACGAGGCAAAGAAAATGTTGCGTGATCTGGGAATGAGGTATGAATCCATTCATGCTTGTAAGTATGACTGTGTATTATTTCGTGCCGAGTATGAATCACTTGAATATTGTCCGATATGTGGTGAAAGACGGTACAAAGTTCGTGGTATATGGAAGAAAATGCCTCAAAAGATATTGTGATATTTCCCATTAACGCCCAGGCTACAGAGGTTGTTCATGTCACGACACACAGTGACTGACATGATGTGGCATCATGAAAAGAGGATCGGTGCGGAGGGCATACTTGGACATCATGCGGATGGAATCGAGTGGAACGAATTTGATGACATGTACCTCGTTTCGCTGAGGACCCCCGTAATGTCAGGTTAGGTCTTACCTCTGATAATTTTAACCCGTTTGGGAATATGTACAAATCTTACAGCATGTGGCCCGTTTTTGTTATTCCATATAACTTACATCCATGGAAATGTATGAAGGATTTGTTCATGTTTATGTCATTGCTTATCCCTGGTCCATGTTCCCATGGTAAAGATATGAATATTTACTCGAGACCATTGATCGAGGAGTTACAAACATTATGGAATGTGGGTGTGCATACCTATGATGCAGCTGCAGTATTTTCAGATGCATGTCGCATTATTATGGACCATTAATTATTTTCCAGCTTATGGTTCATTATCTGGATTGAGCACTAAGGGATACATGACATGTCCAGTTTATGCGGGTCAAACACCTTCGCAACGATTATGAAATAAAATAGGATACACAGGGCACATGAGATTTCTTGAGTTGACTCATCCTTGGCGGAGGAGTAAATTATTCAACGGTCAACAAGAACCTCATAGTATGCCCAGTCCATTGTCTGGATTTGACATACTTTACCAACATCAACATCTCAGAGACAGCACACCAGGGAAACATCTTAATAATAGAGATAAAAATCAAAAACGTCAACCTGAAGAGTTGAATTGGACAGGAAAGAGTATTTTCTTTGAGTTAGAATATTGGGGGACTTTGAGTTTTCGACATAATTTGGATGTAATGCATATAGAAAAAAACATATGCGAGAGTTTAGTGAGCACACTCTTCAATATTTCGGGTAAGACAAAAGACACTGTAAATGCTAGATTGGACCTACAAGATCTTAGCATTCGCAGTGAATTGCATTTACAGGTCACTTCTAGAGGTCTTATTAAGTCATCTGCTAGTTACGTCCTAACTCAATCAGAGAGAAAATCATTATGTGATTGGCTGAAAATGGTTAAATTTCCTGATGATTATGCATCGAATATTGGACGTTGGGTCAGAGATGATACAATAACGTGGTTAAAGAGTCACGATTGTCATGTGCTTCTCGAGATTCTCCTTCCTGTTGGCATTCGACCTTATCTACCCCCGAATGTATGCGACGTCGTACTTGATCTATATGGCTTCTTTAAATAATGTCAGAGGACATTAACCACATCTGTTATTGACGAACTTGAGCGAGGAATCGTGATAATCCTGTGCAAGCTGGAGCGAATATTGCCACCCCCTTTTTTTGATGTGATGGTACATCTGGCCATGCATTTACCGGCTATGCTAGGAAGGAGGTCCTATCCATTACAGATGGATGTATCCCATTGAGAGGTACTATACAGTTTTAAATATTACATTCTTAAATTTTTTGTGTTCATTAAATTTATTATTAGTGCAAACTTGTTGTCATATCTGCAGGGCTTTGGGACAGTACAAATAATATGTGAAAAACAAGGCGCGACCTAAAGGGTCAATAGTAGAGGCTGTTGTAATCAGTGAAGCAATAATATTTTATTCGATGTACATGCAGAATATTGAAACTCATTTTAATCGTCGGCCACGAAACTATGATGGAGATGCAAGTAATAAGCAAGATATCACAGTGTTCCGTCAAAATTGCAGACCGTTTGGAGCAGTAGGTGTCAAATTACTAACATTTGAGGAAGCTCAACGTGCACATTGGTTTATATTAAGTAATTGCGATGAAGTGCAACCGTATTTAACGTAAGTCTTTTTGGTGCATAACTGTATTTTTTTTGCCATACATTAACGTAACTCATTTTTTGTAGGCAACATATTACAATGCTACAATGTGGTGGTGACCATAACGTTGATGGAAGACACAAAAAAGAATTTCATAATGGTTTGAGATAACTGTAAGCCATAACATTGTCTTTTTGTTTTTATCCTAATAGTAAATATTTCAGTTTGTTATATTAACACATACATTTCTCTCATTGTTAGATAAACAACCAAGTGCAAAATGGTCAACTGGACTCGTCCTCCTCGTTGGTTTCCTTGGCTTATGGGCCTCAAAAGCAGGCTTACGAATACAGTGGATGCATTGTGAACGGAGTTAGATTTCATACCGAGCAGCGAGATGTTTCACATGTCACTCAAAATTATGGAATTGTAGTCCAAGGAGAACACGACTCATATATTATTGACTTCTACGGAGTGTTGCAATCAGTATTTGAGTTGATATACAGACCCAGACGACGTATTATGCTATTCGAATGCAAGTGGTTTGACACAAATGCCATAAAGAGGAGAATTCAAGTTAGTAATCATCTAACATCAATTAATGTTCAACGTTATTGGTACAATAATGATCCATACATTTTTTGTACCCAAGCACGGTCTTTGATATATATATCTGATCCAAAACTAGGAAATAGATGGATGGTGGTAGAAAAGTTACAACATAGGGACATTTGGGACACGCAAGAGAAAGATAGTGTTGAAGTTTCAGATGAAGCACAACAAGTCTCTGACAACTTTGAAGTTCCTGAACAGATATTTCATTTATCAAATGTCACTGTTACTGAAAATATCACGTTAACTCGAGAAAATACAGATGTTGAGATAATTCCTCATTCACAAGTTAGCGTGGAAGCAGCAAATGAAGAAGAATTCGAAACTGAAGATGAGTCCGATACCAGTCACGAATCCTCAAATACCGAAGATATTAGTGACTAATCTAGTTAGTATTAGATGTGATTGATGAATAATTTTTATTATTATAATGAATGGTTGTTGTTTTGAATTATTATTATAATATGGTTGCATGATTGTTGTTGTTATTAATATTATAATTATCTTTTTATTATTATTAATGTTAGACATTTAGCGTCGAAAAGAGCGTCCAATTTTTTATCGACACTAAATGTTTAACATTTAGCGTTGATATGAGGTAATTCGACGCTAAATGTCTAAAATTAAATTTCCCTTGAAATTACCCTGAATTTTTTGTCGCCGCCAATGTTTTAGCATCGAATTGTTCGACACTAAAAGTAAAATATTTCGACGCTAAATGTCCTTAAATCCCTAAAACCAGATTCTATTTCTTTCTCGGCTCTACACTGAAACTCCTATTCTCTCTCTCATCTCTTTCTATCTCCACCAGAGTTTGAAGCCTGTAAGTTTTCACTAATCTCTCTGTGGTTTGATTTGAATTACATTTTATAGCTTCTCTCTATTAATTTTCACTTTATTATATTAATTTCTTTATTTTTTTCAAAAAAAAATATCATACAGTCTTTTTCATTTATTAATTTTATTAGATTATTTTGATTATGTTACTTTAGGTTATTGCTATAAAAAAGGGTTCTAAGTGCTGAGTTTATGTTTCTTGAATTGAAGAGAATAGCTTGAAATTGTGAGATTTGCAAAGTTATCGAGAGGGTAAGTAACTTTTGCTGCTTAATGATTTCTTATAAGCTAAAGGTTTCATTTTTCTTGGATTTGATTGATTTCTTTTACTTTCATTTAGTCTGGTGAGTTGCTCATATCTTGATATTTTCTGATGCAACATGAAAATTTGTGTGTTTTTGTACAATCACAGTCTCTTTTACACTCGCTTCCACATGATCATGAGCATATACAAAGCCAAACACATATTATGCAATTTGTATTCGAATTCTCGTTCATTTCAATTTGATGACTTGTGAGAGATGAGGACCCATAGAAAGATTATAGCCTGAAATAAATCTTGCATGCTGTTGAAATGTGTGTGAGTGTGTCTTGTGTTTAGTTAGTACTTTCTTTAATCTCATGAAATTTGTGTGAGTGTGTCTTGTGTTTGAAGGAGAGCCGTGAAAGAGTGAGTCTTGTGAGTGGCGTGTGTGTTAGTGGTCTCCATATGCAATATGGTTTTGACAATTTGGATCAATAGTCATAGACAGATTGATGTACTGGTTAGAAAGATGCATGCAGCAATGCTGTTGTTCTGGTTCCAGAACTTGGAGATTCATGTTAATATATATTAATTCTTTCATGCAATATATCTCGGTATACTTTGCTATGTGAGCATGATATGAATTCTGTGTTAAACGACTAAATGAACCTTGTGACGATAAATATTTTTCTCTTGAATAGTTTCCATGTACTTGGGTTTCCCTATTTGGTGTTTGTATTTTGTATTGCTTTTTTTGTTGTTGAAGATATTTGTGTAAGTGTAGGCACTGTATTTTTGCATGTAAGTCCCGATGATGAGTCTCGTCTGGAGACACTACCTTTTAAAAAACTGCGGAAGTCGCGAGAAACGGACGTTGGAAGGGTAAAGTTTGAAATTGGCATTTTTGTCGGATTTAATTAGGTTGTCTAGCTTCGGTTTGCTTGTTGGATCTATGTTTCAAAGTTTATCCTCGGCCCAAAACCCCATAAGCCACTCATCAAACCATACACCAAGCCCAAATACCTAAGCCTATCAAAAACCCAAATCTCACGCCCAAACAAAGCCATTCACGCCCATCACTCTCCTAATTAACCAAAATCACATTTAGCACATGCATAAAATCAAGCCAAATCCTTTCCTAAATAAAGGAAATCTCATAGATCCCTTTCCTAATCAAAAGTAATCACTATCTTAAATTAGAGAGATTGATTCCTTATGAGATACTAATTATGAGATGTCATTATCCTTGGAATATCCTTTCCTATTCGGACTAGGATTGCTTCCATCCATTTTCCTATAAAAAGAGGCATTCACCACCCTTACCGACCCTGGCTCATTCTCACGACAAAAAAACACAAAAGAAAACCCTCAATACACAGCCCTCTCATCACATGCGCACCACCCACACATAAGCAGTCTTCAACGCAACTCTTATTAATCAACAAAAGACACTCACACCGACCAAATCAACACCTCCAGCCCACTGACCTCACCGACTCACATATATACTGCCTTTTCACGTGCCCTCAAGTTCACGCATAGCCTTGTCACTTGCCCTCCTTCACGCATAAAGCCCCCACTCAGCAGTCTCCATTCAACACACCAAAGCCCCACTCATCAGCCCCCACTTCATGCCTCTCTCAAACACGCCAAAGCAAACAGTAATCCCCCCAATCAACGCCACATAGCCCTTCATCCAGTAAACTTTACGCACATAACCTCCTCCACAAATAGCCCAACTCCACGCACAAACCACACCAAAAACTGCTAGCCATAAACGAATTATGACAACCAAAAATCAGTCCCAAACAGCCATATATTCACGCCAAAACTGCATAGCCCATCGCCCCCCGCACAGCAACTTTTATCCCCATAAAAAAACTGCCTCTAAACTGCATCCTTTAACTGCCGTAAGCCTACACCAAACTGCCCAGAAAACTGTCCGAAAACTGCCCCTTAAAACTTTCCAGTTTGCCGCAGATTTAACCCCTGAAAACACCCCCAAACAGTCCCTAATCAGTCCCCGAAACAGTCCAAAAAATCAACCCAAAACAACCCCAAGATCACTCAAAACAGTAAGCCACAACTGCAGTAGAAAAAAGGCAAGAAAATGAGGAAACAGCGGCCAAAAACAGTGAGGCGACGACGGAAAACATTGAACCAGTGAATCGAAAAAGTTGCGGAGCATTAACCCTTCCGACAGCCGCGTAACGCACTTCCAAGAGGCGACTTAAAAGGTAAGACCTGAGGGCACCCTTTGTTATATTTTATTTTGTTGTCGTGGAAACGGCATGCTCGGTTGGACGTGGAATATGTCCAACCGGGTATGCGAAGTCCTACATTGAAAACAGCCAAATTCTTTGGTCACATATTTATTTATGTTCCCACATTTATTTATTTAATATGTTCATGAGATTGTATGATTTCCGTTATTTCGACTTACTTTTATGCATGCAAACTTAGATATAGGTTATATCCAAACTTAGATATGGGTTGTATGCGAATTTAGATGTAGGTTATTGTTGCGTAGATTTGGTTAGATTGTTGCACAAGTCCATTCATTACAAGTGGCATAAGTAAGGGACCATTCCAAACCCAACGGTTTGAGGTCTTCCCTTGCGAGGGGTGAGTGCGGCTTTAAATCATTTTCCCAGTTCACACTGGGTGGAGACTCCATTTTATTTCTCCGGTTTAGTTCCCCCGCGGGCTACTCCGTACTCCCAACTGGGCCGCGAGCCTGGAACAGCGTCGCCGATTTCTGTGTCATACAGTCTGGCGACTCCACTGGGGATAGAGAATCGGCCCCGAAATAATGTCTTGAAGTGATTGTGATTTGTGCTTTAGTTAACCGCGTCTATAGTGGGTTGAAGGGGTTTAATCAAAGGCATTTTTAAGGCTAGGTGATGGTTTGGTGTCAACCTTCATTCACTACCTTTCTATAAGGAAAAGCTGTGAAGATACCTAGATAATCATGTACTCGTAGCTTAATGTGATAGACTAATTTGGAGGACTCGTTGTTTATTCCTGTCACCAAGCGATAAGAGCCTAAAAGGCTTGGGTATTTAAGAGAGTTCGCTCCACCCTCCCTCTGGGGAATCTACAATGGGAAATCCATTTGACAGTCAATCACGCATCTTAACTCGTTGGCACGTACCGTAAGGTATAAAAATGGTGCTCTCACTTGGTCGCTTGAACCCTTGAGTGGGGAGTCCTAGTTGTGGGCAATCCTTCATCAACGAGAGCCTTTGTACGCGCTCCTGTAAACCCACATGAGAACCTTAGTCGTAGAACTAATATAAATTATTTATTTTGTGTTTATGTTTTGGACTGTCGTCACTTGGATCCAGTTGGACCTTTTGTCAAAAGATGTGAACTTGTTGGGCCATTTAAACTGGGACGAGTTCGTGTCCTTTGACTGTTGGGCCAAAAGCTTCTAAAATGCCGATGGGCCATTTTATGTGTAGGCCTCTTATCATTTGAAGTTGATTAGCCATGTTATCGCAAAGTGTAAACCTGTTGGGCCTTTCCAACTGGGACAAGTTTGCACCTCGCAATAGTATGATTGAATGCTTTAAAATGATAATGAGCCGACTTATATATTCCATGCATCACACGCATCTCATGCATACATGAATCATGTTAACCAATGTGTCTTAAAAGCCATCATAGATATCTGTTGGGTTAGAGAAAAAAAAGATTTGTCAAAAAGAGTTTAGCAAACATGGATATCGGGAAAAGGAAACCGAGGAACAGAAAACTGTACGGCAAGGATAGAAAGACCATGGTGGGCCCAAAAAAAAGAAAAAAAAAAGAAAAAAAAATTGTTTTTAAGTCCTTAATAGTCAAGCATGGTTCGATGATGAAATCATTTGCTTTAGGGTGAAATCTTAGAAACGATAAACTTTTGATGTGCTTTTATTTGATACTTTGAGTGATTGATCTATGTTAGACTCGTGAGCACTCCACTATGGGTTCTTAGCGGTGAAAACCTGAGTAGTTGGCAAGGTGACTAGTTGAAGAAATTCTAGGTCGGTGAATGACCGTTTGTTTAGATGTCTATCTTGATTTGCTTATGTTATGATGTGTGGTATGGTTGAAAATGAAAGAAGTCTCTAAAGAAAAGAATTGAACCACCTATAACCGATAAGCGTGAAGCTACCATGGGCGAGTATTAGGACCACCATGAGGAGAAATGCTACCTTAAAGGGTATGTGTGTTGAAAAAAAAAAAAAAAAGAAGTTCAAAATGAAAAGGAAAAAAAAAAAGACAAAAGAGAAATAAGACTATACCATATTGAGCACAGAAAAGCAACTGCAGGCATAATTGAGACATCTAGGTTAGTTTGACCCATCGATCCCAGTTTTTTTGACGAAATCATTGAGTTGGCTTACCTGGGGATGAATCTGCAAATGAACCTTTGCACACACACACACACTTTGAGTCTGGCTTAGATCATTTATTCAAAGATTTAGATTTGAGTTGCATTGAATGTTTTGAAGGTTCTCTGGTTTCATTACTGAGCATTCCTTGAGGGCAATAATATATGTACCTATTGGGACTATTTCGTAGCATGTGATATAGTATAATGATATGGAATGCCACATCACGTGGTTCACCTTGACCTATTACGAGCAGCAAATAGTAGAAAGCTAAATCAAGACTGGGGGCGACCAGTCTACCACCTCGCAAATAAAGGAAACAACGAGATCTTGAGTCATAGGACAAAAGAGAACCAACCAATCACCAGAAGAGAACTGGCAGAAGGAAATTGCAAGCAGACCCAGGGGGCGACCAAAGACTTTTGTAGGCAAGAAGCACCGAGGAGCACAAGGAAGACCTAACCCATCGGAATAAGAAACACATTCATGCATGCATGCATACATGTCATATACACACAATCTTTGTCTTGTTTTTGTTCACAGGTTTTTAAGAAAAGGAGAAAGCGACAAATGCAAGCCAACCAGAAACAACAACATAGCATCATCAGTTTCGGGACTGAATCCCAGGGTCGAGGCCCACATCAGTATCAGTTTGGGGCGAGGCCCATATCAGTATCAGTCTAGGGGCGAGGCCCACATCAGTATCAGTCTGGGGGCAAGGCCCACATCAGTACCAGTCTGGGGGCGAGGCCCACATCAGTATCAGTCTAGGGGCGAGGCCCACATCAGTATCAGTTTGGGGCGAGGCCCATATCAGTATCAGTCTGGGGGCGAGGCCCACATCAGTATCAGTCTGGGGGAGAGGCCCACATCAGTATCAGTCTGGGGGCGAGGCCCACATCAGTATCAGTCTGGGGGCGAGGCCCACATCAGTATCAGTCTGGGGGCGAGGCCCACATCAGTATCAGTCTGGGGGCGAGGCCCATATCAGTATCAGCCCAGGGTCGAGGCCCGCACTTCAGTAGCAGTTTTGGGATGAGTCCCAGGGTCGAGGCCCACATCAGTATCAGTTTTGGGGATAAGTCCCAGGGTCGAGGCCCACATCAGTATCAGTTTTGGGGATGAGTCCCAGGGTCGACGCCCACATCAATATCAGTTTGGGGATGTGTCTTAATGTCGAGGCCCACATCAGCATCAGTTTCGGGATGAGTCCCAGGGTCGAGACCCACATTAGTATCAGTTTTGGGGATGAGTCATAGGGCCGAGGCCCACATCATTAGCAGCTTTGGGGATGAGTCCCAAGGTCGAAGCCCACTTTCAACACAGCTCGGGAACAAAGCCCAGTGGAATAAAACCCTATCTTAACACAGTTCGGGAACAAAGCCTAGGGGAATAAAGCTCTATCTTAACACAGTTCGGGAACAAGGCCTAGGGGAATAAATCTCTATCTTAACACAGTTCAGGAACAAATCCCAGGGGAATAAAGCCCACTTTCAAAACAGCTCGGGAATAAAGACCAGGGGAATAAAGCCATATCTTAGCACAGTTCGGGAATAAAGCCCAGGGGAATAAATCCCTATTTTAACACAGTTCGGGAACAAAGCCCAGGGGAATAAAGCCTTATCTTAACACAGTTCGGGAATAAAGCCCAGGGGAATAAAGCCCTATTTCAACACAGTTCGGGAACAAAGCCCACTCTCTACACAGTTCGGGAATAAAGCCCAGGGAACAAAGCCCACTCTCAACACAGTTCAGGAATAAAGCCGAGGGGAATAAAGCCCTATTTCAACACAGTTCGGGAACAAAGCCCACTCTATACACAGCTCGGGAATAAAGCCCACATTCAGCACAGTTTGGGAACAAAGCCCTCCATCAGTTCAGCTCGGGAACAAAGCCCACTCTCCACACAGTTCGGGAATAAAGCCCACATTCAACACAGTTCGGGAACAAGACCTACAATTCAGGGAGCAAGACCCTCAACACAAATCGGGAACAAAGCCCACAATCAGTTCAGTTCGGGAATAAAGCCCAGAGAACAAAGCCCACATTCAACACAGTTCGGGAACAAAGCCCACCATCAGTTCAGTTCGGGAATAAAGCCCACTCCCAGCACAGATAGGGAACAAAGCCCATTCTCAGCACAGATAGGGAACAAAGCCCACATTCAGCACAGTTCGGGAACAAAGCCCACCATCAGCTCAATTTGGGAACAAGACCCACAATAGGAAACAAGACATTCATCTCAATTCGGGAACCCTCACCTCAATTTGGGAACAAACCCCTCATCAGTAACGGTTCGGAAATGGACCATCACATCAGTAACGGTTCAGAAATTGACCATCACATCAGACACACATCATCAGCACTCCGGGTATAGAGACACACATCATCAGCACTCCGGGTATGGAGACGCACATCAGCATCAGTTCTACCGGGTATGGCACTCCGGGTATGGAGATATTTCAACGACGCCTCGGGTATAGGGTTTAGCATGCCAGGTACGGCACTCCCGGTATGGAGATATTTCAGCGACGCCTCAGGTATGGGGTTTAGCATGCTAGGTACGGTACTCCGGGTATGGAGACATCTCTGCGACACTCTAGGTATGGGGACGCAATCGCGACACCCTAGGTACGGGGTTTAGCACGCTAGGTATGGCACTCAGACAAAACTACGACACTCTAGGTATGGAGACGCAACCGCGACACCCTAGATACGAGGTTTAGCACGCCAGGTACGACACTCATACACAACTACGACACTCTAGGTATAGAGACGCAACCGCGACACCCTAGGTACGGGGTTTATCACGCTCGGTACGGCACTCGGACATAACTGCGACACTCTAGGTATGGAGACGCAATCGCGACACCCAAGGTACGGGGTTTAGCACGCCAGTTACGGCATTCAGACACAACTACGACACTCTAGGTATGGAGACACAACCGCGAAACCCTAGGTACGGGGTTTAGCACGCCAGGTACGACACTCAGACACAACTGCGACACTCTAGGTATGGAGACGCAAACGCGACACCCTAGGTACGGGGTTTAGCACAATCAAATCAACTCAGAGCAACTGGCAAGTCAAGTGGCAGCTGGCAAGCTAGGTAAGTAAAAATGCATTGCACGTACTTTGATAGGATTGTCATTGTCACACACTACACAAGTCCCATCAAAGTGGGGGCGACTATAGGCACTGCATTTTTGCATGTAAGTCCCGATGATGAGTCTCGTAAGGAGACACTACCTTTTAAACTGCGGAAGTCGCGAGAAACGGACGTTGGAAGGGTAAAGTTTGAAATTGTCATTTTTGTCGGATTTAATTAGGTTGTCTAGCTTCGGTTTGCTTGTTGGATCTCTGTTTCAAAGTTTATCCTCGGCCCAAAACCCCATAAGCCACTCATCAAACCATACACCAAGCCCAAATACCTAAGCCTATCAAAAACCCAAATCCCACGCCCAAACAAAGCCATTCACGCCCATCACTCTCCTAATTAACCAAATCACATTTAGCACATGCATACAATCAAGCCAAATCCTTTCCTATAAAAGAAATCTCATAGATCCCTTTCCTAATCAAAAGCAATCACTATCCTAAATTAGAGAGATTGATTCCTTATGAGATACTAATTATGAGATGTCATTATCCTTGGAATATCCTTTCCTATTCGGACTAGGATTGCTTCAATCCCTTTGCCTAAAAAAAGAGGTATTCACCACCCTTACCAACCCTGGCTCATTCTCACGACAAAAAACACAAAAGAAAACCCTCAATACACAGCCCTATCATCACATGTGCACCACCCACACATAAGCAGTCTTCAACGCAGCTCTTATTAATCAACAAAAGACACTCACACCAACCAAATCAACACCTCCAGCCCACTGACCTCACCAACTCACATATATACTGCCTTTTCACGTGCCCTCAAGTTCACGCACAGCCTTGTCACTTGCCCTCCTTCACGTATAAAGCCCCCACTCAGCAGTCTCCATTCAACACACCAAAGCCCCACTCATCAGCCCCCACTTCACGCCTCTCTCAAACACGCCAAAGCAAACAGTAAGCCCCCCCAATCAACGCCACATAGCCCTTCATCCAGTAAACTTTACGCACATAACCTCCTCCATAAATAGCCCAACTCCACGCACAAACCACACCAAAAACTGCTAGCCATTACCGAATTCTGACCACCGAAAATCAGTCCCAAACAGTCCTATATTCACGCCAAAACTGTACAGCCCATCGACCCCCGCACTGCACCTTTTATCCCCATAAAAAACTTCCTCTAAACTGCATCATTTAACTGCCGTAAGCCTACACCAAACTGCCCAGAAAATTGTCCAGAAACTGTCTAAAAACTGCCTCTTAAAACTGTCTAGTTTGCCGCAGATTTAACCCTTGAAAACGCCCCCAAACAGTCCCAAATCAGTCCCTCAAACAGACCCAAAAATCATCCCAAAACAGCCCCAAGATCACTCAAAACAGTAAGCCACAACTGCATTAGAAAAACGGCAAGAAAATGAGGAAACAGCAGCCCAAAACAGTGAGGCGACGAAGGAAAACATTGAACCAGTGAACTGGAAAAGTTGCGGAGCATTAACCCTTCCGACAGCCGCGTAACGCACTTCAAGAGGCGACTTAAAAGGTAAGACCTGAGGGCACAACTTGTTATATTTTATTTTATCGTCTTGGAAACGGCATGCTCGGTTGGACGTGGAATACGTCCAACCGGGTATGCAAAGTCCTACATTGAAAACGGCCAAATTCTTTGGTCACATATTTATTTATGTTCCCGCATTTATTTATTTAATATGTTCATGAGATTGTATGATTGCCGTTATTTCGACTTACTTTTATGCATGCAAACTTGGATATAGGTTATATCCAAACTTAGATATAGGTTGTATGCGAACTTAGATATAGGTTATTGTTGCGTAGATTTGGTTAGATTATTGCACAAGTCCATTCATTACAAGTGGCATAAGTAAGGGACCATTCCGAACCCAACGGTTTGAGGTCTTCCCTTGCGAGGGGTGAGTGCGGCCTTAAATCATTTTCCCATTTCACACTGGGTGGCGACTCTATTTTATTTCTCCGGTTTAGTTCCCCACGGGCTACTCCATACTCCCAATTGGGTCGCGAGCCTGGAACAGCGTCGCCGATTTCTGTGTCCTACAGTAGGGGTCATGGAACAATGTATGTTGATTTATGAATGTTAAATTATTTTAAAGTAGTAGCAGTCATGGAACAATGTATGTTAATTTATGGATCCTAGACAGTTTATCCACAGCTGGATTATGTTGTGGCCTTCTGTAGAACAATGTATGTTGATTTAATCATTTATATTGAGCAGTCCATGTGTAATGATAAAAGCTTATATGATTATTAAAATATTGAAATGTCATTATGATTAGCATCATTATGATTATTTTGTTTGTCATTCATAGTGTAGGAATTGTTATTTTACAGATGGCACAGGGCAATCGCAGACGGACTAATGCGACACCATCTACATCAGCAAGGATAGATGCCCTTACTAGAGTCTCTGCTAGCACAGGTGAGTCGAGTACAGCGAAGGGTCGAGGACGTACCCGTGGTCTGGGGTTGGCTAAGCACGTTAAGGCTCACGCTGTATCTGGATTGAGATATCAGATGATGGACAAAGACAAGTCGGACAACATAATTCAGTGTTTACTACAGCCATAGGTACTACAGCTCGGTTTGAAGCTCCCCAAAACTACGTTTCTTGGATAAAGATACCGTGGGAGACGAAAATCAACCAGCTCTTCTCTTTGCTACTTGTGAGTTCCTTACGGTATTAAGTTTTCGATATTGTTTGTTAGTTAAAATTTTTATTTTATACTCATTTTTACTCGTTACTATTCCTGTAGGAGTGGTTCGACTTCGATCTGACCAAAGTGAATGTCCAACAGTATATTGACTACCACATGGGAAAAGTTATAAGGATTATAGGATAAAAGTCCTTAAACCAATATTCGACGAACATGGACCTTCGAATGCTCCACAACATAAGCCTGATTTTATAGAGGAGCAAGACTGGACATTCTTGTGTGAGCTTTGGTCTAGCAAGAAACACGAGGTAAATTTTAAAATAAACGGAAATTTATAATTCTCTTTGTTTTCGGTACTTACAGTGTTGTTAAATGCAGGATAATGTCACGCAAATGCGAAAAATCGAAGTCAATTGCGTTTTAACCATCGTGGAGGTTCGAAGCTATTTATCCAATATCGTGCCGAACATTCTGAGGTAAATATATCCTAACGTGAAATTTAACAGTTCATTATTTTTACTAATGTGGAATAATACTAAATGTATTTTCTGTTTTTTAACAGAGTAGCACAGGTGAGGTGCAATCATTTCCAGATTTTTTCTGAGTGACGCATTACAATAAGAAGAACAAATGGATAAATGAAGAAGCTGAACGCTGCTATGTAAGTTTAAGTTTTTAAAATAAAATAATTATTATTATATATGTTAATTTTTTTTTTCAAATTCTAATATTAACTTATTTTTTTTAAACAGAACGAAATGATGGAACTCCAACATCAAACTCAGGAGACAGGGTCCGACCCGATACCAGATGAGCAGTTGTCGCAATTGGTTTTCAAGAACTAGATAGCTTACAACGTCGGCCTTGGCACTCGTAAGAAGCCGACGTCATCTGCACGCACTACTGTTTATTCGGACAATGCCTCCTCTCTTCGAGACCAGTTAGCCACCACCCAAGACCGGCTAGCAACCACCGAAGACCAGTTATCCACCACCAAAGACGAGCTGAAGAAGACTAAGAAGGAGCTACAACAGGTCAATGTGGACCACAAGAATAAGTTGGAGCAGTTCGTGAAGGGGTTTTATAGCGGAAATCCGGTAACGCAGCGGGGAACAGGGTGGAAAATCAAAATTTTCCGATTTCAAAACTTTTTCTTGGATTAATAAAATAAACTTATTATTTTATTATCCAAAATCAAATATGAAATAAAACTCATTAAATCAAATTATGTGAATTTATCGAATTACCCATAAATCAAGCATTTTGTTTATTTTAATCCGAAATTGTTCGAAACGATTTTGGATGATTCTAAATCATTATAAATATGAATTTAACATGTCATACACATTGAAACTCAATTCCAACAAAATTCCAAAAAAAAAATGCCCAAAGCCGAGAGCCCTCCAAGGTGGAAAATTGTGCATTTTGCACTTCCAATGTTCAAAACACATTAAGACAAAATCCAATCAACCTAATATTTACATGAATCTTATACACATCCATATACACCATATAAATGAAAAGCCCCAAATTGGAAGTGGTCTTAAACCCTAATTTTTCAATTTCTTCAAATTGGACAAATTAGACCAAATTGGTTAAATCCAACACTTCAATCAGTTTCTACCATTACAATCAAGCCTCACCACAATGAAACAACTATAGAACAAATCTAGGTCATTTAAGAGTGGGTCAACAATTCTAGAAGACACTATCAAAAGCATGCTTGTTAACACATTAGAAGCATCCTTTGAATTTTATACATGCATAACCCTATCAACAAACTTCCATCAAACAAAAACACAAAGAATAAAGAAAATAATAACATGAGATCATCATACCATGAAGCCTAGAACACAAGGAACATTTTCTTCTATAATAGTAAGTTGAGAAAACTTACTAAAATTCCAAGTTTTGCTTGTTTTCTTTTCTTTCTCTCTAGCTTCTTTTGTTTCTTCAATGAGTTTTTGACAAAGTGTTTTTGGTTGTTGGAACCCTAAAATAAAAATAAACAATATATACTCTCTTCATTTGGCCCTGGCCGAAAATAGGGTATACAAAATATCAAGATTTTTGTTTTTTTGTCTCAATTAATTGTAACTTTACAACTTGTTAACTTTAATCATCAAACCATTTAATGAATTAAAAGTTAGTCAACAATTGCAACTCAAGCCAGTAAAAAAATATCATAATTAAAAATATCTATACTTTAATTAATTTAATCATTAACAATTAAATAATTAATAAATTAATAATACAAATATATTAATATATGTATAATATTTACATAAATATAATATATATATAATTATGATATTAGTCAATATCTCAATTTGACAATTAATTAATGTGTATTTGAATTAATCAAGCATTAAATGCAAATACACAAAAAATTAAGGAAATGACTATCGGGTCCCTACACATGTATTTTGCGTTTAACCTTTAAAAGACTTTATAAATAATCAGTATCATTTATAAATGTTGCCCTAGTGCTCTACGAGTATGTTTCATTAGTGAGACTCTTAGATTCAGGCATATCCGTCACGAAATCCAATTTCGTGTCCATAATTTATCCACCCGTAAATTATGACGATCACGGATAAACTCGCTGAATCATACAGGTCGAGGTAATGGCAAATGTATAATTCATCATCACAGGTATCCGGATAAATCCCAGAGATATAGATGTAAACGTCAAATCTCTATAAGGATTATCCAGTCGACTATTCTATTAGCAATCTTAAAAAGAACATTTAGAACTAACTTCTAAATTGTACCACGGGCCCATAATTTTTATCTGATTGCTAATCATATGGACTACCTATGCTCTGATACACAGAACTGACGGATCCTATCTCGATACACACAGGACACCCTGAGGATCTATCTACACCCAACGAACAGACGGAGGTCTGATCTTAATAGATCGGTGACGTGACTGCCATCTAAGTGTAGAAGATGTCTCATACGCCCACAGTTGTATCTCAAGTCGAAGAATCACAAGTGTTACTCAACCCGATAAGATTCTTATTGACGTTGGTGTACCATCCATTAAGAATCTTCGGTGAGTCGTTCAGTGTTATCCGCTATAAACACCTACACGTCTATACAAGTCTCCAAGACTTATGGTTCATTGAGAAACCATTGGAATCATATATTCCAGTATACGACATGTACCGGTCTCAACGGGTTTACTATACTGACCAAGTAGTGTAAACCTTGACCAGGAACAGTCTGAGAATGACAACGTCATGATACAACTCAACGTCAGTTGCGACGCTTTTGCAACGCACCATGACTAGTCATTCTAAGGTCTTTATGTCTTTACCATATTAAAAGATACATTATATTATAGAAACTGCATATATTATTCAAAATAATAATGTTTTACAGAAGTATTCATAAAGAAATACAACCGGGAATTGGCGCTCTGAGCACCAACCCCAACAGTTCGACCAGCAGATACGGGCTTTCCGGGAGATGTTGTTGGCCTCACTCGGTCAGGGTGCATTGGGCTCGAGCGTCCCCCCATCACAGTAGCAATAAATTTTATATCCATTTGTATAAACATTTTGAACAGATAATTTTAATATAATATGTATTTTTTTAATAAATTTTCATTATAATAATAAAATAATTATTAGAATATTGCGTTATTGTGTTATTAATCAGGAATTTTTTTCAAAAAATTAAAAATTTTAAAATATTAAATTAATTATTTTAGAGCAAAATTATGTAAATTAATATTTTTTAAAAAAACACATTTGTAAACTATTTTCGTTGAATTATTCGACGCTAAATGTGTTTTTGGTGTCGACCATTTCGACGCTAATAGTTAAAAAATCACCGTTGTAAGTATACAAATATTATTTTTTTAATTTACTTTAGCGTTGTTTCGTTTCGACGCTAAAAGTCTATTTTTTAGCGTCGAATTATTTCGTCGCAATACATGACCTATAGCGTCGGGAACTTTTATTTAGCGTTGAAATAAATTGGACGCAAACTGAGAGTTTTTAGCGTCGAATCTCTTTAATTTGACGCTAAATATCGTTCTCGTCCACATTTGGGTGTCCAATTTAAGTTCCATTTGCGTCGAAATTTTGACTTTTAGCGTCGATTAGTTTCGACGCTAAAGGGCATAATTTTGTAGTGATCTCACATTGAGGTTTTATGTTCAAATCCAGGGAGTGCTTCTTGTAAGAGCCTGGGACAGCCGAGGGTTTTTCCTGCTCTGCTTAAGCCTGGAATAAGGGTGGCAATGGGCCAGCCCGGGTCGGGCTTTATCCGGCCTTGTTTTTATTAATAAAAAAATTAATTTTTTAATTTATTATATAAATATTTATATATATATATATATATATAATTTATTATATGAATATAATAAAAAATATCAATAATATTTTTTAAGCCCGGGTCGGGCCGAGCTCGAGCCCGAGCCGGGCCTCTACTTCGTGGGCCCGGCTCGAGATCTTTTACCTCCGGGCCGAATCGGGTATTTTTGCCACCCTTAACCTGAAATGGATGGTTTGACGATGGAGTTTCTAACGATTTCAAAAATAATAATAATAAGTTTGGGACAACCTCCACTCCCGAGTTAGTTTTCCAGTTAGAAAGTTATTGACATGTGCATACAAATTAAAGAATGTCACATGAGAAATTTTATGCTAATATAAAATGCATACAAATTAATCCAATAATTCATCTGAGTTGTGAAAATTAATGAAGGTCAACTAGTTTATTAAATGAAGGTGAAAAAAAATAATAATAATAAAATAAAATAAAAGGCAGAACTAGCGGATCTAACTCCATTATCTTTATCAACTTGCTTTATTATTTATACAATAAAATCAAGTAATCGATGCGAGCTTGCAAAATACCTCGTTTGTCGATGCCCATGTCTAATGGAAATTGAATTACTTTTTAGTTAGTACTTAGTAAGCATTACATTGTCTCTTTTTAATTTCCACTTGCATAGTATCCACATGTTCAGTGACTTAGATTTGGTATTAAACTAAATTTTGTGTCGAGTTTTTTTAGTAAATTGTGATTAGTAATTATTGAATAAAAATTTATATGTTATTAAATCTAAATTGTTTATTACTACAAATGCATGTACGATAAAAGATTATAAAAAAACTTAACATTCATATGTGTATGAAATGTTCAAGAGCTTTAAATTTTTGTGGAACAGGATTCCCTCTGGTGCAGCTAAGTAGCTAGATTGATGTTTTAGCTACATAAGAGCTAGCCTTGGTGTTAGCTAAGAATGTTGTGGAGGATTTCAACCTCGTACCTTATAAAGTCTTCCAGATATAGAAAATAAAATAATAAATTTCGTATTATATTTATCTTAGGATTAATGTAATCACATGCATGTATAGAGAATTATTTTGCTTAGAGTCTTGGAAACTTGGGGCATAAAATAAGGTAGAGGGCAACTCAAATGCACATGGAGTATAGGTTATAAAAACTTAATAATAAAAAATAGCCTATAATTATTTAAGATTTGGTTGTCAGCTTCTAGATTTAAATTCAGAATTGCATTTCTTATAAGATTTGGAACAATCGAGAGTTTAATTTATTCCGTTTAAGCCTAGATTGGGTGATTTGGTGGTGAGATTTCCGAAAAAAGAACCTATAAATATGAGTAGCTTTGAATTGTTCTAAATTTTAGGAATTTTATGTAAATTTTTAAATGAAGCCACTACTGAAATACTTGAAAATTAAATTTTCTTAAAATTTGGAGTTTTAACACTTGCGTCACTATAACATTATTGGCTTTTAGTGTCGAAAAATTTTGTTGTTAAAAGTCAACATTTCGTCGCTAAAGGTCTTCTGTGTCGAAGTAAAATATTGACGCAAAAGCTTGATTGATGAAGGGATTTAGCATAAAAAAATCGATTTCAACGCTAAAAATATATATTCAGTGACAAAATGATTTGTCGCTAAAAGTACTTATCTTTAGCGTCGAAAATCATTTTTGACGCTAAATGATATTATTTTTTTATTTTTATTTTTATTTTTTTGGTTTTTGCGACAAAAACTAATTCATCAATAAAAAAAAAATTTGACATTTAGCATCGAAATCTAAAGGGCTTACCCATTTAGCGTCGAAATAGTTGTTTGACGCTAAAGATCTACCCTTTAGCGTTGAATTTCAAATTCGATGCTAAAGGGTTGAACCTTTACCATTGAAAGAGTTGTTTGATGCTACAAATCTACCTTTTAGCGTTGAAAGTGAAGTTTTGACGCTAGAAGATCGTTATCTGCGTCGAAATAGTTTTGGACGCTAAATACCTATATTTTTAGTGTCGAAAAAAAATTCCGACGCTAAAGGTTTCTTTTCTCGTAGTGTGTACTGTTCCTATCACCATCTTGAGCCTATAAATACGGCAGGGGTTCCATAGCAATTGCTCATCAGTCATCAACCTAACGACAAACAAAACAAACTAAAGCTCTCTAACATCCATGGCTTCCAGCAAAGTCCTGCTTGCTCTCCTTGCTGTTATTGCCACAGCTGCCTCAGTGGCACATGGCTACAGCGTTGGTGGCAAAGATATATCCTTAGTGAATATCCATGGAAAATTACTTTGCTCTTCAACTGGAAACCCAGAGTTGGGCAAAACCTGCCCACCATTAGCCAACATTAAGGTAAGCTTAACATGCCCAGGCATTCCCAAAGTTATCAGTTACACAGATTCCTTAGGGTCTTTCATTTGCCCAATTGACACTAAAATTAACCCACTCATTGACCCATTCCTCTGCTACGTGGAAGTACAACTACCACTTGATCAGATCATATGCCCAGTTCTGTCCACTGTTACTGGAACCCTTCATGCAATTCCAGCAATACTTACAGGAGTTGTTGAGGCTGCTGTTGGTTTGGTTGCTGATATTGACATCGGACTCTGGTCCTGTCTTTGCAATGCTCTTTAAATCATTTTGCTATCTATATATAGCTGTTTCTCTTCTCTTCACTTGTTTAGTTACGTTTATTAATAACCAACACTTCCTCTAGCACTGGCTCTAGAGTGATGTGATGTCCTACAGCTAGTAATAATAATAATATAAGGAGAAGATTTATTGTTTTTCAAAGCTATCGTGCCTCCATCTTATTTATTAATTATGCTGTTTTTTTTTTTTTTTTGTTCTAATTTTATACGTGCATGTTTTTTAATCATATTTTTGGCTGAACATCCATGCGGCTTCAATTATCACTTGAGAGTTTCAGTACCATATATCAAGAACGGAGGAGAAAAAACAGTGAGAAATTAGGACTTTCAACTCATCATGAATTTCGGTAATTTAATTTGAATCGATAATAAATCATTATTTATTTACTGTTAATCGAAAATAATCAGAGATTAATATAAAATTATTCAAAAAAATCTAAAATTAATCGAGAAAGATAAATATGATATTTTATTTGATAGGATTATTTTTTTCTTTTTTTTAAATGTCTCTCAAAATTTTTCAAAACTCATTAAACGTCATCATTTAGTACTTAAAAATTACTAAACAATTTAAGAGTTTTATCATTCCGATAATAATTAATTTAAGTCAAAGCATATTTTCATATTTTTGAATCATTTTTAATAAAATATTTCTCTTTTTCATATAAAATCATCAGTTAAAACTCCAAAAATATATTGAAAAATTAAAAATTAGACTAAAAAGTGAAATCGAAAGAATTTTTGGGAAATCATAAGTCCGAAATCGATTGATTAATCGGTCAAAAATGCTATGAAACTCCAGTTATATTTATAGAGAAGTAGTCATTGGGACATTCGACTAAGACGAGTGGTTGCAATCTCAAAATTAGTGCCAAGTTTAAGTCTTCAGATCTAATGAAATTTCAAATTTTAAGTATACCGATAGAGGTCATATTTCAAGAACTCATATGGAATCACAAAATTTTAGACAATTCACAAAAAGTAAAAAGTAAAAAGTAAAAAAAAAATAAAAGTAAATTACTGAAAGTAAATTGCTGAAGAGTAAATTGCTGGAAAGTAAATTGCTGAAATTAAATAAAGTAATACAATAAAAGAAAATGCTGGGGTTAGAGGATCAACTTTTATTACTACTATTTTAGATATCTCCCTTAATATAATATATTAACTTTACGTGATAATTACCAACCAGCCATAAAGGCGGTATCCTAATTAAGTCAAATTAATAATTAATTACCAACCGACCAACCAGGCGGTATCCATACTTAGTCAGGTTAAAACCAATTTATAATTAATTATCAATCGGCCAATATAGCGGTATCCTCATTAAGTCAAGTTTTAAATAGTTTATATATTATAATTAAGGGAGATTAATCTAAATAGCAATAATAAAAGCTTTACCTTTCACCCCAGCAAAGGGGAATTACCTTCTCATTGCTTGAAAAATAAAAACTGCAAAAGTAAAGAAAGGAAATGATTGTGCGTAAAAGTAAATTGCGGAAAGTAAAAACTGAAAAATAAAGAAAAGAAAGTGCGAAAGCGGAAATTAATTACTGAAAGCTGTAAATAAACAAACAGATACAATCTTCTTATTTATTCTTTAGGAATTTCAAAGAAGAAAGTATGAATTTTACAAATGAAATGGCTTGGTATTTATAGGCAAAATTTTGCCTCCATCAAATCATCCATCAAATTCTCCACCAAATCCATTATTAATTTCTCCACTAATTACTCCACCAAATCCATTATTAATTGCTCCACTAATTGCTTATCATGTTTGGTGATGATTTGATAATTTTATTATTTATTAATTTATTAATTTATTAATTTATTTATTTTTTTGCTTTGAAAATGACTTTAATAATTATACACAACCCACTTCTGGATGGTTCATAGATTTCGGTCATGAAATATTCAGAATTCGAAAATATTTTTTCTTTCAGAGTTGTAGATCTTTGAGTCTTCTTTAATATGGAACTTGAATCAGCTCAATCCGATATCGGAGTAAAAAGTTATGCCCAAATTATGACAGATGTGCAAAATTAGAATTTCCAAAACTGCACTTTGTCAAAAACGCCATTTCGAGTTTCCAATCTCCAAAATTAAAATATCAAGTCTAATAATTGCCCTTATTTGACCCATATTTCGTCCTAAATGATTTCATTGAGACCCGATAATATTTTATCTGTAAAATAAACTAAAACACATCAAAATATTCATCAAACCCGAGAAACTAAACAAAATATTAAGTTAAAGGGGCGGTAAATATTGATATATTTTCCGCTCATCAGGTTCCATCCGCTGGATGTCTAATTGCGCCCTCCACACCGATCCTCTTTTCGTGTTGCCACCTTATGTCAGTCGCTGTGTGTCGTGACATGAACAACCTCAGTAGTCTGACTGTTAATGGGAAATATCGTAATATCTTCTGAGGCACTTTTTTTCCTAGACCACGAAATTTGTATCGACTTTCATCACAGATCAGATAATATTAAAGTGATTCATACTCGGCACGAAATAATACACAGTCATAATTACAAGCATCAATTGGATTCATACCCCATTCCTAGATCACATCACTTTAAGATTCGTATCACATCACTTTAATGTGCAATAGTTTCACAACGAAATTCAAGATCGATATCTCAGCACCTTCAAATGGTGTTTTTTGTGCCTCCTCAAGTAGTTGGTGATATTCCTACTCACCATGATAAATCCACGTATGGTAAGTTGGTGATATTCCTGGCTTGTATAAATGATTCTCAGCTTCATCTAAACGTTTCCTTTTCCTATTCAAACAATTTGTACATGGACACCAGACACGATCTTTTGTATCAATGTGTTGCTTTGCCGATTCCATGAACTCATAAACTCCATTACATTATTCAACATTCAATCTATCCACATAGTTAATCCAATTTCTATCCATTTCAGCGAAATATCTACATATAAAAATATAATTATTAAACATTGTATTAAACTCATCAACATCACTAATAATATTTATTTATTTAAGCATACACATATTTAGTTAATTAATTTATTAATTACAAAACAAACTAATCTTACATATATTCATTATAATCAACCAACAACAAATTAACTAACTAACACAATATATAAATAAAGATAATTAAAAAAAAATTAGAACCCCAATAATTTAATAATAAAGATATAAAAATATAATTATTAGACATTATTTTTATTTTTATAATTATTAGATATTATAAATAATTCTATATATATTTTTATATAATAAAATTATAGTTATTAATTAATTAACGAGAAAATAAACTAATCTTACTCACATATATGCATCATAATCATCAACTAACAACAAATTAACTAACTAACATAATGTATATAATAAAGATAATTACAAAAAATTAAAACCCTAATTTTTTAGAGAGATTAAACTTAAATTAATTAAGTGAGAGTGGTTCAAATATAAGGAAAACTAAAGAGAGATGGAATAAAAAATACCTTGTGAAAAGTTGGAGTTTTGTTGAAAATTTGTAGGAAAATTGTGAGTAAAACTGGTAAAGGAGAGAAAAAGTAGAGGGGAAGAAGTGCTGTTGGTTTTGGGATTTTAATAACCTTTTAGCGTCGAATAAGGAAAATTTGACGCTAAATGTTAAGCTTTTTATATGTCGAATTTTATTTTCGATGCTAAAGGTAACATGATTGTCGGTGGAGTTATCAGAAACCTTTAGCGTCGAAAATAATAACGACGTAAAAAGTTTGACTTTTAGCGTCGATTTTAATATTCGACGCTAAAGGTGAAAAGGTTGTCGGTGGTGTTGTCAGAAACCTTTAGCGTCGAAAATAATATTTACGCAAAATGTTCAACTTTTAGCGTCGATTTTATAATTCGACGCTAAATGGTTGACCTTTAACGTCGAAATGAATTTTACGATGCTAAAAATTTAACATTTTGCGTTGAATGTTAAAATCGACACTGGATGATTTATTAACTTGGAAAATATTTTTGATGTTAAAAAGTTGGACGGTAAAAATTTGATCGATCTATGACGGAGTACTAGAGAGATAAGTAATAACAGATCCACATAGAATTGTAGAAATTTAAGATAATCATCACTCTCGAGCTAACTTTCCAGTTAAAAAGCAATTGACACGTGCATACAAATTAAAGAATATTACATGCGGAATTCTATGCTATTATAAAATGCATACAAATTAATCCGAAAGTTTAGCTCTGTTGCAAAAAAAATAAAAATAAAAAATAAAAGTGTAACTGAGCTGAACTAGCGGATCTAACACCATTATCTTTATCAACTTGCTTTATTATTTATACAATAAAATGAAGTAATCGATTGTGAGCTTGCAAAATACCTCGTTTGTCGATGCCCATGTGACATGTCTAATGGAAATCGAATTACTTTTTAGTTAGTAAGCATTACATTGTCTCTTTTCAATTTCCACTTGCATAATATTCAGGGATTTAGATTTAGTAATGAGTTGAATTTTATATTGAATTTTTTAATAAATTATAATTAGTAGTTATTGAATAAGAATTATATGTAACTAAATCTAAATTATCTATTAATATAAATATACGTAAAATAAAAGATTATAAAAAACTCAATACAAGATCTAAATATCATGTTGATCTATAGACGTGAAATATTAGTCGGTCTGTTCAGGCAAGCTCAGGAGCTTTATATGTTTGTGGAACATGATTCCCTTTGGTGCAACTAAGTAGCAAATTGCTAGCTAGCCTTAGTGTTAACTAATAATAAGAATGTTGTGGAGGTCCGGAGGATTTGGACCTCGTACCTTAAAAAGTCTTCTAGATAAAGGTAATAAAATAATCAATTTCATATCATATGTATCTTAGGAGTACTGTAATCACATGCGTGAATAGAGAATTAATTAACACAGAGCCTTAGAAGCTTGAGGCGTAATATAAGGTAGAGTGCATGCGACTCAAATCCACACGGAGTATATGATATTAAATTAATAAAAAAATAGCATGTAAATATGGATAGTTGTGAGTTGACGCTAAAAATTTGAATGCTAAAGGTCTGTTTTCTTTTTCTTATAGTGTGTCAACTGTTCCCATCACCACCTCGAGCCTATAAATACGACAGGGGTTCCAAAGCAATTGCTCATCAGTTGCCAACTTAACAACAAACAAAACAAACTAAAGCTCTCTAACATCCATGGCTTCCAGCAAAGTCCTGCTTGCTCTCCTTGCTGTTATTGCCGCCACAGCTGCCTCTGTGGCACATGGCTACAGCGTTGGTGGCAAAGATATATCCTTAGTGAATATCCATGGAAAATTACTTTGCTCTTCAACTGGAAACCCAGAGTTGGGCAAAACCTGCCCACCATTAGCCAACATTAAGGTAAGCTTAACATGCCCAGGCATTCCCAAAGTTATCAGTTACACCACTACAACAAAATAGACCTTTAGCGTCCAAACATTTAGCGTCGAAATTTTTTTCGACGCCAATAAACTCTTTAGCGTCGAAATTAGATTCGTCGCTAAAGGTTTATCTTTTAGCGTCGAAATTTAGATTCGACGCTAAAGGTTGAACCTTTAGCGACAAAAACTTATTTCGACGCTAAAGGATGAACCTTTAGCGTCGAAATATTATTTGGACGCTAAAGGTTCAACATTTAGCGTCGAATCTAAATTTCGACGCTAAAGTTTAATTTTAATTTTTCGAATTCCCCCTAAAAAATTTGAATTTATCGACTAATAAATTCAAATTTAAATTTTGACATTTAGTGACTAATTTTTCGACGCTAAAAGTCAAAAAATTCGACGCTAAAGGTTGAACCTTTAGCGTCGAATGTAAATGTCGACGCTAAAGGTACAACCTTTAGCGTCGACTCTAAATTTCGACGCTAAAGGTTAATTTTAAAATTTTCGAATTCCCCTTAAAAAATTTGAAATTACCGCCTAATAAATTTAAATTTAAATTTTGACATTTAGCGACGAATATTCGACGCTAAAAGTCAAATATTTCGACGCTAAAGATCAAAATTTTGGCGGAAAAATTCCCGCTATTTGAGAATTTTTAGCGACGAAATCCTTTTCGTCGCTAAAGGTTTTTTTTTTGCCTATAAATTCATTTGCTCTTTCATTTCTTCTATTATCACTTATTTTCTCTCATACTCTTATTTCCTCTCTAAATTTATTTTTCCTTAAATGTTTTCTTTGTTTGTTTTGTTTTGTATTTTATATTCACATCTAATATTTATTTATTTATTTTTGTAGGGGAATATGAAGATGAAGAAATGGTGAAAATGATGATAATGAAGAAAATTAAAGTGAAGATGGAAAATTGTATTTTATCATTGTATTTTATCATTTTATATTTTTTTTGTTGTGATAAATTTTGTAATTTTAGTTTTATATCAATAAAAATATCATTTTATATTTTGTTATTGTGATAAATTTTGTAATTTTAGTTTTATATCAATAAAAATGTCATTATTATAAATTTTTAGTAACAAATTTGTAATAATTTTTATAACAAATTTAATTACTTTTGTAATGAAATTAGTTTGAGATTAATTTGTAATAATAATATTCTTATACCTTTTAGCGTCGAAATATTCGACGCTAAAGGTAATAAAATGATATATATTTTTTAATATTATATCACATTTAGCGTCGAATATTTCGACGTTAAAGGTCAACTTTTTTGGCGTCGAAATTATTCGTCGCCAAATACATGTTTTAACGTCGAAATATTTTTGACGCAAAATATTGTACTTTAGCGTCGAAATTTTTTATTTCGACGCTAATTGTCTTTCTCGTCCAAGTTTTAACGTCGAAAATTAGCGTCGAAAATTTTCGACGCTAATAACCTTTAGCGTCAAAAATTTGTACTTTAGCGTCGAAAAGTTTCGACGCTAAAGGCCCTTTTTTTTGTAGTGCACCGATTCCTTAGGGTCTTTCATTTGCCCAATTGACACTAAAACTAACCCACTCATTAACCCATTCCTCTGCTACGTGGAAGTACAATTACCACTTGATCAGATCATATGCCCAGTTCTGTCCACTGTTACTGGAACCCTTCATGCAATTCCAGCAATACTTACAGGAGTTGTTGAGGCTGCTGTTGGTTTGGTTGCTGATATTGACATCGGACTCTGGTCTTGTCTTTGCAATGCTCTTTAAATCATTTTGCTATCTATATATAGCTGTTTGTCTTCTCTTCACTTGTTTAGTTACGTTTATTAATAACCAACACTTCCTCTAGCACTGGCTCTAGAGTCATGTGATAATAATAATAATAAGGAGAAGATTATTGTTTTTCAAAGTTATCGTGCCTCCATCTTATTTATTAATTATGCTGTTTTTTTTTTTTTTTTTTTTCTAATTTTATACGTGCATGTTTTTGAATCATATTTTTGGCTGAACATCCATGCGGCTTCAATTATCACTTGAGAGTTTCAGTACCATATATCAAGAACGGAGGAGAAAAAACAGTGAGAAATTAGGACTTTCAACTCATCATGAATTTCGGTAATTTAATTTGAATCGATAATAAATCATTATTTATTTACTGTTAATCGAAAATAATCAGAGATTAATATAAAATTATTCAAAAAAAATCTAAAATTAATCGAGAAAGATAAATATGATATTTTATTTGATAGGATTAATTTTTTCTTTTTTTTAAATGTCTCAAAATTTTTCAAAACTCACTAAACGTCATCATTTACTACTTAAAAATTACTAAACAATTTAAGAGTTTTATCATTCCGATAATAATTAATTTAAGTCAAAGCATATTTTCATATTTTTGAATCATTTTTAATAAATCTTTCTCTTTTTCATATAAAATCATCAGTTAAAACTCCCAAAAATATATTGAAAAATTAAAATTAGACTAAAAAGTGAAATCGAAAGAATTTTTGGGAAATCACAAGTCCGAAATCGATTGATTAATCGGTCAAAAATGCTATGAAACTCCAGTCATATTTATAGAGAGAAGTAGTCATTGGGACATTCGACTAAGACGAGTGGTTGCAATCTCAAAATTAGTGCCAAGTTTAAGTATTCAGATCTAATGAAATTTCAAATTTTAAGTATACCGATAGAGGTCATATTTCAAGAACTCATATGGAATCACAAAAATTTAAGACAATTCAAGATCACCCTCTTTATAAGTTCTTTTATTTAATCAATTTAATAGCCTATACTCCATGTGGATTTGAGTAGCTCTCTACCATATTTTATGCCTCATCTTCCAGACTTAGGCAAATGAATTCTCTACACATGCATGTGATTAAATTAATCCTAAGATTACTATAATATAAAATTGATATTTTTATTATCTATATCTACAATACCTTATAAGTTATGAGGTTCAAATCCTCCTCAACATTCTTATTATAGGTAACACCAGTTAGTAGCTAGATACCCAATATACTTGCGAACCTGATGACCGTACGTACGTGCATCCATGCAACGTTATTGAAATTGAAACAAATATCAACCTACTTAGCAGCACCAGAGGGAATCTTGTTCCACAAACATATAATAGTACGTTTGAATAATGAGTATTACACTGAGAGTATATGTTAATTTATAATTTATGAAATAAACGCTAGAGTAAAAGACAACGTTAAGAAAATAATCTCATATTGTGAAATTATGATTTTGTAAGCCTTAACATTAACGTTAACGTTAGCTAACGTGTTTAGAGGAGCTAGCGCTCTAATACTAGCGTTAACGCTAACGTAACGTTTCAGCAAACGAAACCTAAAGCTCCTGAAAAAATTATTATAGAATGATGGTAACACTTGATCCTATAATAATAATAATAAATTAATTAAATAAATGATAGTTATATTTAATAAATTTCAAATGTTTTATATATTTATTGGTTAGTGGTACGTCACCTATGGATCTTTAGTACCAAAAAATTATTCGAGGAGAGAAAACAGTGAGAAAGTGGAAATAAGAATTAGAGAAAAGAGATGTAAAGAAAAAAAATTAAAAAAAAAAAAACAATTAAAGCAGTCTTATATACAGTAAGTTTATAGTATAAAGAGTAATAATACAAGCTAAAATGTTAATTTGATATTTGTTTGGTCATATGTTTGATCTCTGAAAATAATTTATTTATTTCTTTATAAAATAAGAAAGGATAAGAATGTATAAATCAGTACCTCCATTAATTCATAACCTTAAACACTGAGTCAACCACCGATTACCAAATCTGACTTTCAAAGTCATTTTATGGCCTTACCCACAGGGATTAGATGTAGTGTGCATAAAGAGATGGGAAGAAGAACAAGAAAAAAAAAAGAATTAAAATAAGGAGTATTTTTGCTACTTTTTTTTTTTTTTTTTTTTTGGATGATTTGATCATTTTTAAAAATTACAATGGTCTGAAAAAGAATCAGAGCAAAAACATCTTCATGTGTTGATGAATTATGCATAGCATGCACTTTTTATGACGCTTTTGATGAATTAATCGTCATAAAATAGATTTTTTATAACCCTGCATAATATGACGTTTTGAAAACCGTCATAAAAAGTCTTTTAAAATCATCATAAAAGTGTATTTTGTAGTAGTGATAAGTAATTTTTTAATACCGCGGTACTATCATCTATGACTGGCATGGTACTATCAATAAATAAGTATATAATATGTAAAATTGTATTACATAGTGATGCAGTACTACCGTTACATAATATAATTTCCCCCAATTTGAATTTCAACTCTAAGTAACTCTTTGGTATTACCATTATATAAATAATATGGTATCGCCAACCAATAATTATATGCATATAAGAGTTGTGTCAAATAAAACTACCACTTATTTATTATTTCGCATGAGTGATAAAGTATTATTGAATCGTAGTAATAATTTTTCTCAACTCCAAACTGATCTTATGTAATTAACTTACACGTCATATTAAACATTAATAACTAATGTAATGTGGTGGCTTACTAATTGGAGTAGATTGATATTAACCCATGAAATTATAAAGGTTTGTTAATCCAAAGCCCCACCCCTGCAGGAAAAGTAAAGCCTGTAAACCAAGTTCTCTGCATCTGAAGCTGAATACAACTTTCCCAACTGCAGAGGATAAGATGATGAGAAATGAATATTATTACTAATTCATGGATAAAACTTATATTTAAAAACTTATTTGTGAGGAGAAGCACCTTATAAAGAGAGGGTGTCTAAGTGTTCATATATATATATATATATATATATCACAAAATTCCATCACATTTCGAAATTCCAACGTACACGATTACTAATGTCACACCCGTCCCCTTAGGTAGGATAGGGGTGAGATGGAGACTTGAAACGGACAGAGTTTCCCCTGTAAAATGGACTAATCCTTCAAATACAAAAGACAAATCTAAACTGAATAATGTCATCATATAAATAGGATCTCTATGATCCAACTCAAAAGAATATCCATGAAGAAAAATAAATATTCTCAGTATCAAATAAATGCTCAATGTCTATAACCAAATAATAAATTTTCTCAAGAATGACATATCTAGAACTATAATCTCAAAACATAACAAAGACACTCTACTGTTAGCACAACATTTCTCTACTGGCAGGAAATGATGATGAAACAGCAGATGAAAAATGAATGATCTACTAATCTGCTAAACCTGAAAAGTTAAAGAATGGGGTAAGCCCACGCTTAGTGCAATGGATCACAGCGTAGTGCCGTGGATAAACAAGTAATAAGGTGGATCGAATAAGTCTTTCATAATATAAATAAATACATAAGCTGTAAATCAATATATCAAACATTTACTTGAAATCATAAATCTCATTTCTTATAAATCACATCCTGCTCAAGAATACTCTGTAATAATAATGATGTTTATTCATCTATATGCACACTCTCGTGACAATACGGTAAAGCTGGCTATATGGGGCATCCCCACGACAATAACTGACATTCGGAGCAAAAATTGGCAACATGAGACCTCATTTCACGACAAATCATCTAGCACGTATAAATACACGAAGTGCATCCTAGCATAAAAATCATTTCTAAAATACATGCTCATATATCTCAAATCATGTAAATTTCTCATACATCACAAATCATGATTTCAACATATCCAATATCTGATCCATACTTTCATAGCAAAATATAATTTTTCTAAAAACAAAATCATTTAATGCATTACCTTAAAAATTCATTTAAGAAAACATACATACTATATACTTTTGAAAACATCAATGTTACAAGGTTATCCACGCACCTGGTGAGCTTACTACAAAGAAAGGAACTATACAGCAGGACCGTCCCCGCTTACGGTATCACGATCACCTAAAGAGATAAAAGAATTTACGATAAGGAACATAATCCTAACTAAGATAGATGAAAGAAAATGCAAGAAAAGTGACTCGGTCGCTCTCGTAATCCTAACGAAATTTCGGCAAGGTTTCGTCTATAATACAGACTTCCATTATACAATCCATAATCATCAACTTACATTCAAAATTCTATTCACAATATACACATTCACAATTTAATCCAACACCATTATCCCAAATCTCGGGCTCACAAATAATATCCAAACACAATCTTAATCGACCATATTCTCCGATTAAATTGGCATTCACTTCCAACTATAAAACAATCATTTATATGGTCTAAGCATGTAAACTAAGCATACTTTGAAGCTATTTACATTTCGAAACATAAAACATGCATAAACCGAATATAACGACAAATTATACGAATATCAAGATTCGGAGGTCCGTTACTACTCGGAATGGTCAGGAAATCACGGAGGAAGGCTCGGGAAGTTGGCGGCCAGATTCTGTCCGGCGCGTGTGGAACACGCACCTCTCTTCCTGGTCGCACTTGGGCCTCACGCGCCACTGCGAAAGGCACGCGTGAGCGCCACACGCCGGCCGGATTCCAAATTTTCTGACGGTCAAACCTTCGTCTCCCCTCCCGGTCCCAATGCCGCTGACGGTTTGTCAATAAGAGTTCCGGATCAACGAGAAATCAAGAAAAACCATTAAAAGTTTCTTACCGGGATCTCTACGAAAATATGTAGTTTCCTGAGATGAAACGACCACCAAAATAATCCTCTCATCGAAATCTACATTTTCCCTCAAAGATCCGGTCGAAGTCGGCTTCGGATCAGACGGATCGGGACCAAAATCTCCATTTTTCTCTCTTTTTCTCTTTTCTTTCTCTCTCTCACGCTTGTTGCTCTTTCTCTCACTTGACTGCTGGAGTTTATGTAAAAGAATGAAAACCAATTAGGTTTTCGCCTTTTTTTTTTTTATATATATATATACAATAAGACAATTATCAATTGCCTCACCAAACTTGTCATTTTTATCATTTTCAAATCTAATTTTGTAAACTAAACAATTCAGTCCTAAAATTTCAAACACACCAAATTTAATAATTAAAAGTATGGGTAAAATAATTTCGGGGTGTTATTGTTGGGGTTTGGGGCCGGGGCGCAGCGGAAGTGCGGGTTCGGGCGATATCGTATTTAAAACTTTTTCAAAATACCGAATAAATTATTCAATATCTAATATGAATAATTTATTCATAATATCTAAAACCAATTTATTTAATATCATATATTAACATAAATATAGTTTGAAAACTCGCGAAACTTTTACGAAAATCGTTTTTTTTGCAAAATTACCTAAATGCGGTTTTGACCGAACCGACTACCCGACACTTATGGAAACTGCCCAGGTCAGCTCCAATAGTGTCGGAGCAGTTCATGAGCTGCCCAAACAGTAACGAAATCACTGTTTTCACAGCCGTCACCCGGTTGGCTCAAAATCCACCCGGTAACCCCGTTTTTGGCCGTTTTCGCTTATTTCAAGTCGGAAACACTTTCCGGAAATTGTGCCAACTCCCAAAACACATCCATTACATTCATATGACATCAAAATCATCACATAATTTCCAGTTTAGCCTAATCTGATCAGGAACCAAAAATTTCACAAAATTCATGCTTTAAATCCAATAATTCAAGATTAATCAAATTAATCAACACACCAAATCAAGTCACCACACATATGAATCACTCTAAAACAATTCTAGGCATAAAATGAGTGGCTTTTACACTCTAGAATGGCAACTATATTGTCCTACAACAATTGATTAAATTGGCCTAAAATTACATTAATTTCAACCAATCTACACTTCACACATGCATCATCTTTCTCATCCTTCCAACAAAACCAAAAGCCCCAAAAATATAACAAAGAAGAAACCCTAGATCTCATAAGATCAACAAGAAACTTGAAACAAAATTTTCTAGGCTTAGGGAATAGAAGAAATACCTTAATTCTTTAATTTCCTAAGCCATTTCTTTGATTTTCTCCTTTGTTTCCACTTGATCCATCAAGCAAAATTGAAACCCATTTCAATTATGGAGGTCTCGGCAGTGAAGAGAAGAAATATGAAATGATGAAAACAATTTTTTCCTTTTATAAAGAGTAGTGGACGAAATTTTGTTGACGGCGGATTTTGGTCTCACGGTAATATTGGAATATCACTCCCGAGGTAATCCTCCTTCAATAGTGAATTTGTTTGGTTATGGGGGACCAAAGGCAAATTTAGCGGAAAACAAGAAAATACGCCAATCAGACAAGGTGTTTTAACGTGGTTCGGTGGATTTTGGGATCCGACCTACATCCACGGGCAAGAACAGGATGGTGCTTTTTATTACTCAAATATACTTCTCAGGTCTCCTCTTTGCTTTTACAAATCAGAGCTGATGGTTCTAATCTCTCACTTTTTGTGATGATTTTCAGATGATGCCTTTTACTTTTTTTTTTCTACACTCACTCTACCCTCATATTTATAATGGTGAAGAAATCAGATTCCTATTTGTACAAGAATTCCCAATTGGAGATGGTCTCCTTTTCCTATCAGGATTCCTAGTCAAAACTATTCCCTTTTCCCATAAGAATTCCTAATCAAAACTACATTTACTTCCTTTATCCTATTAGGATATTAATTTATTACTTTACCCCATTAAAGTAGGACAACTTATCCCTTTTCCGCAAGAATATGATGCTTTATCTTCCTGAGCACGCCTCGTCATGTGCTCGGTCTTCATGTGGTCGGTCATGATAGTCCTTTGAACTGAGAGTGTTTCTGCCGGCCTTATAGTGCTCGGTCATCCGAACCGGTCTTTACATGTTGTGGTCGGGTCGGCTTTGATGATCTCAACCAGTCAGGGAATTACCCTTCTGTCCTCGTCGTGCTGCCTTAAATGTCATAGTGCCTGAAAACACCATCAACATCTGTCCCCTAGTTCTCGGTAACAACGAGTTTGTGAGTTGATGCCGGGAACTAAAAAAAGATGGTGTGCTGATCGCCTAGCTGGTGGTCGTTTCCAGAAATCACAGAGAAATTGTCTTCTCCATCAACTAAGTCTTCTGTTTCTACCTTCATATCATCGGTTATTGGAGATGCTGACCCTTTTCAGAATGATTCTCCACCTCAAAGCAAATTGCTTACTTGGGTCGTTCCATCAGGAGATGAAGTTCCTCTTGTTGTCCAAACTAAAAATGACTCCTCTCTTGTAATATATGTACTAGAGATTTAGAGGTCCTGACCCCTGACTGATCCAATCTCGATTGTGAGAAGAAAATTTTGCCTCTGAGCTAACGATGATGTGCTCGGTGGCATGTGATCCTGTCTCGAGCTGTGAGAGATGCTCGGACCTGGGGGAATGTTACGTCCCCAGTCCGAAGGACTGACTCGGTGGGACGCAACCCGACCCCGAGCTGAGAAAGGCACTTGGACCTGGGGGAATGTTACGTCCCCAGACCGAAGGGCTGACTCGGTGGGACATCGCCCGACCCCGAGCTTTAAGAATCACTTGGTCCTGGGGGAATGTTACGTCCCCAGTCCAAAGGGCAGACTCGGTGGGACATCGCCCGACCCCGAGCTGTAAGAATCACTTGGTCCTGGGGGAATGTTACGTCCCCAGTCCAAAGGGCAGACTCGGTGGGACATCGCCCGACCCCGAGCTGTAAGAATCACTTGGTCCTGGGGGAATGTTACGTCCCCAGTCCAAAGGGCAGACTCGGTGGGACATCGCCCGACCCCGCGCTTTAAGAATCACTTGGTCCTGGGGGAATGTTACGTCCCCAGTCCAAAGGGCAGACTCGGTGGGACATCGCCCGACCCCGAGCTTTAAGAATCACTTGGTCCTGGGGGAATGTTACGTCCCTAGTCCAAAGGGCAGACTCGGTGGGACATCGCCCGACCCCGAGCTTTAAGAATCACTTGGTCCTGGGGGAATGTTACGTCCCCAGTCCAAAGGGCAGACTCGGTGGGACATCGCCCGACCCCGAGCTGTAAGAATCACTTGGTCCTTGGGGAATGTTACGTCCCCAGTCCAAAAGGCAGACTCGGTGGGACATCGCCCGACCCCGAGCTGAGAAAGGCACTTGGACCTGGGGGAATGTTACGTCCACAGTCCGAAGGGCTGACTCGGTGGGACGTACCCCGAACCCGAGCTGGAAAGGCACTTGGACCTGGGGGAATGTTATGTCCCCAGTCCGAAGGGCTGACTCGGTGGGACGTACCCCGACCCCGAGCTGAGAAAGCACTTGGACCTGGGGGAATGTTATGTCCCCAGTCCGAAGGGCTGACTCGGTGGGACGTACCCCGACCCCGAGCTGAGAAAGGCACTTGGACCTGGGGGAATGTTATGTCCCCAGTCCGAAGGGCTGACTCGGTGGGACGTACCCCGACCCCGAGCTGAGAAAGGTACTTGGACCTGGGGGAATGTTACGTCCCCAGTCCAAAGAGGTAGACTCGGTGGGACGTAACCCGACCCCGAGTCGAATAACTAAGTGGCCTCGGCGGAATGAAATCCAGCCCCGAGCCGAATAATCATCGATCTTCGGCGGTACAAGAGCAGACCCGAGCCGGAAAGAGACATCGGTCTCGGCAGTACAAGAGCAGACCCGAGCCGTAAAACAAATATCAAAATCATTGTGTAAGCCATAACAAACAAGCATAATCAAATGTCAACGTAAGTCAGAAGAGGTTTTACTCACCTTTTTGGGATCTGTTGCATTTCTTGCGACTCTACAAGGGTCACTACAAGCAAGGCTCTTCTTAATACATCCTATCTACATCTCAGCGTTCCATGCATCGACCGGATGATTTCCGCTATCAACTTGGTCGACCTCAAAAAAACCGAATGGTCTATGTACACACTGAGATAGCCTTCTTTCACCAAGTCTTCCACCTGCTCCCGCAGGTCTCTGCACCCATTCGTGGCATGTCCCCTTACGTTGTGGTCCTTTCTCTGATGGTGTTCCCTCTTCGGGATATTTTCTCCTCGTTTTCTAATAGAACGAATTTCCGGGGCACCTCCAGGGCGGTGGCGTAGTCCGGGGTGTCTTGGATCCTTAGGTGGGTCCATAGCCTCCCGACTTTCAAGGCTCCCTTCAAGCTTTCCAGGGATTCGGGAGATTCATACCCTCCGACTTCGAGTACCATATTATGGTATCTTTCAATAAATATTTTCAAAGGTTCATCGTCTCCTTGTTTTATAAGTCTTAGTTCTCCAATTGTCTTTCTGGGGACACAAGCCCCTTGAAGTGTCGTATGAATGACTTTCTCAGTTGTGCGAAGCTGCTGATGCTTCTTGGGGCTAGGCTTCTATACCATAGAATGGCAGGCCCACCTAAAGTTAAGGGAAATACTTTGCATATGGCGTCGCCCGTCACCCCTGTACTTCCATCAGGAGGACAAAATTCTCGATGTGGGATTTTGGGTCGGAGTGGCCTTTGTATGGTGCCATGGTCGGCATGTTAAATCGCTTCGGGAACTGTGCTGACCTTATCTTTGTAAGGGGAGACCCCTCTTCCTCGCCTCGGGTGTCTCCCGCGGCGATCTTGAGGCCTTCTTCCCATCTGGTCATCTCTTTTCTCAACCAAGACTTTATTTCACGGGCCGTGCCCCCGTGTCGCCTTCTGTGTCCTTCTGTTCTCCTGTCGTTCGGGCGTGGCGTTCCTTGAGCTCGGAGGTTTCCTGTACGTCTTCGTTGTATTTTCTATTCTCCCTCTCGGAGTTGTAAAAACTGTCGAGGAGGGGTCGGGTGATTGTTCCCCCTCTTCTTCTTCCCATGTGTCTTCTGATCTTCCTACCACCGCAGATCTTATCCCATATGGGCCTCTCTTTCTGGGTCCTCGTCTTCGCTTACATCTGCTACTCTTTTCCTCTTTCCCTCCTCTGTCCGGTCTCGGTTTCAGTTTTCTCGTTGTTTGCTCCTTCCATTCTTTCTAGTCGATCCATTATAGACCTCATGCCATCTTCCATTTTTTTCATCCAGTCCATTGCCGGACCTCCTGGTTGGTGATTTCCGTCCTCTGCCATTTGTCTTATCACGTGAACTGCTTTTTGTGAAGTTCCCCACAGACGGCGCCAACTGTTGACGGCGGATTTTGGTCTCAGGGTAATATTGGAATATCACTCCCGAGGTAATCCTCCTTCAATAGTGAATTTGTTTGGTTATGGGGGACCAAAGGCAAATTTAGCGGAAAACAAGAAAATACGCCAATCAGACAAGGTGTTTTAACGTGGTTCGGTGGATTTTGGGATCCGACCTACATCCACGGGCAAGAACATGATGGTGCTTTTTATTACTCAAATATACTCCTCAGGTCTCCTCTTTGCTTTTACAAATCAGAGCTTGATGGTTCTAATCTCTCACTTTTTGTGATGATTTTCAGATGATGCCTTTTTACTTTTTTTTTTCTACACTCACTCTACCCTCCTATTTATAATGGTGAAGAAATCAGATTCCTATTTGTACAAGAATTCCCAATTGGAGATGGTCTCCTTTTCCTATCAGGATTCCTAGTCAAAACTATTCCATTTTCCCATAAGATTCCTAATCAAAACTACATTTACTTCCTTTATCCTATTAGGATATTAATTTATTACTTTACCCCTTAAAGTAGGACAACTTATCCTTTTTCCGCAAGAATATGATGCTTTATCTTCCTGAGCACGCCTCGTCATGTGCTCGGTCTTCATGTGGTCGGTCATGATAGTCCTTTGAACTGAGAGTGTTTCTGCCGGCCTTATAGTGCTCGGTCATCCGAACCAAAGTGGTCGGTCTTTACATGTTGTGGTCGGGTCGGCTTTGATGATCTCAACCAGTCAGGGAATTACCCTTATGTCCTCGTCGTGCTGCCTTAAATGTCATAGTGCCTGAAAACACCATCAACAAATTTATAGGGCATTTTTGTCAATTTCCACTTTAATCAAATTAAATTCAAATCACACTTTATATTATCCAATCAAATTTAGACATATAAAAGCATAATCAATTCATGCCATGTTTTCCAATCAAAATTCACCAGTATTATTCAATTAATAATAAATGGATAAAGATTGTAAAATCAATTATTTAATTATTTAACTATTAAATAATTAAACAATTAATTTATACAAATATATGTATTTTATTTACATTAAATAATAAATACATATATTTATGGCATGTGTCAAAATCTCATTTGACGAATAATTAATGTGTATCTAATCGTATTATGTATCAAATACAAATACACAATAATTATTATCAGACAAAATCCCTTAATTGCATGTGTTGTCGTTTAACGATTAAACGATCCGAATTAACTCATTTAATCCGGTGAAGTATTATGAATAATTCGTATTATTCATATCGAGTTGCTCAAGTGCTCAACGAGTACACTTCATATTGTGGGACTCTCTAAGTTTAGGTTTATCCGTCACGAAATCCAATTTCGTGTCCATAATCCACCCACCTATGAATTATGACGACCAAAGATAATCTCGCTAAACTATGCAAATCGAGGTCACTGCATACGTATAATCCCTCTGTCACAGGCCATCCGTATTATACCTGGGATATAGATGAGAACGTCAAATCCGTTCGGTATAATACAGTCGACTTTTAATTTACGATCTCTAAATAACATTCGAAACTGGTTTCCGACGTTATACCACGGCCATGGATTTACTAGATCATAAACACGTGTTGGATGCCTATGCCCTGTACACAGGACTGACAGATCCTATCTTGATACGCACTGGATATCATGAGCATCAGTCCACACCCAACGAACAGGCGGAGGTCTGATCATGAATAGATCGTTGACGTGACTGCCATCAAAGTGTGGAGGATAGCTCATATATCCACAGTGGTATCTCAAGTCGAATGACCACTATGCTCGCTCAACTCGAGAAAGTTCCTATTGACGTTGGTGTACCATCTATTAGGAAACATTCGGTGAGCCGTTCAGTGTCTTATCAAATAAACACCTACATGTTTATACGAGTCTCCCGAGACTCATGGTTCACTGGGATAAACCATCGGACCAAGTCACGATATACGACATGTACTGGTCTCAGCGGATTTTACTAACCGACCCGTGTTAGTAAATCTTGACCAGGAACTTTATTTAAGGATATACAACTAATAGTGCGCTTCCCAATGTCAATTACAAACTACGTTGTAACTGCGCACTATACTGTAAATCCTATGGTCTTTGTCTAATATAGATGTATCACTGAACCAGATTCAGTTTCGATATAATCGTAATCAGATTAGATCGAATAAGTGTATATAAAAGACAAGGGTACTACCACTAAAATTAGTAATGTTATGGAAAATCGAACTGCTCGTATTTATGAATCGGACATAAATACGATCCGGATTGGCACTCGGAGCACCAACCCTAACAGTTATAACTAACTTTTGCACTAATCCACATAATTCCGATCGAACACTGCAATGACGGCATAAATCTCATGGGTAGAACTCATTATAGTTCTACATAGTTCTAAGTCTAGAACTGTAATTATATAAGGATAATTTAATATTTTCTTCTCCATCTGCTTACATAACCATGTCTACTCAGTTACATCTGCTTGAATTCTTGTATTGTTTGACAGAAAAACTCAAGCTGAACATAAGATTTGTTGGCTGGAACTTTCTACAAAAATATCAGTAAACAAGCTTTGGTTCGAACTCAGCAAGATCAACAGATCCGGACTCCACGGGAGGCATTAGATATGTAGCCAAGAGCTCAGAAGCCAATGCTGCAATCAGTGGAAGCAAGAAGCTTCTCGTTGATCTCTACCATCCGATCCAACCTCCTCTTGAACTCTGAGTTTTCTACATCCAGTACAACCGGGAAAACTCTAAGTTGTTGTTGTGCGATTGGCTGCACAAAAAGAATTTCAGCTAAACAAATGACATCGTCTATACAATGACAACGCATTTGCAGCATAGATATCTTCATAAACTTTTGTACAAAGCAAAACGATAAGCGTATTCACAAAACTTACCTCAATGATGACAAACTTACAGCACCCTAGAGCTTATGCGTATCAAGTATACGTGAAAGCGGATTCGACACAGACATTCTGTCTACACAAGGATAAAATAAAGCAGAAATTAATATTTAAATATCATGATAAAAAACACTAAATAGAATATGGATTTACTTTTCTATAAAGTGTCATCGCAATGTCTTACATATTCTTTATAATCTCTACAAACAAGAATACGGAAATTTAACTCTTAAATCTCACAAAGCAAAGTATATCCTTCTTGTCATCACATTTACTGCTAAATCTCACGCTTTAGTAATATTGACTTTTGTAAATTCGAAAAGGTAGACAACTATTGTCAATTGCATCTCATGCAACTCTTACATTTAGTCCTAAATCGAATCTCATCCTCACGCTTTAGCAATATTGGATAGTTCAATTTTTTTAGATCAACTTGTCTATTGCCGAAAGTAAAATACTAATATTAACCTCACGCTTTAGCAATATTGGATAATACTTTCTCTTAAATTCGACTCATCTCATGCTTAACCAGAATAGTACAAAATATTATAACAAATCCCTCACGTTTTAGCAATATTGGGAATAATCACAATGGTTTCACTAACACCGTATAGACAAGCCGGACCATGTCACATTTTCAACTAAAATGATGACACTTAATGATCTAGCGTAGAGATTTTTCCAAAGTCAAATGCATACAAATATATAAAATGTATGCATGTCCAAAAATGCCTAAAACATGTAATTCATAATAAATGTATGCATGGGCATTTTATAACATGAGAGAAAAATTGTAAGGAATATGAACAATTAGAAGCACGTGTCGCTCTGATGCCACTTGTTGAGTGAGTGGGAACGGCAAAACCGAGCGCAGCGGAACCCGCCCGAGATCAAATCCCAAACGAAAATAAAAACATTTTTTTTATTTATTTTCGGCAGAAACAAAAACAGTGTACAAAATTTTTAATTACAAATTTAAATATTCCAATGCACTAAACAACATTACCAATTTTTTATGCAATTAAAGAAAATTACCATAAGCTCAATTAAATATTTCTAACACTTTAACAAAATTATCAACACTTGACAAATTTAATCCAAGCATCAAAATTATTTTCCAACACTTGAAAAAAATAATCAAAGTATACAAAATTAATATATCAACTATACATTAATTTTTCCATACACTTAAATGTTTCATTTCCTCACATACATGCTTTCAATTTATCCCATACTTCCACAACAATTTTTCTCAACTAAAATAATCAACAAATTGAACAAATAAATTGACAATTTAAATGTACCAACAAGCTTTGCCAATTGATCATTTCCTTCAAGCTTTTCCAAATCTTCCAAGCTTTGAGATTTCTCAAATTTTTTGAACTTCTTCAAACTCCACCAAATAAGCAACTCAATGAACAAATCTTGGTGATCAAAGGTGGTTTGATCACTCAAGAGTGGCAACAAATTTTCCCCAATTTAACTCTTAAAATCCTAGGGAAAAATCTAAGTTTCAAGAACACAAATCAACCCCTAACTCTTAAAGATTAATTGTATGGACTTGAAACAAGGTTTGGGTAATTATTGTGAGATTTTTGGCTTGATTTTGATGAACAAAAAACAAAGAAAACTCAGCCCCTTTTTAATCTTCAAACTCACGGCAGTAGCTTAAAAACAAAGGGGTGTGGTTCTTCTTTTCTTTTTAATTTGGCAGTGAGAGAGTGTAAGAAGAAAAAAAGAAGTGAGTTGACTTGTCCCCCTCTTTTTTTTAATCTTCACGGCAGGGCTTCTTTTTGTTCAAAAAAAATTTGCTTTTGTTTTACCATTAAAATTAAAGAAAAACAAAATTAAATCAAGTAATTTAATTAACTATGGAAAGAAAACATTTGCCATGTAACTTTAAATTAAAAGAAATGACCAAATTCTTTATTGCCAGATACTAAGCTCAATTTAATCTGACGAATGCTTTTTAATCATTAAATTCATGAACCTTTGGCACTAATCAATGCTACAAATAAATAAGTTGAAAAGGGTCTCCATTTCATGCTTTTTAAATCTCAGATACTAGGCTCATTTTTAATCTGACAAATAACTTTAATGCTTTTTAATCATTAAATCTCAGTATTGAAAAGGGTCTCCATTTCATCAAAATCAGTTGTGTAAAACCTTGGTGTCAAAAGGGTCTCCTTGATTGCAGTTTTGTTTGCTTTCTTGCTTATCTTTTGGGTTGCTGCTGCTTGCTCTGTAGTTGTAGTTGCTTGCATTTTGACTGTACAAAACCTTGTGCTCAGAGAAGTACATGTTGCTTTTGGTTGCTGAATTTAGGCAAATTTGGAAAGGGGTTTTACCAGGGCCATATCAGCTGCCATTTTTGGAACCTGAAACTTTTGGTTGGGAGTGAGATTTCAAGTCTTACAAGTGAGGACAAAGTCTAAAATCACTAAATTGAAAGAAAGACAAGAAGTGGGGGACTTATAATTGGTGCAAAGTTGATTGAATATCCAATGAAATGTACGAGTGTTGTGGGTGTTTGAGACGTGGTTGGTGATTATGTTGGCTTTGTTATGATAAATTTATATTTAATTGGGCCACTTGGGTGAAAGGACTTTATGATACTACTTTTCTTATATCAGAAGGATGCAACAATAAAGATGCCCTTACTGATATTGTAAGTGTGGTTGTTTATCTCTGTTTCTCTCTCTGTCTGGGTGGCCTGCATGATTTGCCGAGTATTCTTGGTCATTTATGATATTACTAGATGGACTCTATTTTGATATCACATAAAAATTACAAGATAGAAGACACAGATCAAGCACTTCCCTAATATTTTGCTTTATGCAACTCATTGCTAACTCTAAGATAGTCATTTGTTATGTTTTGCCAATATAGATTTGAGTTCTTTCTGCAATAGACATGATTTAATTTCTTGACATTTTATTTTGATTTTGATCTTGATCTTGATCATCTCCATATTTGGCTAAAAGTTGATAGTGTGTATGCTGTATTGGGATAATAATGCTTCCATCTCTTACTCGCTTGAGCCTAATATAATTATAAATAGCATCTTGTTGTCTTGTCTCACTGAATGGAACTTTTGTGGCGATTAAAGAGCATGATAGCCAGACCCTTAGTCACTCATGATCACATTAGGATTATTATTATGGTTGTTGTTCAACCATTTATTATTAATTGCTTTATTTGGGTAATATGTTCACGATTATGTTAAACCACTGCAACTTGCTTTGCTCTATTTTACAGTGTACCATCGTTCCTGGCAGTTAATGTTATTTATGGGGCTGAAATTTGATACCTTTATGGATATTCGGACCCCTAATTGTTTCTCTTTATATCAAGATGTTTCGAGGGTTATGTGCGCTCTATGTCTTCAGCTTCAAGCAAACAGTCAAAGTTATTAAGAATTTGCCAAAAGCCTGTAACTATATCGCGAAAGGGAAGCTCCAATCAGTAACTTGGATAAAGAAGAGCTATCTAGAAAAAAGCTGAAAGAATTTCAAGAGTGGCTAACAGAGGGGTACCTGGATTTCGTGGAATCAATCTGGCTACATTGGACGCTCATGATTCAGAGTATGCATGGAAGAAAATTTATAATCCAAAATTTTGATTTGGATCAAAGAATCTTTTATCATTCAGTCGCAATAAGAAATTATACTGGATTCAAGATAATTTTTATATCCTAAATAAAAAATCGATCTGAAACTCAAAATAATTTTTCATACAGAATTACTTTTTTAGGCTACATGGTCAAAAAATCAATTTCACCAAATTAAATGACTTTCTTTAAATCTTATCTTGCGTTTTCAAAAAGAGAAAAATGGTTTTCACTTTTCATTTTCCTGTCAGATTAGCTTGCCGGCAACGGAACGGGAAAAATATTTCAGGGAAAAAATGAATTGCAATTTTCATAATTTCAATTCATAATTTACATTTACCTTATTTTAATGATTATTCTATATTGTGATTTGGTGACAAATAACTTAAGACTTAATTATTAAGTCATGGATTCGAGTGTAAAAGTGCATTTTTTTTAAGAATCTGAGATAATTTATAGTTTTACTTATTCCCCTTAAGTCCAAATCAATTGATTTGACGACGGGATTTCAACGTTTAAAACAAAATGATTATTCTATTATTATAGTTCTCCATGTTAGCCTCTCTAAACTTTTCTAATTTGTATATTACAACACAAATAAATTTATATTTTCTATGTTATGGCCTTAAAGTCGCAAATATTCTAACTATAAAAGATTTACTTGGTCCCCAAAAATACTATAAAAAAAAAACTAAAAAATATATGTTATCTATCAAGTCTAAATAGGTTAATGTATATGAGAAATAAACATTAACCATTTTAGAAACAGCTGAAAGCTAAATGGATAATTAATTTATGCAAAAAATGGCCGCTCTGCCCATGAAGTGTTGCATGCGGATGGAAGTTATTTGCACAGTTCCTACAATACATATATATATATATATATATATATACATACACTTATGATCTAGTAAACATAATCATCAAGATTTTAAGATACTGATCTTCCAATAATATATACATACACATATTACATATACATATACATATAGGTTCATAATAAAAGCTCAAAGAGAACCAATAAGAACATAATGAAAAGAGAATAGGGAAGATGGAAGATGAGGAGGAGGCTATGAAATGTAACATTGGGCAAAAAGAGGATTTTATAGAGGTTTATGAGCTGTTCTAGGGCAAAGCATTGAAGCTAGATAGGGTTCGGGCAGTCTTGGCTTGCTGCCCAAACATTAAATTAAATAAGCAAGTTGCTAGTTTTGGTCGAGCTAATCCTGTAAAAATTTGTTTACTATATATATATTATATATATATTTATGGTTTCTGACGTGGAGTTGATGCGAATAGCATATTCTTTTATAATAATAATATTTTATATATTCTGCAACCATAATATGAACCTCCATATAGGCATTCACATGATTCAACTGTAATCGAATTGTGCTGTTTACGGTTCGATTTTGGTCAAACTATAATCGAATCGTAGATTTATGGTTCTGTTGTGGTTTCGGCCAAAGCCGAATCGTAACCATAATCTTAAACTGAATCGAATAGTTCGGTTTGATTCGGTTTAATGTTGAAACCGTTTGAATTTTTTTGGAATAAAATAATTTAAATTATTATAAAATATTAAATAATAAAAATTAAAGATTTATTAAAGCATATGTTGATAATTTATTTATTGTTTTGAAAAAAAAAAAGAGTTTGTACTTAATTAAGTTGTCTATGTATCCTCTTAGGGTGTAGAGCAGTATATGAATCAAAGCTCACATAGTTCTATTACATTTTATTTTAAATAATTTATCTCATTTACATTTTATTCATCCGGGGAAGGCGGTCGGGTTCTTGAGCCTTCGGCATTAGATGTGTAAATCTTCTAAAATTTCCAACTGATTTGTCTTGTTCACGACGTTTCGCTCTACACCAATCTTTAAGACATGTTTGAGCTTCTAACGTCTCTGCTTTCAACCTTGATCTGTTGTCATCAAGAATATTGACGCCTATACTAAATACTTGCTTGACAGATACAATTGAGACTAGTGTCGCTAATTCCTCCATTGCAATCATGGACATGACTGTAAACAATCATTGATGTTTTTGTCACCAATCAAAGAAAATAAACTTCTCATTTACAAAAGCATTTTGGGGAAACTCGAAATTTATCGTTAGATATGCATTACTTTTTGAATTAGTAGTTATGGTATTGATGGACTTTGATTTTTTAATTCGCTGCATTAATCAACTTCTACCCGCAGGAAGCTTAAATTGATAAGTTTGTACATTAATTGATTGTGGAATATCATTTATTTGAATTTATATTTACTTACATAATTATTATATAAATCAAATAAAATTCTCCCAATATTACCAACAATTGAAGAAACAATCATCGACCTCTCACCTAATAAAGTATAATAATTTTATAAAATATTTTCCAAACCTTATATTTTAAACCTTGGATCAAAAATAAAAGTAACAAGATAAAATAATGGTATGTCTTTATAATAATTAAGTCATTTTTCTCATTGATGCAACACATTTCTTTATTGCGATTTAAGGATTTTGATGATCCTTCAATGAGTTATAGGAAATGAAAATTTCATCTATATTTAAACCAATGATTATCTTACTTTCTATGTCATTCTCACAATTCTCATATTATTATTTGTTATTTATGGTGGGGTTAGTTATAACTTTATTATGAATTTATATTCAGTATTGAATTGTATTAAGTTTTTCATAAATTTTTACCACGTGTGGTTTAATAGTAATACCTACTTGTAAGAAATGAAAATTTCATCTATATTTAAACTCAGTGATTATCTTACTTTCTATGCCATTCTCACAATTCTCATATTATTGTTTGTTATTTATGGTGGGATTATGATATAACTTTATTATGAATTTGGATTCAATGCTGAATTGTACTAAATTTTTCATAATATATTTTACCACGTGTGGTTTAATAATAATAAATGGTTAAAATTCAATTACATTTGAATTATTATCTAATAATTACCAATCACCGCTTTTTAAAAACCCTAACACAAGGCTCAACTCAACACCGAATTCATGTCCTAAATTCTATTTGGTGGCAAGTCGAGTAGGTCAACATAAAATTCTAACTCAAAACTCGAAAAATAATATGGAGACACACTACGAGTCAAGTCGTCAGGTTGATCGACTTGATTTTTTAAAATACCCAAGATCTAATCATCCCATGATGTGTTTGGCTTGTAGTTAGCGGTTTCAAACCGTAATCGAACCGTTGACCAATTAAATCATAAATCGTAACCGAACCGAATCCATCCGGTTCTGTTAAGGTTTGACCAAAATTTCAACCGTCCAAACCGGCAGTTGGACCGGTTCGAACCATAACAGTTACGGTTTAAATTGTAAACGGTTATTTTTTATATTATTATATAAATTTTAAAATATCTAATTTGTCTCTCCCAACAACCATATTTTGGGGGCATTTTAGGCATCATAAAAAATCCAAAAAAACACTATAAATAATCATTTAACTCATTTTTCAAAACCACAAAATCATTTAATATTCTCACTCTCTCAAATCTCATATATTCAATCAATTTATTCTCTTATTATCTTAATATCTTCATTATAATGGCAAGCTCATCACATAACACTAACAATCCTGAGGCTGAGGATACCAGTCAACATATCACCGACGAAACGACTCATGTATTCAAGTGAGAAATCGAGGTTCTGAAATGTTTATAAAATATTTCACTCTGGTCGTGAATGATGTCAATGGTGAGAAGAATTATGTCTGTAATTATTGTCGATAAATTTACAAACACACTGATGGGTATGGAACTATGACGGGTCATATGAGGAGTACTTATAAAGTTGAGTTTGGGATTGATACAACACAAACACAAATGACAATGTTTTCTACTTTCGGTCCAGGTTCTTCTTCTTCTACTAATAATGAATCTCAATGGAAATATAATCTAACTAAAGTTATTGTCATGGAACATTTAGCTTTTACTTTTTGTGAAAAAACGTCTTTTAATGATTTAATACATGAAAATTTGAATCCTGTTGTATGTAAACTTATTAGGATGATATGTAAAAGAAAAATGATGGAATTATATGCAAAATGTCAAAATAATTTAAGGGAATTATTTTTTAAACTTAAAGGTTGTGTTTCAATTTGTAGTGACATATGTAGTGACCATTGGCAGTCACATTCATACATGGTATGACATATCATTGGATTGATGATTTGTGATTTATTCAAAAAAAATTATTACATTTTGACTTTTTGATGATGCACACACTGCACATAATATTTATGTAATGATTAGTAATATTTTACAGCAATATGGATTAGTGCATAAAATTTTAACTATTAAATTTGATAATTCATCGGCTAATAATGCATCAATTAATGAACTTAAAGCTATTTGCTAATCAAATTTGGGAGGTAAATTTTTCCATATTCGATGTGCATGTCATATTTTGAATTTATGTATACAAAATGATTTGAAATATTTAAACTCTCATATTATACCCATTAAAAGCAATTAATTTTAATTTGGTTATATTCTAAAATTAGAAGATAATGGTGTACTTTTTGTAAGGAAATTGGTGTTAGGCCGAAAAAAATTCGGCCGTAATGTTCCAATTCGTTGGAATTCTACTTATTTTTTACTAAATGAAAGTTTTGAATATAAAGATTTATTATGTTCATTTATTGCTCAATGTCAATATGATGTAGTTTTATATCCCAGACATTGGGAAGTTTGTTCAAAAATTTTAGAGATTTTAAAAGTTTTTAATGATACTACAAATATTTTAAGTGGTGTTTATTATCCAACTTCAAATATTTTTCTCATTACAAGCCTTGACATTGTTGTGATAACAGTCAAAACCTAAATAATAGTAACGAATTTGATGATATTTTTGATTATCCTAATAATATTTTTAGTGATCCTAACAATATCATTGACGATTTTTTAAATGCAATAAAAAATATGTTGCATCAATGATGACAAAATGGCTTAATTATTACAGAGACATACCATTATTTTATCTTGTTGTTTTTATTTTGGATCCAAGGTTTAAAATTGAAGATTTAGAAAATATTTTACAAAATTAGTATGCTTTATTAGGTGAAAGACTATGATTGTTTCTTCAATTATTGATAATGTTAGAAGAACTTTACTTGATTTATATAATGATTATGTTAGTAGATATAATATTCAAATAACTGATACTATACAATCCATGAATACCAATTGTACAATCTAAGCTTCCTGCTGGTAGAAGTTGGTTAATACAGCGAAGTAAAAAATCAAAGTTTATCAATACCATCAATACTAATTTAGAAATTAATGCATATCTTGTTAGGGTTGGTGCTCAGAGTGCCAATCCGGATCGTATTTATGTCTGATTCATAAATACGAGCAATTCTATTTTCCATAATATTACTAATTTAATGGTAGCACCATTGTCTTTTATACACTTATTCGATCTAATTACGATTAGATATCTGATTATGATTAGATCGAAACTGAATCTGGTTCAGTGATACGTGTATATTAGATAAAGACCCTAGGATTTACAATATAGTGCGCAGTTACAACGTAGTTTGTAATTGACATTGGGAAGCGCATTATAAGACGTATATCCTTAAATAAAGTTCATGGTCAAGATTTACTAACATGGGTCGGTTAGTAAAATCCACTGAGACCAGTACATGTCGTATATTGTGACTTGATCCGATGGTTTTATCCCAGTGAACCATGAGTCTCAGGAGACTCGTATAGACATATAGGTGTTTATTTGATAAAACACGGAACGACTCACTGAAGATTTCCTAATAGATGGTACACCAACGTCAATATGAATCTTCACAAGTTGAGCGAGCATAGTGGTCTTTCGACTTGAGATACCATAGTGGGATATATGAGTTATCCTTCACACTTTGATGGCAGTCACGTCACCGATCTATTCATGATCAGACCCCCTCATGTTCGTTGGGTGTGGACTGATGCTCATGATATCCAGTGCGTATCAAGATAGGATCTGTCAGTCCTGTGTACAGGGCATAGGCATCCTCACGTGTTTACGATCTAGTAAATCCATGGCCGTAGTATAACTTCGGAAATCAGTTCCGAGTGTTATTTAGAGATCGTAAATTGAAAGTCGAATGTATTATACCGAACGGATTTGACATTTTCATCTATATCTCATGTATAATACGGATAGCCTGTAACATAGGGATTATACGTATGCAATGACCTCGACTCGCATAGTTTAGCGAGATTATCCTTGGTCGTCATAATCCATGAGTGGGTGGATTACAGACACGAAATTGGATTTCGTGACGGATAAACTAAACTTAGAGAGTCCACAATATGAAGTGTACTCGTTGAGCACTTAGGCAACGCGATATGAATAATACAGATTATTCATTATACTTCACCGGATTAGTGAGTTAATTCGGATCGTTTAATCGGTTAAACGATAACACATGCATTAGGGTTTTGTCCGATCGTAATTATTGTGTATTTGTATTCGATACATAATATGATTAGATACACATTAATTATTCGTCAAATGAGATTTTGACACATACCAAACATATATGTATTTTTATTTAATTAAAAACAAAATAAAAATACATATATGGATGTTATTTTAATTATTAAATAATTAAATAATTGAAAATTAAATATCTTATCAATTTGTCAAAATTAGTATGATAAATGGTGATATATAATTGGAAACACATGGCATGAATTTATTAAGCTAAATGTGTGTCATTTTTATTGGCCACTAAAAAGCTTATTATTAATTTAATTTGATTAAATTCAAAAAATCCCCATTTTACCCTCAAAAAGTCGGTCAACAAGGAAATAAAAAGAAAAATTATTTTCTTCTTCACATAACCCTTAGCCATGGTCGAATACCCTAAAGAAAATGGGTTTGAAAATTTGTTTCATAAATCATGAAGAATTGAAGGAAAATCAAGAAAAAAATTTGGGATTTCAAGAGATTAAAAGGTAATCTACTTAACCCTAAGCTTAGAAATTTGATTTCTTATTTCTTGATAATTTAGAAATGTTCTAGGGTTCCTTCAAATCTGAATTTTTGGGGCTTTTTGTTTGGATGATGGATTGGAAGTTATATTGCATGTGTGAAGTAGATTTGGGTGAAATTAGTGTAATTTGTATCCAAATTATTCATTTGATGATGAGTTGCTATACTAGAGTGTTATGACCACTCTTGTGACACCTAGAATTGTTCTTGGGTTGTTCATATGTGGTGACTTTGGTTGGTGTTGTGATTAATTAGATTAATCTTGAAATTTTGGATTTAAAGCATGAAAAATGGGTAATTTTATGTTATGGATCAGTTGTGATCAAACTGGAAATTTTGTGATGCATTTGATGTGTTATGAATGTAATGGATATGCTTTGGGAGTTGGAACAATTGCCGGAAAGTGTTTCGGAGTTGAAATAAGCGAAAACAACCAAAAATGGCGTTACCGGATGACTTTTGAGTCAACCGGGTGACGGCTGCCCAAACAGTGAATCTGTCACTGTTCGGGGCAGCCATGAAATGCCCTGACACTATTGGGGCTGACCTGGGCAGTCCCCATAAGTTCGGGTGGTCGGTTCAGTCGAAAACGTGTTTTGCGTCATTTTGCGGAAACAAAAACGGTTTTCGTAAAAGTTTCGCGAAGTTTTCAACCTTATTTATGTAAATATTTCATATTGAATAAATAGGTTATGTGAAATATGAATAAATTATTCATATTAGATATTGAATAATTTATTCGGTAATTTGAAAAGTTTTAAATTACGATTTCGCCCGAACCGTGCTTCACTGCGCCCATCGCCCAAAACCCCAACATATATAACGATAAATTTCGAGTTTCCCCAAAGTGCTTTGGTAGGTGAGCAATTCTTATCATTGATTGATGGTAAGAACATTAAGGATTGTTTCCAGTCCTGGCCGTGATTGTAAGGGAGGTATTAGCGACACAAGTCTCAACTGTATCGGTAGAGCAGGCATTTAGTATGGGCAACAATATTCTTGATGACAGAAGAATAAGGTTGAAAGCGGAGACGTTAGAAGCTCAAATGTCTTGACGATTGGTGTAGGGCGGAACGTCATGAACAAGAAAATCAGTGAGAAATTTTTGAAGGTTTGTGTGATAACACAAACACAATTGGAACCAAAGGCTCAAGAACTGAACCGCCTTCCTCGGATGACGATGGATAAAATATTTATGGGTAAATTATTAAAATAAAATGTAAACAGAATTACGTGAGCTTTGATTCTTCTACGCTCCAAGAGGATACGTAGGCAGTTTATGTAAGTGCAAGCTCTTTTTTTCAAAATAATAAATAAATTATCAATATCTACTTTTAGTCTTACTCTGTAGTAAATCTTAAATTTTTTATTATTTTTACAATAATTTAAATTAATTTATTTACTCTTTAGTAAATCTTTAATTTTTTATCATTTTTCTAATAATTTAACTTATTTTAAAAAAATTGGTTTTAAACCGACCGAACTGAATCGCACGGTTCGATGGCGATTCGGTTTTGTCTGAAACGCAACCGATCAAACCTTAAACCGAACCGAACTGCGCGATTCGGCAGAATAAAGTTCGGTTGCGGTTCGGCCAAAGTCAAATCATCAACCGCATGGTTCGGTTACGATTTTGAACCGTCTAGCTACTGGCTACTTGTAGTTAGGACTTTTCTGGTTTGAAAAATTACAGGAAATTTTTAGAAATGAGATAAAACAATAATTTGAGAGGAAATTTTTTTAGTGATATTTGAGTTTCAAGCAGTTATACATTCTATTCTCTCTCCAAAATGTACAACTTTTTGACGTATAAATATCACTAAAAATAACTCCCTAAAAATATTCGAGATAAAATTAAACAAACTCATTTTTTAGTAGTCAAAATAAAAATTCCGCGTTCCAACCGTCCGTTGTTCAAGTTCAAAATATTTTTTATAGTCAGCTTCAATTCCAGATGAAAGAGGAGGTTTGACATTATTTACTGGATTGAATTTGAAGCTACCAAACGAAAGAAATCACTATGAAACAGCCCGCCTGCCCTACTCAAGTAACAAAGCTCATTACTGCAGGTGAAACTGTGGTTTGTACTAATATGATATTATTGTACAATTCCAGCCACATGAATTTAAAAAAAAAAAAAAAAAAAAAAAAAATCTCAATCTGAATCAAGAAAGATTAAAAACAAAAATACAGAAAATTGATTAAAAAAATTAATCTACAATACAATCCATTGGTCATTTACCCTTGCAACTTCATTTCAACATGGGTTTCTGTTATTAGAGAGCCAGCGTGACATTTACAACTAGCAACATTTCCATCACAAACAATTTTGTTCAGCATACCTCTGTATTTGAAAACCTTACAGCCCCAAGTCGTAGGATAGTTTAAATAAACGGAGATAAAAATTGAGCGCCCTCACATCCGCTACCAAAATGTCAGCCAATTGCAAAACCCCCCAGTGAATACCTGTACATTATTGGAAAAATGGTTACGATTAGAAGCCAATAGAGTAATGCACCGTTTAGTAGAGAGTATTGATTGAGCGTATAAACTAGATTGTAAATATTGTATTGAGAGTATAAACCAATTTATAAGCTCATCAAACTCTAAACCAAACGATGGCTGAGCAAAATGTAAAAGAAAAAAGGGCAAATTTGAATGGAAGTGTAAATTTAGAATGATAATTTATGAGATTGAAGAAAGCGAGGAGTATGCATCTATCAAAAACTATATGCCTACGTTTAAAATAATGTTCAAATGGGATTCTTCTAAGCTGATTTTCAGGAGGATTGATTGTTTATGTGTGTTTGCACGAATCTTTGATGCTATTAGGACTTCAGAAAGTTCACTGTTACAGAAAGTTCAGAAAGTTCACTATCTTTTATATTGTTTATCAACCAGTTAATATGCTTTATTCTCCAGAACAAAACCCCTCTAAAATTATAACAATCTTTTTAGCCTGAAAATTCGGAGAGAGAAAGGTTGAAGAAAAGATAGATCAATACCTCTATACTTTCGGAACCGATGTAACAATCCTGTCGGAGTCAGAAACCTCATCAGGTTTGTCCACTGTATTAGTCTCATTTCCAGCCGTGGAACTTTGAACCGATTCTCTGACTTCATCAACATTGGAGCTTGCTTTGGAGTCTCTCACCCAATCTTCAATAGCTGGGTCTTGCTGAGATTCTGCTTCTCCATCTCCAACAATGTGGATTTGCACTGAATCTTTCTCATCTTGCTCAACAGAAAATAATGGGTCAAAAGATGGTCTTCCTCTTTCCTCCTTTATATTCAAACCATCTTCCAAATTATCAAAATCCAAATTCTGCAGAATTTCAGGAAGTGAATAACCAGTGTCCTCTGCATGCTTAGATCCCATTTCAATGTCGATTTTCTCCTTTGAGCCAGCAGCAGTACCTTCACCGAAATTAGGAGTCAAAGAACCTATCACCATATGCTCATCTTCCACCACAAATGATTGGAAATTATTCATCGAAGGAGGGATCTTTGAGAAGAAAACTTCTCCAAGATTTCTCCACATCCCTTTATTATATGGGTTCTCCTTCTTATCATACCGGTACCGGAAGTTCTCATAGGTGGTCTGTATCAATGAAACGTGTGATAAATAGGTTTTTACAAATCAGTAGATCAAATCTATTGCTGGTTGAAATATATAAAGCAAAAAATAAAGGGTAGAAGATGCAAATACACACATATACTTTATTCAAAAAATGAGGGGGAAAGAAGAGAGTGTTGGGGAGCAAACTAAGAAACTGAATGCACGTGATTGTCAAAAACATCAAACTGATGGTTAGCAATAGACCTCATTGGTTGGCACGTCAACAAAATAGAAACTAAAACTCCACTGCGAATGGAAAATATTTTCAATTAGGCACGATCTTGTCCTTGCAAATGGTAGGGATGAAATAAGTTTTCCTATAGTCGATTTATCACATAATAAAAAGTATCAAGACCAAACTCACAAAATTAAGAACTCAGATTGACACACATATAATAGATCGATATCATACGCTGATATGCATGAATATTTCAGTATTTCCATAAAACACTGGAGATTTCACAATATGTTGAAATGTTAATTGTCACCTCTAAACCTCTAACTTATTGATGGACATATCAGCTAGTCATTGGAAAACAATGAAACTCTCAGTAAATAATGAAATTTTGCATAACTCTTTTACGTATTTGAGGAGTAAGAAAGTCACCTGGTTTGAGGAGATCAGATACAAATGGAAAACCGAGAGGCCGCCAACAAACCAGACAGCTATGAAGCAGTAAACCACAAGAATAACTGACGGGACATCCTCAGACATGGCCTTCCATATTTTATGATCCTTTTCAAGAATATTAACCCAAGAAAATGCAAAGATGAATATGCACAAGATGGTTGATGTTGATATAAACATGAAGAAGAACCTATAATTGCGCTGCAACCATATCAAAATGTAAATAAGAGCACAATTAACTAGCAAAACGAATGAAGCACTTTGAAAAATTTTGAAACCAAATCAGATTAACATTATCCATTTTGCATACTCATGGATATGAAATAACTGGGTTTAACTATAGTTTTGCTTTCCTTAATGACACACACATTACTGGCTTACTACAGTAGCAATAATATTAGACACAATCTAACATTTTTTACTCAGAAAAATAAATCCTCATACATAAAATTTAAACTTACAATTCCAATGCACTGACCAACCCACGGACAGTGATGATCAAATCTCTGAACACAGTTGTTGCAGATGGAGCAATGAGAAACACGGGGAGGACGATAAAGCATACAAGTGTCACAGTACTTCACTTTCACTGAATGGCCATTTACAATGACATCTTTTGTTCGGGGTAGTTTCAAATGAGGAGTTCTACCGTTGACCCATTCCATGGAAGGGGTATCCATATCAAATGCATCATCAATTTCAGGTGGCTTTGTGTTTCTAGGAACTATTCCAGGATCTCTGCCAGAGGTCAAGAAAAGAAATAATAGATCCTGCAAAAGGTTTGAATTTGAATTTAAATTTAAAGTTATGTTTCAGAGGCAAAAAGCTCATTCAAATCTATATTTCAAGGGAAAAGAGCTCTGACGGTAAGCATATGGACATTCATCTCAAATAATCAGATGTTTAACTAAGTCATACACATTACACAAGGCTCCCACAACAAGCAGGGCCGGTAAGGTCTTGATGTACTAAGTAGTCATCAAAAGGAAAAGCAGTTAAATAAACTTCATCACACAAAATAACTAAAATAGAATTGGTGGCATGAAAATGAAAAGAAAAGAAGAAGCTACTTTCAGGATATTTAGGGCATAATAGAAGAGCATTTTCTTAACATGTTGATTCCATACTGTCTCAATAATCCTTGTTCACACGCCACTTTTTCCACATTTTCACCAGATAATGATAATACAAGAAAAATAAACGAACCAAATGGTTTGAAAAGTCACTTGATTCCTCTCGCATAAACCTAATCATTCATTTAAATGAATTGTTTAAGGTTATTTATTATCTACAGAGGAATGGAATAGAGACTAGCAACCGAAATATACAGAGTACTTTTGCAAGATAATAACATAGAGATTATGGCATATTACGATTTATGCCAGAAAAAGAAAAGCATCTTACCAGTACAGTAAGGATTGAGCCCACAATTAACTCCACAAAACGACGAGCAGTAAGGCCATCATGATGTATCTTCAAATAGGATTTTACACAAAAAGTAATTGCAGGGCCAGCAATAAGGATTGTAGAGAGAAGTAATGATGCAACATCGGGACCAAAGACCAGCCGCCCGCCACAAAAAAATCTCTGAAAAACCAAAAAAAAATTAAGAGAAACAATAAAGTTCCATAAAGCGTGTTATCCCTGCTGGTGAATACTAAAAATTTTCCTGTGCATACATGTATCAGCCAGGTTATCTTATTAAACAGAAGATAATGTTAGTGCCATAGGACTTAATGAAGGATTTTGATGATGCAACGCTAACGACTTCGACGCGCATTCGCGAGCATTACAAGAAGACGTCGAAGCAAATGAATGTGAAGACTCAAGAGCTTAATGAAGATATCCAGTGTAGTCTTATAACTTAAGGCTCTCAATGTAAGTGAGTTGATAATTTAAGTACTCTAAGCTCATATTACTCATGCACATTCATATAAATGCATTAGGGTCCTGTGCAAAATATTTTTAAATCTTTAAATTCTAAGTTTCTGCACTAAGACCGACATACCGGTCTCTGATACCGACATACCGGTGTCTCTGCTCTGCCTTAGGCAGTTTTGAATGCTCTCTGTAACCGAGCTACTCCATACGGGGCTATTCCATACCGGTCTACGATACCGGTCAGTCTGGATTTTGCACAACTATTGGAATCGGGACGGATCATATTGGTCATCATACCGGTTAGCTAACAGGCATACCGGTCAGTAATCCAGTTGGTACGCTTTAATCTTCAACAGTCATATAGCCATTTAAAATTGCAGGACCAGTATACAGGCATACCGACCCCTGTAGACCGGCATACTGGTCTCAAGACAGAAAACTGAGGCAGTTTTCACCTTCACTATATATCGAGCCCCAATTGCGTTTTTACTAAGTTCTTGCACCTTCCTACATTTTCTTTCAAGACAAAAATAGAGAATTAACTTAAACCTTCATCATCATACACTCTCTTCATAATCAAAGCTCACACACTACACTTTCATATCATATTAGTGAGCTTGGAATACTTGTGATAAAAACTCACACCTTTAATCTTCTTTATCTATTGTGAATACCCAAGTTGTGTTGTAAACTTTTTATATCTTAAACACTTGTGGTAGTGAAATCCCTTGTTAAGTGGGTATACTCAAAATGGTGAATTTGTGTAAAGGTTTGGGGTGAACCACGAAAAACTCTTGGTTTGTGAGTGAGCCACGGAAAACTCTCGGTGTTATGTGTGCGATCACATTTACATAGTGGAAAGCTTCAAGCGTGGCTTGGGGGAGTGGACGTAGGCAAAGAGTTGGCCGAACCACTATAAATCTGATGTCAATTTCTCTATCCCTACTCCTTAGTTTAATTTATTGCAAGTTTCATATTATATTTTCCATATTGTTTAGAAACTTACTTTTGAGAATTAATTGTTGAATTCATTAATTGTAGAAATTGAACACTAAACTTAATTGGTAAAGCTGCTAACTAAGTGACTTAAAATCGAAAAGATTTTTAATTCTGCAATATTTGGCCAATATCCCATTCACCCCCTCTTGGGTATAGCTAGTTTTGTTTGAGTGCTTGTAGGTAATTTAAGATAAGTGCTTAAATGACTGTCAATCGAACAACTTATAGGCTGTCATAGTATGAACATGAACATCAACTAAAGTTTATGAATCTGCAGTGAGAAGACCCTTCACTCGATCATGATTTATACCAAACTATCAACTTTGAATGAAAGATGGAGCATCAAGTCCCAATTTCTGTCAGCCACTTTAGGAATGTGAAACTTTATTTCAAGAAAGACTAATAACTGATCAAAATAAAACAGAAAGAAATTATGTTCCAAAACTTTGTCAGTGATGAGAGAATAATCAGCTATGTTACAAATCTTGAAATCTAGCATTTCTTGCTTCTCTTCTATCACCCATGCCCCGAAAGATAAGGTTTTGCACCAAAAAAGGAACCTAATAACAACATGCAACTTTGATGAACAAACAAATTCATCATCTGATAAATTATATACTTAATAGCTTTCACCACATTTAGTAATTGTAAAGAAAAACTAAGAAACTAAAAAAAAACTGATAAACAAATGAAACATTCAATACAATTGGCAACCCATCATTTTCAATGCCACAAAATACAAGCTTAATTCATTAACAAAGTAAGTAACGTGACTTAGAATAAGAAATGAAGAGTCTCATAGTAAGACTGGCTGCAGTTGATCGCTATAGCCATGGCCAGTCAAATATCAAACAAATAAGATTAACCAGAATCCATGATCAAAAACAGTTTTTGAAAATTACCCAATTGGATTTATGACCAAACAAATTAGATATAAAAGAATAAACTCACGTTGCTTCCCTTCCAAACTTGATATAGCCTCTTGGGTTTGTTATTTCTGTTATGATCATCACTGTGATGATGATTCATGGCCATTTGAAGAAGAACCCAGATGAAAAAAAACACAGACAGAGAATCAGTTGCTGTCTTGTTTGAATTGATTACGAGAATAAAAGCAGAGTGATGATGAGTTCTTGTACATAATCCATAAAAAGTTACAGTCAAAAACGAGAATTAAAAAGAGCAGAAATTTGATTTCCTTTTTGGGATTTTTATGTGACCAAGTGAAGAGAGAGAGAGAGAGAGAGAGGTCTTAGGATCAAATGAGAGAGAGAGAGAGAGAGAGCGACGGATTCTACAAAGCCAACAACAATAACATCACCATTTCATTCTCTCTCCCTCTCTGTAAACGATCACTCAACGGCGGATGTTTCAATTTGTCACGAGCTACTGTTTATTCTTTATGTAAAATTATACTTGGCCCCTGATAATTTGATTTTCTTATCAATTAAGGACATGGTTTGTTAATTTGGATAAAAATATATATCCGACCCCATGATCCATACTGAAATGACTACTATTGATGGTGATTTTTGTGACAAAGTATCTGAACAGTTCGAAAAGGGCAGAGATGGGATTTCTCCTTTGAGAATGACGGATATACAGAAGGTATTGGTTACTCATCGGCCAGGCATGGTGTTCGGACCTGATTTCCCGGATCTGGCCGACCAGATGACACAGTATGATTCAAGTCTCAAAGACCGACAAAATCAGAGCCGAGACCGACCACTTTAGCCCGGTATCTCGGTTCGGTACCCTCCTTTCTCTTGGATCGGGATGATGAGCTCGGATATTTTGAGTCAGGTCGGAAGCAGTTGGGGTAGTTCAGCTCGTGATATGGCCGTGCACATGAAGCCCAACGTGTGATCAGGTTCGTTTGGACTTTTCTCCCTGACATGTACTATCGTACAAGAGACCTTTACAGGCTGTCATCATAAATGGTAAAGTGCGGCAGTGTAGAAAACGGAGTGATGTGACAGGCAGGCAGAGGGCAGGTTTGCTTTCGGCGAGGCAGAGTTGGGGCAGAGATCCCGTCAATCAGCCGGAGATCCACGTGGTTGACGTCATGGAGATACAGGAATAGTGTTATATTTTCCTTAGTATATAAAGAGAAGTTAGTTTTATTTGTAAGGGGGATAGCGAAAATTGTAAGAAAATGAAAAACTACTTGTAAAAGCATGAAAAACAAATAGCTTGGTTTTCTTTAGATCCTCCTGAAAAACAGGTCGCCCGAGCTCGGTTTGGTAATAAAAATCATACCCCACTTTGTGCCTGTGGACGTAGGTTGGATTCGCTCCGCCGAACCACGTAAAACCCTCTTGTCGATTTTGTGGTTGTTTTGTCTTTTGCCAAGTTTGTTTTTGGTCCCCTATAACCAAACAAATTCACGGTTGGAGGAGGATTGTCCTGGGAGCGATATCCTGAAACTGCCCCTGGAACGGAAATCACTCGTCAACAATTGGCGCCGTCTGTGGGGAATAGAACAAAAAGCAACTTGTGTGCAAAGACGATGGCGGGAGACAGGAACCATGGGTCGTCGGAGAGTTCAGCAGCAGAGTGGTTTGGGAAAAAAAAGGATATCTTGATGAATGCATAGATCAAGTGGCTGTGGAGGCCGGCCAATGCAGATAGTGACAGTCAGCATGTCTGGTATTTGTAATGTTGAGATGCGGAGAGGATATTTTCAGTAGAGTCTCTCTTATAATGACCCTCAAAGAGTTGTAAGAAGAGCAGTAGATCTCAAAAATGTGAGTAAGATTTCTTCTTTCTTAAATAAACATTTGTTTATGCTTGTTCATTATGGCCCCCATAGTGGCCGAGATATGTCGTATGGCTCGGGTCTGCTTTCGTATCGCCGAGGCCGATTTGTTTTGATGGCTCAGGTCTGCTTTCGTACCGTCGAGGCCGATTTATTTTGATGGCTCGGGTCTACTTTCGTACCGCCGAGGCCGATTTGTTTTGATGGCTCGGGTCTGCTTTAGTACCGTTGAAGCCGATGTTTTTTATGGCTCGGGTCTGCTTTCGTACCGTCGAGGCCGATTTTTTTTGATGGCTCGGGTCTGCTTTCATACCGCCGAGGCCAATTTGTTTTGATGGCTCGGGTCTGCTTTCGTACCGCCGAGGCCGATTTGTTTTGATGGCTCCAGTCTGCTTTCGTACCGCCGAGGCCGATTTGTTTGGATGGCTCAGGTCTGTTTTAGTACTGCCGAGGCCGATGTGTTTTGATGGCTCGGGTCTGCTTTCGTACCGCCGAGGCCGAGGTGTTTTGCTAGCTCGGGTCGGGTTATGTCCCACCGAGTGGATTATCATCGGCATGGGGTCGGAGTATCTCCCATATGGTCTTCCCTCGGAGCCAAGCCTACTGCTAGCTCGGGGTTG
>SKCR01021765.1:0-114458 GCA_019454045.1 Zanthoxylum bungeanum | reverse complement strand
TTATTGGTGATCAGACAACAAGAAGCATTAAGCTTAAGACTTAATAATTAAACCTTTAAATTACCCAAACAATAAAATAACCCCTTATAAACCGGTGATATTAGAATTCATCACAACTTCAGATAACTAACACATAATTAGGGCTAGTAAAGACTTAAAAGTAAAAGACATAAAGTAAAAATGCTGAAAAGTAAATTGCTGAAAAGTAAACTCACATTCATTGACGATTATTCAAGATATGGGTATGTCTACCTAATGCATGACAAATCGGATACCTTTGAAAAGTTCAAAGAGTATCGTGCTGAGGTTGAGAACCAATTAGGTAAGACAATCAAAGCTCTACGATCGGATCGTGGAGGGGAATACATCGACATAGATTTCGAGGAATTCTTAGTTGAGCATGGGATAGTATCCCAGCTCACAGCGCCTGGAACACCACAACAAAATGGTGTTGCAGAGAGGAGAAATTGGACTCTACTAGACATGATAAGATCTATGTTTAGTTATAGCTCACTACCTAGTTCGTTCTGGGGATATGCACTGCAAACTGTAATGCATATCCTTAATGTAGTTCCATCTAAGTCTGTTCCTAAGACTCCCTTAGAGTTGTGGAATGGTCGTAAAACTAGTTTACGACATTTCCGCATATGGGGGTGTCCAGCACATGTGCTAAAGAATAAGACCACAAAGTTGGAGCCACGTTCTCAAGTGTGCCTATTTATAGGCTATCCTAAGGAGACTATGGGTGGATTCTTCTACAGTCCTGATGATAACAATGTATTTGTATCGACAAATGCTACGTTTCTATAGGAGGACTATATGAGGGAGTTCAAGCCTCAAAGTAAGGTGTTACTTGTTGGTTCGACCAGCACACCATCTTCAACGAAAGTTGACAAATACATAGCACATTCGACATCTGAGAGTCAGATGCTAGCTCTTCATAATGATCTACCGCCTAGATGCAGTGGGAGGGTTGTACGACAACCTGATCACTACCTTGGGGTTGGAGAGGCACAAGTTGTCGCATCCAGCGATGGCGTAGATGATCTATTGACCTATCGTAGTGCAATGGATAATTCTGACAAAGAGGAATGGCTCAAAGCCATGAACCTAGAGATGGAGTCCATGTACTCCAACTCAGTCTGGGAACTTGTAGACCAACCTGATGGGGTGAAACCCATAGGTTGCAAGTGGATCTACAAGAGGAAGAGGGGATCAGATGGGAAGGTACATACCTTCAAGGCTAGAGTAGTGGCCAAGGGTTATACCCAGAAAGAGAGAGTTGACTATGAGGAAACTTTCTCGCCAGTAGCCATGCTTAAATCCATCCGCACTCTTCTATCCATTGCCGCATATTATGACTATGAAATTTGGCAAATGGATGTCAAGACTGCATTCTTGAATGGAAATCTTGATGAGAGTATCTATATGATACAACCAGAGGGGTTCATCGTCCAAGGTCAAGAGCAAAAGGTTTGCAATCTGCAAAGGTCCATTTATGGACTCAAGCAGGCATCTCGATCTTGTAATATAAGATTTGATACCACAATCAAGTCTTATAACTTTGAGCAGAATGTTGATGAGCCTTGTGTGTACAAGCGCGTCATTGACGGGAATATGGTTTTTCTTGTTTTATACGTCGATGATATTTTACTCATTGGGAATGATGTAAGGATATTATCAAACGTAAAAACCTGGCTAGCTAATCAATTCCAAATGAAAGATTTGAGAGAGGCCAGTTATATTCTTGGGATTCAGATACTTCGGGATCGCAAGAAATGATTGTTAGCTATGTCTCCGGCATCCTATATCGACAAGATCCTTGTGCGATTTGGGATGCAGAATTCCAAGAAAGGCAATCTGCCTTATCGGCATGGAATTCATTTGTCAAAGGAACAGTCTCCTAAGACACCTCAAGATGTTGAGGAAATGAGACATATCTCATACGCCTCAGTAGTTGGTAGTCTCATGTATGCTATGTTATGCACGAGACCAGACATCTGTTTTGCAGTGGGAGTAGTCAGTAGGTTTCAGTCAAACCCAGGATTGGATCACTGAGTGGCTGTGAAACACATTCTCAAGTATCTTAAGAGAACGAAAGATTATATGCTTGTGTATTCTGGTGAGGACATAATCCTAAGGGGATATACAGACTCTGATTTTCAGACAGATGTCGATTCTAGGAAATCTACATCTGGATCAGTGTTCACCCTATATGGTGGGGCCATAGTATGGAGGAGTATAAAGCAATCTTGTATTGTTGACTCCACCACGGAGGCTGAATATGTAGCAGCTTGTGAAGCAGCTAAGGAAGCAGTCTGGCTCCGAAAATTCTTGGGAGATCTGGAAGTTGTTCCAGATATGGATAGACCACTCACACTCTATTGCGATAATAGTGGTGCGGTGGAAAACTCCAAAGAACCAAGAAGCCACAAGAGGGGAAAGCATATAGAGAGGAAATATCATCTCATCGGGGAGATAGTGCAGAGAGGAGACGTTACTGTCATAAAGATTGCATCCGCAAAGAACCTGGCTGATCCGTTTACAAAGATCTTACTGGCTAAAGTTTTTGAAGATCACGTAGATGGTCTAAGATTACGTGACATGTCCCATTTACTCTAGTGCAAGTGGGAGATTGTTGGAATGTATGCCCTAGAGCTACATGTGATGTAAACGGTTTTATGTGTTTTGAAATAAAACGATGCATTATTCATTTATCAAAATTGTTTCGCATATTATACATCATCTTAAATACCCTAGAATACTTATGTGGCTTCAGACTTAGTGCATGAGTGTCATACACAAGAGGATTTAAGTCTGAAGTTAGTAATCTTAAATAGTCCATAGAGAGCAAACAAAGCGGGTACTTTGTTTGTGGTTTATCTATAGCTGCGGTCCATTCTATATTTGTATGGCGATCTTGATCCGGATCGTCCATGTAGAGACATGAGAATGGAGGAACCTTGTATGATGTGATCATATAAGACTGGACCTAGATGGAAATGACATTCTTATAATATCCGTTAGACTAAGAAAGTCATTTCGATCTACTAGATGGTCATATATAGATTGATCTTAATCCTGAGTGTACTACGAACTCCTGCATGGCAGACTATGTCCTTTGATTTACAAAAGTGAGGTTGGTGTAGCAGTCCCGACCAATAGCTACGTACTTTGGGGACACAGTTTATTTTGTAGCTGGGAACGTTTTACATAGACATGGAGTTCACTCCTTCTTGCGAGAAGTAGATGAGTATCTTTCTTAAGGGTTGATTCGGTACTTGAACGATTTGAGCACTCAAGTCTTTCTATTACGAATAGAAAGATTAAAATTCATAATAGCTATGAATAAATCGTTCATTAGAGAATCAATGGTACTTAAGGTAAAAAATAATTAGAGGGGTATAACAGACATTATGACCCGAATCTAATTACGAGATACTCGTGAAGGGTCAATTCGTATGTAATGACTATATCAATGGACACCGACTTGGTTCGGCTTAATACATCATCTGCGGCAACGAGAGTGCAACTTCGGGTTTTTAGTGGAATAACCCGGATTTAATAATTCGGAATATTTAATTAAGAGCTTAATTAATATTTCGAGATTATTGGAGCTCGGAACCGTAGGTCCATTTGGACCCCGTGCTAGCTCGATATACTATAGCGGATTTAGTATAATTGGATAGTCCAATTATACACTTACAAAAGAATAAATATTATTAATATTATTAATAATATTAATTAAGTCACACTTGTAACTATATATTAAAAGTTAATATATGATTAATATAATAAATGATTATATGATAATTATTTATTGTTAATAATTAAATTATATATGATATAATTTAATGAAGGCTAAAGTTGTAATTTACAAATTAAAAGGTTTTGGAAACCCTTGGCATTATTTTAGAAGTCACACCATTTAATTGGATGTCAAATATTCAATTTTGTAACATATATTTTCTTTATGGAAAGTTAATATAATTGTTACAAAAATTAATGAAAAGAATTATGCCATTGTCGATTTTTTCAAGGAATTAAATGGAAGTTTTGATGGCTTTGGAAGTTATCAAAATTTGAAAAGGCAAATTACTTAGTTAATATTTGTAATTGATTTTGTCATTCAATACTTGATTGATGTTACAAAAATTAATATTCACTTCCTACCTTGGCCGATTATTGCACTAAAGGGGAGGGGATTGGTTGTTTTATTTTGGAAACAATTAACCTAAGTATAAAAAGAAAATTTGATTTTCTTTTGTAAAGAACTCTCTTTCTTGGAACCCTAACCACCTTCTTCTTCTTCTCTACCATTCTCTCAAAAGTTGAGAAACTCCATTGAAGAACAAAAGAAGAAAAAAAAAAATACTAAGTGTGTGATTGAATCTCTAAATCGTTTAGGGATTTGTTTTGTGAGTGTAGCCCATACTACTTTCCGTTGGTTACGAGTCATAGCACGGAAGACTTTTTGGTGACGAACAAATAATCTTCTTCCTATATTCTCTTAGGTCACGACAGTGAGGCTTTGTATTACCTCATTGTCGCACCTTGGTTGTTTGATTCAGGACTTGTTTTGTTTTGTTTTGTTTTGATTCGGGTTTTTTGGGAAACACTTTGGGGATATTTTGGGGCTGAGTTGAGATTATTTTGAGTGGAAAAATCATATCTAAATCACCCTTGCAGTTCACGCAAATTAGGGGCGGATTTGTGTGCAGTTCTGTTGTGTAACGGGTCCAAAACAGTCCGGTTTTTCACTGCAGTTCGGGGGCTGTTCGGGGACTGTTTCAGGGGTATTCCGGATCTGAAATCTTGTCCGAAACAGAAGCAAAATTTCAGTATACCTGCTGGACAGATTCGGCAAAAGGAAAGGGAAAGCATAAAAAATTTTCAAGTACGATCCGTGTGCCTAATCGCTTCCGCTGCGCGAGGAAAGCGTTTCCTACATTATCCAGCCCGGTTTTTATTAATAAAAAATTAAATATATTTTTAATTTATTATATAAATATAAATATAAATAATATTTCCGAGCTTAATGTGCTAGGCCTTGCTCGGGCGCCTGATCCGAGTTTTTTTACCCCCAGGCTGGGCCAAAGACTGGGCGGACCGGGCCCGAGCTTTTTTGTCATCCTTAGTTGTCATTGGCTCATACATTATATCATGCTCGCTTATCTCGATTGCTCGCTTATCTCGACTGCTCGCTTATCTCGACGTCCCACTTGGTCAGTCTTTCTAAGAGTTTTGGTTTATGGATGATGTTTTTCATCGAGTAGGAAGTAAGAACTGTATTGGATGAGCTTGGAAGTAAGGGTGAAGCTTTTGAGCCGATACGACCAGGGCCAAAACGAGCTTCTCCATATGTGAGTACCTGATCTCGATCTCTAGTAATGCTTTACTCACGTAGTGGATTGGAAGTCATCTTCCTTCCTCTTCTCGGGCCAGCACTCTACTAACAACATGCTCAAAAACCCCAAGGTAGATGAAGAGTTTTTCACTGTCTGCTGATTTTGAGAGAATGTGTGGGTGGTCAATAGCTTTTTGAGTTGCCGGAGTGCTTCTTCACTTGCTTCGGTCCACTCGAACCCCTTAGACTTCCTTAGTACATTGAAGAACATAAAACATTTGTCTGTTGATTTGGAGATGAACCTATTTAAGGCTGCTATCATCCCGGCCAGTCGCATGACGTCTTTGGTGCTGGGTGGGGATAGAATGCTGAGGACTGACTTTATTTTATCCAGATTTGCTTCTATTTGTCTCCAATCATCAAATATCCTAGTCTCTGACGAGACTCCAAATATGCATTTTGGTGGGTTGAGTTTCATATTGTACCTCCTAATTACATCGAATACTTATTATAGATGACTCAAGTGATTTCATCAATGTAGACTTTCATGGTTTTGCCTAGGAAGTCTGAAAACATATTGTTCACTGACCGGCGCAAACACACGCGTATAACGCAAGCGCACGTATCGTTCAAGTAGTATAAAAATATTGATCCCACGAGTACTTAATTCCTACTGTTGTTATTAATTATTGAATCTATTTATTTACAGATATCTAATTGAGGGAGAAGAGAATGATTGCTTGATTGATTTGGTTGATTGTAGATTTGCTAAATAAATAAATAAATAAAAAGATAAAATAAAATACTAAGGAAAATAACAAAATACACAAAGATCTAGGGTTGTGAATCATTTTAATATCTTTTAAAAGATGAAGTGATAATTTTATGTTTGTGTAATAAATCTGTTTACTAACCTGGAACACGAAATTATGCAAAAGCCTATGTCGATGGTTAGACGCAAATACCCAGTTTAACCCAATTGAACCATATGTCTATGTCAACCAAATTATCTGGATTCATTAAGTTTAAGTTCCAATTATGGCTACCCCCGCCCGACAGGTATATGTCTATCCTGTAAGGAAATCTATTAAAGGGTTATCTATCCTCAAGGAAGATCGTGGGCTATTAAGTTTAAGGCTGAAACCTAAAATTTATTTGTCAAGTTTATTTTAGATTTACCACATCAATCTTATTGGTGATCAGACAACAAGAAGCATTAAGCTTAAGAATTAATAAGTAAACCTTTAAATTACCCAAACTATAAAATAACCCCTTATAAGCCGGTGATATTAGAATTCATCAAAACCCCAGATAACTAACACATAACTAGGGCTAGTAAAAACATAAAAGTAAAAGACATAAAGTAAAAATGCTGAAAAGTAAAAGACATAAAGTAACAGGTGAAAAGTAAAATAAAATGCTAAGGTAAAATGATCAACTTTTACTATTTACTATTTAGATATCTCCCTTAATATAATATATTAACTTGTGATTATTTTACCAACCAGCCATATAGGCGGTAACCTGATTAAGTCAAATTAAGTCCAACCAGCCATAAAGGCGGAACCAAAATAAACCTGCCATATAGGCGGTAAGAAAATGTAATTACCAACCGACCAATCTGGCGGTATCCTTGATTCGTCAGGTTTAAACCAGATTAAAATGAATTACCAACCGACCAATCTGGCGGTATCATTTTTAAGTCAATATTTTAAATAGTGAATATATTATTTTTAAGGGAGATTAATCTAAATAGTAATAGTAAAAGGATTACCTTTCACCCTAGCTAGGGAAGTTACCTCCTCATGGTGAATAGTAAAAACTGTAAAAAGTAAGAAAGTAAATTATTGTGCGTAAAAGTAAATTGCGGAAAGTAAAAACTGAAAAGTAAAGAAAAGAAAGTGCGAAAACGAAAATTAATTACTAAAAGTTGTAAATAAACAAATAAGATACAATCTTCTTAGTATTCTTAAGGAATTCCTTAGAAGAAAGTATGAATTTTACAAATGAAATGGCTTGGTATTTATAGGCAAAATTTTACCTCCATCAAATCATCCATCAAATCCATTATTAATTGCTCCACCAAATCCATTATTAATTGCTCCACTAATTGCTTATCATGTTTGGTGGTGATTTGATAATTTTTATTATTTATTTATTAATTTATTTTTTGCTTTAAAAATGATTGAAAATTACTTTAATAATTACACACAACACACTTCTGGATGGTTCATCAATTTCAGGTATGTAATCTTCAGAATTCGAAATTATTTTGTCTTTCAAAGTTGTAGAGATTTGAGTATTCTTTAATCTGGAACTTGAATCAGCTCAATCCGATATCGAAGTAAGAAGTTATGCCCAAAATACGACAGATGCGCAAAATTGGAATTTCCAAAACTGCACTTCGTTAAAACGCCCTTTCAAGTTTCCAATCTCCAAAATTAATATGTCAAGTCCAATTTTTGCCCTTATTTGACCCACATTTCGTCCGAAATGATTTCATTGTGTCCCAATATTATTTTATCTGCAAAATAAACTAAAACACATCAAAACGTTCATATAACCCGAGAAACTAAACAAAATATTAAGTAAAAAAGGCGGTAAATATTGATATATTTTCCGCTCATCATTCACCAACTGTTGGTAGGTTCTCCAGCATTCTTCAACACAAATGACATAATATTGTAGTAGAATGTCCCTATGTTGGTGATGAATGAGGTCTTCTCCTAATCGTTTGCATGCATGAGAATTTGATTGTAGCTCGAGCATGTATCCATGAAGCTGAGCAGTTCATGCCCGACTGTTGCATCAACCATGGATTTGATATAGAGGAGTGGGAAAAAGTCTTTGGGGCAAGTTTTGTTCAAATCTATGAAGTCGATGTGTACTCTCCACTTCACATTCTTTTTTCTCACGATCACCATGTTGGCCAGCCATTCATGGTACTGGACCTCTTGCATTATTATTACTACTGGACCTCTTGCATTATTATAAACTTTCATTTTTAATAGCTAATAAACCAATAAAATAGTAAATAAATAATACTTTTTTAAAAAATATTACAAAAAAGAAAAACTAAAATATTAAAACAGTAATAATAAGTGTAAAAAAATCTTACATAAAGAAATAAAAGAAGTCATAATTAAAAATATTTAAGAAATAAAGTAAGGAATAAATGATTTTTTTTACAAAATAAAAATAATTGTTATAAATAAATATATATAAAAAATTATAAATTATAAATATTATTGAAATAAATCTTATAAAATAAATTACTTTACATATTAAAAAATTATATATATATATATATATATATACAAAATTTATTATATAAAATATTAATATGGTTAATATTGGAAGTTCATATTTTCATTTGGAGAGGAATTTGGAATTAAAATTTATTCCCAATTTATGTAACCAAATAATGAAAATGGAAAAAAAAAATTGAATCTCTTTCCTCTATTCCTTCATTTCCACTAAGAGAACATGACCTCTGAATAACCAGGACTCGTCTCAGGAGTTTCTTCAAAATTCTTTATAAAAAAAAAAAAAAAATGTAAAGAAGAGAGTGATGAGGGTTTAAAGGTTGAAAGTTGGGCAATTAACAAATTTCAATGACGTGACTTTTTCAGAGTTTGAATCCGGTGGTAAGCTATAGTTCAACAGTGTTAAGATTTTCATTATTTTCAACAACACGTGTTTTAATAGTATTTAATTACATTTAAATACTATTAGTATTAATTTTTTTTTTTTAAAAAAAAAAACTCGTATAAAATTCAATTCAATACTAAATCTAAATAATAACATAAAAATCATTATTCTATAATGTCATATCAAATTTAATATGATACTATTCACCTCGGTCGAAAGTGCAGGTAATTGCACTCTTTTCCCCCAACCAGAGCTAGAAATACTGCATGGTTAAGAAAACCAACTAACGGCAGATCCTACCAAACATACTAACGTAAATGTAAATTCTTTGACTTGTAGTTGTTCCTGCTTAGGTCAAACTTTTATTTGGGGAACTAGGTGTGTGTGTTTTTTTTAAACTATAAATGTAGGGATGATAATTTGAATTGAGATTCGTTTATTCATTCGATTCGATTCGATTCATTTATTAAACGAATCAAATACGAATTTAAGCTCATTGATTCGTTTAAAATTCGTTTTATTATTTTCTTTTACTAGTTATTGTTATTTTTCAATTAAGATTCGAGAAATTATGACTAATTATCATAGAAAAATAATAATATTATCGATATTTTGTGAGTTATTTTTAATAAATACATTAATTATATATTTCATATGTATATATTTATGAACAATTAATGTAAATAAATTATGATAAATTATGTTATTGAATAATATCATGACTAAACGAATATTCGTATTCGATTCATTTAATAAATATGATTTTATACAGTCATGCTTACAAGTCATTCTAAAAGTTACCATAAAAAGATAATCCATAAGTGTCCCATTACACCAATTAACTGGATTACTACTCTAATAGTATACACAATAATGTTGAGGGAAAAGTTGGTAATTAGATTCATGTACATGTAGTATATATAATTTAAGAGGGAGTAATTCTTTTGGTGCAATACGGGTATTGGTAAATTTTTTGTCTGTGTACTTTTCAATTAGTCATGTAAAATTAAAGACAGTGATTAAAATGTATTTTTCAATTAATCATGTAAAAATAGATAACATAAAGAACACTCAGATTTTTATTTTATTTTTTAAATTTAAATGAAGAAACTGACCCAAAACGGCTGGACATTTTAACTTAGCATCATCTATTGCAGATGGAGAAAGCAGAGGCTTCAAAGAAACATAAAATTGACATTTGAAGCTTAAAATTGACGGATTAAAAATGATAAAAGATAGAAACTACTGCATTAAATTTGAAAGGAGAAAGGAGAAAGGAGAAAGGAACTTGAGTTTTAAAGAGAGACAGAGAGATTAAATATTTAAATTAGCATACACTGCTCAACTGAGTTTTGTTATGAGCACTGAGTCAATAATGGGGAGTTAGGGAATTGAGCAACAAATAAATCTTAATCATTGATTCAATACTCAGTTTAACTGAATCACGGTCACATAACTTAATAGTAAGATTCAGTGTTGGGTTCTTTTTCTAAATTCTCTCTTTAGAACCAAAATTCCATATTTGGATAAGTATGTATTGAACACTGAATCAAATTATTTATTCTATGAGTCCCCACTCATTGAATTTTTTTTTACCTTCCTTGCACTTAAAACGTACTGGGCATCAAGTAAAAGATCGACTCAAAACCATTATTTTGAAAACCAGAGTAGACTAGCCGGTCGAACAAGGAACCGGCCGTGAGTCCGATCCAGCTAAGTAATAAAAATCGGCCTTCAAAAAATTGATCAAAATCGGACCGGACCAGTTTATTTTTTTATTTTAAAAAAAAAAAATTAAAATTAAAACTAAAAACTAAAAACTAAAATTTAATATTTTTATAATTTTTAATTAAATAATACTATTTATGACGTAGGCTAATTCAACCGGTTTTTTCGGAACGGTTCAACCGATTGAACCACTGACTCATTTAACCTTTTAGATCACAGATTCAATCACCGGTCCAGCTCTGAAAATACTGCTCAAAACCAACCCACCGTGTTAGTTAAAATTTGTGAACATCCACAACAATCCTCCAATATTAAGCAAAATAGGATGCTTCTTTTTTCAAAATCACAATCATATTATGCTTCAGTATTAATGTTCATCAACGTTCATCAACAATGTTGGGGACAATTGGTTCTTTAGAAGGTAGTTGCATTTTAGTAATAGAAAAGCTGCAATTATTGGTATATTGATATAGTTACAAATATTGAAGTGTCATATTATGGTGTTTTGTATTCACAAAACTGTGGTGCTGAAACTGTAGAGCCAATTTATTGTAGTTTTTATTGAGAAAAAATTATTGCAAGGGTTATTAATAGGAATTGAGCAAGAAATAGTGTTTTTATTGAGCCAGATGTAGCATAGGCGTCACCTGTTAAAAAGATTTCTTCTATACATGCATTGCTCTGCAGTAGAATGTTGCATTATTACCAATTTTTAGCCTATGATGTTTACTTCTTACATTATAACCAAAAGAACTATGCTGTTAAATACGCTTGGGCGGATGATTGGATAGGCAACGCCTAGGTATTTTAAGTAATAATTCTTTATATATTAAATTAAATTCGACATGTTTGACAAGTCAATCTCCTCTTTGATTAGTCAAATGGGACGCTTGAGCAGTGCTTAAGCAACTCTTGGGCATGGTTGAATTACCAAAACGCCTTACCTCGCTTACACTGCCTTTCACGACATAGCAATATCATAAAGTGAAATAGGAGTAAAAGAAATATTAGTAACTAAAAGTCTAAAACACCCCAAAAAAGCTGAATGGCATAAGCTTACCTTCTTGCTCAAAGTACCTTCTTGTTCTTGATATAGCTAAACATGATTGGAAAGGATTAGCTAGCTTGCTGCTGTCTTAGTAGACTTCGATATGATTCAGCTTTTAATAGATTTACAGATAAAACCTGTAATCTTAACAATAAGATCTCTCACGAGTATACATCTGATATTAACTGGCTACAACAACACAGAGAGCTTAATGAATTATGGAACAATGTGAGTCCAGATGGTTACCTAATTCCTAATTCTTCCTATCCAAATACAGTTAATTATGTTAAATAATTACTGTGAATTTCATTTTCTGAAAGGTTAAATCAGCAACAATTCTGCAATTCTCTCACCAAGGTTGTCCCTTCCCCCCAAGTCGGCGTGCCAATTCGAAATCCTTTTTCACTAACACAACAAAATCAAACAAATTTCATTATTGATGCATCACTAGAGCATAATATGCAGCGACTGACCTTGAAATGCAAAAAAACATGAGTAACTCACAACATTGATGACATGTTCAGCTAAAATATTGGTCATTCATTCCTATAAACATAGAATTCAGATAGTACATTCATATATAAAAACAAGAGCATCTGACCGAGTAAGGGCAGTGCAGGCGTCCAATGGCAAGAAGAGACTTTACAGGTCAAGGCCAATGACATGGCATGCTTAGTTCTCTCACTAGCTATGTTAGTAAGTTGAGTTGCACATATACTATCTAGTCCCAAAAACATTACTGCAAAGCAAAGATACTAGTAAATGCAGAATAATATACTGTTTATGGTTGGCAGATTCAGTAGATGATACAATACTAACTTCTTTCGCTCTCCATTGCCAAAAGACATCTCTTTAAAAATATCCAAGAAGATTAAAATGATCCATTGACTAAGAGACAAGCTCCAAATTATTATTTTTTTGCAGTTGATTATGCATATTTAAACCTTGCATTTACAAATAGAAATGTGAATAATAAATAAGATATGCATATCTCATTCCAAAAGCCATATTTTAAAATCGAAACTAATGAGATTGGATGCCAATACTGACAAAAATGATAACATTTAATTTCAACCTGAAAGCAAGGGCAACATCAAGTTGGGGAGCAAGTCTCACAAACCAAAACAAACAGATCATGCTGTTTAATGCAAATTAGGTAAATAAAAGGATAATTTGACATGCCTAATGAAAATTAATAATGCTCCATATGAGGTGGTCGAAATCCACTGGACCAGATGCAATCGTAAAAATATAGAAAATAAAACATTTGTCATCATTATAACTATTCCTATTAGGGATTAATTGATGACAGGGATTAATTGATGACACGCAGAACAACCATGGCCATTGGAGGTGTAAAAAGATTACAAACAAAATGATAAATGGAAATGCAGACACTGTGCACCAATTGTCTCAAGCTTAACTTACTCAAGGTAACACGCTTTGCGTGAATTGCACAGAGCATTGCATCTCCAAACAAATTAACAAGAAAATCTTCCGCTGCCTACAAATACAGAAACCATTACCTAAGTATGTCGACAAGCAGATTAAAACAATTGAAAAAAGCCAGACTAACAGTGTTTTCTCTCACTAAACCTAAAGCCAAAAAAGTGGAAACCAATATGTAAAATCTCCTTCTCACAAAACAATTGATGATTAAAAAACACACTGAGCAAATTAATTTTTTGTTTTTTTGTTTTTTTTTTTATAATACTAGTTAGGTAAATTCACAGTACCTCCTGCAGAGCAATTAAAGCTTCAGCTGTCCATCGATTGACATCTGGGGGAGCAATGCGGTAAGTGATAGCTCTCACCTGGGACAGATGACAAGGGTTGTCAGCACCATCTGATCCAAACCTCACTTTAGAACACAACCTTAAAAGTAAACATAACAGTGTAATGTTAACATGAACTGACTGGCACAATATGCAAGTCCAATATGATGAGGGGCGATTGTTGAGAAAATTGGTGATTTTTGGGTGCGCACACTGAATGATTACATGAAAATTACTACACAACAGGAGAGTGGGACTGGTTTAAAATCTGAAACCCTGCATCGTGTGAACTGTTTATACAATTTAATGCTTAACAGACATCTATCCCACTAAAGTCGTAAAGATGTGTAAGTCAAATAATTCAAATCAATTTTTGTTCCAAGTTGAAGGGAAATGACATTTACAATACAATTCAGTGAATTAACAAGTGAACTAATTTGCATACCAATGTTTGTTTTAGAAGAAGAAACATAAAGAAGTTGAAGGGAAATGACATTTACAACTCAATTAAATAAATTAACAAATGAATTAATTTGCATACCAATGTTTGCATTAGTTACCAAACACATTTAACTGGTTTCCATGAATCGATATTCCAAATAAAGTTCACAGATTCCGTTACACGACAATGACGTCTTTCCTGAACTAACAAACCAATCTTTATCATCCAAGTAGAGAAATCCCACACATTCCCATTTATTAATGCATCTGAAAATTGCCTTGTAAAATCTTCAGGAAGTAGCAAAGAGAACTACCTTCAGTCACCACTCATTTCAAACTATTTTAAAGCCAGATCATTAATTGGAACCATTGCAAAATTTAATTGGCCTTGTAATAAGATCCCAAACCTAATCAGAGTAATAAAACACACAGAAGCTCACATTTTTATTAAGATGTACAGGACAAACCAATAAAACAATAGAAAAACGAAATAGGTTGGAAGTTAAAAAAAAGGCAGCAGAAACATTATGAATAATATAAATTGCAATTTCAAAGTATTTAGAAAACACAATCAGAGAAACAAGTTTCATCAATTTGTTAACAAAGAACCAAAGGACTACAGCATAAGAAAAATACACTCATCAAACTATAGTCATACTCCAAAACAGCATTCCATTAGAAGTCAAATGGATACAACCTTCCTGCAGGAAACAATAACACTCTATGTAAATGACATTAGAATTTCAAAACCTCCAATTATAACCAGTAATGTCTGATTCAGTCTCGTCTCATGTGAATCTTCATATCAATTATAATAACTGTTCAAGCGTCTCCCACAATACACATAACACATCAATATCATTCAACAGTGCATCAGAGATTTTAAAAGCAAATCACAACATGCATAAACATAAGAAAACAACAGACACACACAGAGACGGACAGATTGCTTACTTCTCTGATGAAGCTCATTTTTGGGATGAGCAAATCCACAGATTTCTGAAAGTACCGAATCTCACGTAGTGCCTTTGTACCTGGTCTAAGGCGACGCTGTTTCCTTTGTGTAGTTGGAGCTTTATTTTATTTTTTAAAAGTAATCAAACAAGAACCACATATAAGTAACAGCATTACCACCAACTCAATTTAAAATAACAAAGGAAATTAATTGACAGAAACTCACTTCCTTTTCCTGGTTCATTCCTTCGCCGCTTGCTTGTACCCGGTGACTGCAATACGTAATAGGAATAAATTAAATTAAATTAAAAATAACATAAAAACTTTGGATTCGCCCGTTTTTGCATAAGAGCTGCAATGTTTAAAAAAAAAAAAAGGAAAAATCTGTAAATGTTAATTTAATATTTCCACATATTCTCACTAAGGCGAGAGAGAAATTGAAGTACCGTAGTCGGCGCGGTGGAATTTCCAGCTCCTACAATTTAAGAAAGAGAGACGAGAAAGTTAGGGTTTTAACCAAAAGAGGGAAAATCAAAACCCTAGTTCCGTTACCTTAAAAAAAACACTCAATTTCGATTAAGAGAGAGAGAAAGAGAGGCACGTGACCTGCTGTTCGACTTCGAGTACTTCTTTGGACCGTATGTTTGGTTCTCGCCATTTTTGTTCAACTTTTTGGTTATTTCGACTGAGAAGACGCGACGAAGAAACTAAAAGTTCAAAAATAGCTTCCCGCTTCGTTTTAGCGAGACAGAATAAATGTGAACGTTGAGTTCCGTCAGTATTTCAAAATAACAAACATCCGATTTATATTACTTTTAATAAGTGACGTCATAAATAATACAAATTACAGATGTTTTTTAAGGGATTGTTTACTTTTATTAATAAACTTATAGTAAAAAATATATATATAATTAGATATTATGAATTTTGAAATATTTTATTTTATTATTAAATTTATATTAATTGATCATTAGTTGACCGTTATATTTTAATACTAAATTCAATTAAGTCAATTGACGAAAATAATAAAATGTATGTTTTATAAATATTACTTTTCTTATAATATTTCAAAATTTATGATATTTAATTAATATTTTATTTTAAATTTAAATTTAGTAGTAAAATAAAAATAATTTTTTTTAATTGCCAGAGAATCAAGATCATTTTTGAATTTTGAATCAAAGAAAGCAATATGTACTCAAGCATTTACACACTTTCTTTTCCATTTTGAGAAAAGCTAGCCCACAACTCAAAAAATAAAGAGCAAATTGCCATAGATAGAGTCAGCAGTTAATATAAATAAATATTTTAAATTAAAATTTAAAAATAATAAATAAATATTAGAGGTAATTATCAAAATGTTAAGATTATAAAAATAAATACATAAATGCTCTCGATCGGATTAATCCGATTTTTTAAAATCAAAATCCGTGATTCGACACCTCCTATGTGGGTAGGATCAAAATTTATACACCCCAACTTTTGAATTTGATTGATTAATTTAATGATTGTGAAATTACAATAATTCTCTTAGGCTATCACTTGCTTGAGAAAATGTAACATTACTCAACAAGCTTGATTCAGGAAGGCAGAAGCAAAGATTATGTAATATGATTTCACAGATGCTTGTACCTATCAATTCATGGAATTATTGATGATCCAATTCAATAGATCGTACCAAGAACACAAGTGCATGGCCATATGCATGCATTTATACTAAGCAAATCTACAAGATATCTGTGACCATTACAAAAAGGTACATTAAGCAGAGTACAACAGGAAGACTCTGGGCCTCTGGCAGACTAGGTGTCAATTATTTCATGTTATAATCACTTATCTTATTCGGTCCGATTCATCACATAGGCCTAAAAGTTTATATAAAAGGAACACAGATTGCACAACTCACTAGGTAGCTTTTGTATTCCCGACCGCATAAGTTTCCGATCATAGAAACATTCTTACATGGATACTTAAAAACTGTAATGATCTAGGGCTTTGACGGCATAGGAGATGTTGGAGGCTTGAAATCTGGATACTGCAACCAGAAAAAAAAAAAAAAAGTGTAAGCAAGCATTTGTATTGAGAAAAGACTCGGGAATAAATTAGCTAGTTGAAAGTGGCTCATGAGCATAAGAAGTGAGCATTACAGCGGGGTATGGTGAAAGAGGTCTTGGTAATCCAGGAAGTGATTCCGCTTTCACTTCTGTTTTGGGCACTGAATTTACTTGGGGAGGTGGCTCGGCAGCTGCTTCTACTTTTGGCTCGGGGACTGTCTCAAGTGCTGCTTCTGCCTTCTGTACTGTACTATCAGTGGAAGCAGGCTCTGGCGCAGGGAGAGACTTGCTATTATCCAGTGATGGTAGAAGTGCGTTCCCAATTTGCTAAGTTTCCCAAGTGCATACGAACAAGAAGCATAGATGGTGGATGATATTAAGTAATAGTTTAGAAATCAGAAATCTAAAAAGAATTTTCTTTATTGTGAATTCCAGCAACAAAAAAGTCTATCAATGTTTTTATATTAAAAAAATTAACTATTTTCTCTTTAAGATCACTGTCTTGGATACGAACTAAAAAAAAAAAAAAAACTACTACCAAGATTTTTACACTAAATACCTTTATCTCATCGACAAGCTCTTTAGGGGCGACCTTGGTGTTCAGGAATTCATCAACCTGTTGTACTGTTTCTTTCCGGTCCTGTAATATAAATAATACAGGATAAGTGAACTTCAACCATTTTGTTTGGGATCTGTAAAGGACGAGTTTGAGTAACATATTCAGTCATTATAAGATCAAGTGTGTTACAATTGATGGTAGGCACTTACAGAAGAAATTTAGCCTAGCATAGTAAATTTGTATTTTCGTCTGACATCATTATATACCTCCTAATTATAAGCATTGCCATTTATTGCCACAAAACACCTCCTTTCAAAATTTTGGAAAAAAAAAATCAAGAATGAAAATTGTGGTAGAAAAGTATCATTTACCTCTGCAAACAGAAGCTTCTTGCTCGCAAATTGAATAAGAGCAGCCGAACCTAGAACTTGGAGTATAGTTTCAATCTGGCAAAGATATGGCGCAACTCTCAGTCTTAAAACTCCAATCACAAAACTGATATTGAAAAGAATGGATACAGAAAAAGCTAATAGTCGAAGGAGTCAACAAACCAACCTCTGAAAATGCCAACACACCTAATCCTGCAGCTGCAGCAATTCCAAGGGTAACAGACAAGCCCTCTGAGCCCTCCTGCACAATAATATCCATGAGTTCCCACATCATCACAAAATCAGGGAAATGAGCTAAACCCTCTACAACATGTTCATATACAAATGTATCAAATTGACCGTTGAAGGGCTTTGAACGGAAATTAGTCGTGATGATTACATTAACAGTCTGTTCACACATTAACAGTCTGTTCATATTTTCTTTACAATGATTAAGAATACCTGTTTGAACTTAGAGAGGATAAATCAGCCTTTCGAATTCAAAGAAAAAGATAGTTCCCATCACGTGTACCAAAATTAAAAGCTTACAGTGCATGAGTAAATAGAGAAATTGCAATACGTACTCCAAATGCACCACTGATAGTTTCTGTCAAACCGCTAAGATCAAGACTCAATGCTTTCTTTGGTTCTATCCAAGGAAGACCACTATTCTGCAATATTTTCATAGATATCGGAGTTTTTAAACAATATTCATGAATGAATACAAAATAGGAATGCATAACCAGCAGCATATACCATCCATCCCCGAGGTCCTTCTGCTCCATCTTTTATTGCATATGCAGCTTTGAATCCATTTATGGTGACCAACTCAGCAACCAGTTCAGAGTTCCCATCATATCTGGCTTTCGCCACAGTTAAGCAAGATTAACTTTGTCAGACTGACAAAGAAAGTATGGACAAAGAGAAACGTATTGCAGATAAAACTTCTAAATCTATGCATCAACACAAGCCATCTCATGAAGAGGACATTAATATCGTTAATGAGAGTGAATCAATTGTTAGTCACATTCACACAGTTAATTAATGATTAGAAGAAGATTGAGCTCACAAAAGAAAAATGGGTGGAAAAGTCATCATTCTCGTTAGGAAGTTTTAAGACCACAATTGCAGGCTCACGGCTCACCGTTTTTGAAGTGCACCCTTGAGGCATGAGAATAGAAATTGGCCTATTTCAAACACTTGGTAGCTGGGGATTTGGAGTCGCATTTCACTTTTCTATCAATCATACTTACACATATTGGTTTATGGGACTTTACACAAACTTATTCAAGCAATGAAATGTATGTTATTTTGAGATCATAAACTTCATTTGCAGGCTGTGTCAAACTTATTATTTCAATTTGCTTCTACCTCCTACACTTGTTCATAACTACAAATGTAATAGCATCCACAAGTACTTACAAATATAGCATTGTCTTGTCTAGCATTTCTATTTCTACTGAACACAAACAATCCTAAATATGCATTAATTACAAAATACAGAACTTTAAGTCTAATTCTAGACATCCAATGGATTATAACACACTCTCCCTATAAGGATTTAAATTTATAAATAATGTGAAATTTCTCTACCGAAAATCCATCACTTCTCTTGACTTCTAAACTAATCATTGACAAGAAGAACAATTCATACACATTATAGTAACTGGGTTCCGAAGTTTACTTGTCTAGAATGAACAGTGTAGTGTTCTGCGGTTCCTTGAACTTCAAAGCTAGCTTCTTCAAGAACCCCGGCTTATCTTCACCTTTGTAAGCAATCGAAACCGGTTTCTTTCCCAAACCCCGAACATCAGGACTACCCACTTGTCTAAATTCAACTGGAGCTCTTATGTCAAGCAACTGGGCACTCCCATCTTCACTTAACTTTGCATAAGCACTCCTTGCTGACTCAACACCCCATGGCTTCTTGTTCAGAAACTGAGACAAAACAAATGGAACAGCCAAAACGGTAACACCACCAGCTATAATCAAAGGATTCTCTGTTCCAAAACTGATAACACTATCAAGAATCCCACTTGCATCAACAGGAGATGCTGAAGAGCCTGCGGACTGCTGTAGTGCTTCCTCATATGTTAAAGCTTTAGCTAAACCAGTACCAAGAACTGAAGATAGCAGCACTAAACCCCCATGCACACTCTTTGTTAAACGCTCTCGAAAATTTTGTGGGTTGATGTTATTAGAAGCATAAGTTGTGCATTTGGGCAATGAAGTTGTGGGAAGTGATTGGATTTTTCTGGGTTCTGTTCTTCTGTCACAAAGAACTGATAAAGGTGTCAAGCCTGCTGCGTTGAGGACCTCCATGGCATAATTTTATCTCACCAGATTCTTTTTGGCTCTCAAAATTTGATGGAAATGCTGAGCAGAAGCCTTAGCTGCAGTGGGTGCAATTTGGCTAGAATACTTTCAGCATAGAGAGATGCTGACTTGGAATGAAATATGAGATCTTTTCCACTCATTGAGTGACACGTGGTAAGTAAAGATGAGATGTTGGCGATCATGTTTTTCATTCAGCTCGCACGGTGAGATAAATGATTTGATTTGATTTTGTGGCTGAGAATTGTTTCTGAAGAAAGTTTTAGAAACTCACAACAAGTACACGTACTGTGCAGAAGTACACGTATAAAAGTTTTTTTGAGTTGGGCTTCGTTCCCATATGCAAAGCCCAGAATTGCACAGTAATCACGAAATATTATCTAAACAATTCGATCAAATAAAAAATTATGATTTTAAAACCTACGTCAAAATTCGGTCTATTTTTACTGATTTTCTAATTAATCAAAATTAATCTAATTTTAAAACTTTTAATCTATTTTAATTTTTAATATTTGTTTGATGATTTTGTGTATAAAATAAAAGGATTCTCTTGTAAAAAAATAAGAATATATTTTGATTTAAACTAATTATTTTCGGAATAAATAATACTAGTATCCTTGAATTATTATATTTTCTTAACTGATGATAAAATATTCTATTTGTATCAAAATATTTCATACTTTTAAATTGTTTAACTTTTATTCATCGGTAAATGAATGATTTTTAGTGATTTTTGAAAGATTTTAATATGAGTTTTGAATTTTTATTTTTTATTTTTTATTTTTAATTTTAATCATGCAAAATATCAAATTTATCCTTTTAAATTAATTTCTTATTAATATCTAATTATTTCTGATAAATTACTGCATTTGGAGCGATTTGTTACAACTGCTGCTAGATGCACAGTCCAGTGATACTTACGTTACAAGTTACCAAAATACATAAAATGATCTATTGTTAAGAACCATGTGTATCATTATAGAAACTAGAAGATAACCCGTATGATACGCAACTCGTTGTATTAGAGGTAAATATGATATATATCAAATGTAAAAAGTAAAAAGTAAAAATTAATTAATATCATATATTTAACTATAGTTCCAGACAATGCAATTTCTTTAGCATTCTTTTAAATTAACAAATGTAACTTCTAACTCATTCAATTTTATAATTTTTTATTGATAAAGAATAAATCTCTTAGTGAAAGTATAGATTTGGCTAGCTTAAAAATACTTTTATAATTAACTTAATATAGCTTATGACTCTTTAACTTTTACTAATAAATAAGTGAGAGATAATGAAGGATGTGATAAAATAAATATTAATAATTTATTTGAAATAAATGAACATTTAATTAAAAAAAATTAATCATTAATAACATAAGAAAACGAATAGTTTGGAAGAGTTGGGAAAGTGAAAGGTTTGAGAATGATATGTATTGAATTAATGTATTTTCAGTTATTAATAATTTTGGAAAATGAAAAATTTGGAGGATTTGAGAAATTAAAATATTATTGGTGGAAGAATGTGAAAAGTTATACATTAATAATTTATTTTAAATATTAATGATTCATACGCTTATGTGGATAATTTCAAAGATAAAAACGCCTTTGTGAACAGTTTAAAAATGAAGACATTTCTCAGTTTTTATATAGTATATAATGATCTGTTGTTAAGAATCTGACGTATCATTATAAAAATAAAATCAACATTTACAGATTAATTCCAATACATGGCCCTAAACTGGAGAGGAAATTAATAAGAAAAGTATGAACTATGGGCTTATTGGCACACTTTTAATATAATAAGGTCAATGGCTTTGTCCATGAGTTTCTTCTTTCCGCGCAGCTCCTTTGGAAATGCTTCCAAAACCACTATGGGTACCACCTATGTTGGGTATGTGTGTTGGCCGATTTAATAACAAATCAAGTTCAATTGGACAAGCATTTGGAAGAAATTTGATAAAAATTTCAGAGTTTACATTCGTGTCACGTTTATCTATGGTTTGAGGAATTCTTCGGGTTATTACCGTAGAGATATTTGAGTTGGCAAAGTGTTGTTATAGGTCATATAACAATCACTATAAGTTTTCTCCATATAGTGAATTAGAGTGGTAACCTATATTCGGGGTGGTTTTTCTTTGTCAATAGTTTTCCACTCCATCAATAAATTTTTGTGTTGATTGTTTGTTTATTTTTCAGTTCTTTAATTATTTCTTAGATTAAGAGTGTGACCATTGATTAGCCTTAAGGTCGTTTGGACTTACAAATAGAAATTCTAACTTATACTTGTCTTAGTTATAATAGATTATAATTTCCGCAATTCACCCCTATGTGCATAAGGGAGTACAAGAGTCAGAACTTTATCATAATTTCAGTTGGTATCATAGCTGTAGGCATTGCATTTTTGCATGTGAAACCCGATGATGAGTCTCAGTTGGAGGCACTACCTTTTTAGCTAAGGATATTGCCGGAAACGGAGGTCGGAAGGGGAAATTCAGAATAAGTACGTCATCAGATTCATTTCGCAAGTTCACTGTCTTCGTTAGTGCTGCGTTCGTTACTTCGTTCGAACGTCAGGCAGATTGCGGACGTTCGTGTAGCGTTCGAATGGGCGTTTGAACGGCGTCGGTGTTTCTGGTTTTGCTGCTAGTCTCGCACCCCAGCCCAATTAGCCCCCCAAAGCCCATAAAACACATCCCAATTAATAAAACACATTTAAAACACATGGGAAATTAAATTAAATATTACATTAAATATTAAGGTAAATATTAATAATGTATTTGAATTAAATAAAATATTTAAACCATTTACCAATTAAATAAAACATAATATAATTATACCTAATTAAGACAAATCAAATATATTAACTTCCTAACTAAACAAATCACATACTAAATTAAAAAGATGTCATGCCTAATTAAAATCAATTATAACAAATTAAAGATATTGTATTCCTAATCTAAACCAAATTTATCCCCCCTCAATCTTTGACTTTCCTTGCTCAACACAAAATCAAATCTCTTCCTTATGAGACAAGGTGAAGCCCTAGCTCATTCATACAAGAAAAAGCCTCTCCTAGCTCATTCATACAAGAAAAAGCCTCTCCTAATTCATTCACACAAGAAACACCCAAGCTTATTGACACAACTCTCCCTCACTCTCAATAACCGAAGATCACAGACCAAAGAACCCTCATTGCCTTGACCAAAATACATCCCGAACAGCCCCTAACCATCACTGAAAACCACCTCCATAACTCCCCACACATCACCGAAAATACACCCCCAAAACAGCAGCCAAATCCTCTTAAAACAGTCCCTAAAATCCTCAAAACAGTAACATAAAAAACTGCATTCATAATCCTTAAAATAATCACACAAGACTACACTAAAAACCCACAAAAAACTCGGAACAGTCCGTTGAAACGTCAAGACAAGTGACCTGAATAGTGAGCAGCAAAACAGAGACCGAACAGCAGCAGAACGGGACCAAACAGCAAGCAAAACAGCAAAATAGTGAGCTAGGACGCTAAACCAGTGAATCAGAGAAGTTGAGGAGCTGTACCCTTCCGACGTCCGTGAAACGCAAGCCTGAAAGTTGGCAAAAAGGTTAGACCTGAGGGTATTTTCCACACTCGTTTTCCGTTTTATTTGTATTATTTATTGAGTATTGCTTGCATGATTGTCATGTTGAAATGCATGTTGTGGCCATTGAGTAGATAAATATGCATGTATCATGAAATATTGTATGTTGTGGACTTGGAATAAAATAAAAGATGTGTCAACTCTCGCGGTATATCGGATGGAAACCCGGACATAAATTTCATAGCCGATTCCGAATGGACGGTAGTATGATCTGTACTCGGGATATAATTCCACGTACCGCTTGAGTAAACGGTGCCCTCTTTTGTTTTATGTTGCTTCGGTTTATTTATTTTCTGTTATTTGAATTCTGTATGTTACTTTTGTATGCATGATACAATCGAGCGCATGGGCTTAGTAAGTCGGATTAAAGGTCCCATATTTGGAGGGGTTAAAATCCTTTACCACGATGTTTCACCGCGCCGGTTGATGTGTGTTCGGTTGAATGCAAGATACGTTCAATCGGGTACACTAAGTTTGATATTATTGTTTCTTTATTCTTTGTATGCATGATACGATCGAGTGCATGGGCTTAGTAAGTCGGATTAAAGGTCCCCTATTTGGAGGGGTTAAAATCCCTTACCACGATGCTTTGCCGCGCCGGTTGGTGTATATTCGATTGGATGTGAGGTGAGTTCAATCGGATACGTGAGGTCCCATATTGTGGATTTGTTTACCTATGAATGTGTTGCATGCATCAGGTCTGGTTCCGTTTGAACGCGTTCTCGAACGCCACACGAACGCGAACCTTCTGTTTACCGTTAGAACGCGTTCTTGAATGCTACGCGAACGCGCACACATTTTCTTAGTTTCATCATGCATCATGTCTGGTTCCATTCGAACGCGTTCTTGAACGCTATACGAACGTGAACCTTCTGTTTACCGTTCGAACGCGTTATCAAACGCTACGCGAACGCTAACGCGCACGCATCTTCTTAGTGTTTCATGCATCAGGTCTGGCTCCATTCGAACGCGTTCTCGAACGCTATACGAACGCGAGCCTTCTGTTCACCATTCGAACACGTTCTCGAACGCTACGCGAACGCGCACCCACTGAACTGAGTTATTTTCATCAGATTTCGTACCTAATTGTCCCTAGTAGCTATTCCTTCGTATGATAAACCTGATTGTTTCTATGCATTATGCAAGATTGTGTAGGTGTCGTTCATCTGTATTCCCCACATGTATGAGTATAATGTGTTTATTAACTTGTATGCTTGCCGTGTGTTAATATTTATGTATGCAAATTGAGACATAGATTACATACTAATAGGCTGTATGTAAATTCGGATATGTGTTACATGTAAATTTAGATGAAATTGTTGATGTATGCATGTGAATTTAGAAGCATGATACTCTTGGAAATAAGTGTTACTTAAACTTGATTAAATTATTACATAAATCCTTTCGTTACAAGTGACATAAGTAAGGGACCATTCCGAACCCAACGGTTTGAGGTCTTCCCTTGCGAGGGGTGAGTGCGGCCTGAAATCTCATTTTCCTGGTTCACACCAGGTGGTGACTTCATTATTCTCCGGTTTAGTCCCCCGTGGCTACTCCGTACTCCCGACCGGGCCGCGAGCCCGAGACAACATGCGTCGCCCAGTTTCTGTGTCCTACAGTCTGGCGACTCCACTGGGATAGAGAATCGGCCCCGAATATTTTCTTGTAATGATTGGATTTATGTTTTAATTGACCGTGTCTATAGTGGATAAAATGGGGGTTTAATCAAAGGCATTTTAAGGCTAAGTGATGGTTTGGTGTCTTCCTTCATTCACTACATTTCTAGAAGGAAAAGCTGTGAAGGCACCTATATGGCCATCTACTCGTAGCCTATTGTGATGGACTAATTTGGAGGACTCGTTGTTTATTCCTGACACCAAACGATAAGAGCCTAAGAGGCTTGGGTATTTAAGTGAGCCTCGCTCCACCTTCCCTCTGGGGAATCTACAACGGAAAACCCATTTGACAGTCCGTCACACATCATAGCTCATTGGCACGTACCTTAGTGTATAAAAAAGGGTGCGCTCACTTGGTTGCTCGAACCCTTGATTGGGGAGACCTAGTTGTGGGCCATCCTTCACCGACGAGAGCCTTTGTCTATACTCCTGCGAACCCACCCATAGACCAGGTTTGCATGGTTAAAGTAACAATTATTTCCTTGAGTATGTGCTAGTGGACCATCCTCATTTGGATGCAGTTGGACCATTGTCAGAAATGCGGACTTGCTGGGCCATTTAAACTGGGGCGAGTTCGTACCTTATGACCATTGGGCCCAAAGCTTCTGAAATGTTGATGGGCCATTCCGTAGAAATTATTACTTTATCTTTGCATTATCTTTTATGCTTGTGTGTGAGAACATCGTCGTTTGGATCCATTTGGACCATTTGTCATGAGATATGGGCTTGTTGGGCCATTTAAACTATGACAAGAACGTATTTTATGATGGTTGGGCTAAAGGCTTCTAAGTGTTGATGGGCCACTTTGTGCTTGTGTTCGGAACGTTACCATTTGGATTTAGTCGGGCTCTTTGTCATGAGATGTGAACTCATTGGGCCATTTAAACTGGGATGAGTTCACTCCTATAACAATTAGCCCGAAAGCTTCTAAAATGATAATAGTCCGATTTGTTTGAAAATTTTAATTTTAATTTAGTATGTTATATATGTTACCTGCATCTCATGCACCTCATGCATACATATATCATGTTAACACCCTCTATGTCTCAAAAAGACATCATAGATACCGTTTGGGTTAGAGAATGGACAAGGCTCATTAAAAGAACAGTAACAGTCATGAGTGAATCTGGTAATGAGGTATCCCGAATGGATCAGTTAGAGAACAGTCTCGCCAAGGTCACTGAACAGTTGCAAGCTTTGACTACTGCTGTGGCTGGTATGGCTGTGCCCCGTGCTGGGGGAATTTATGAGAATGTGAGGCGTGAGGAGCCTCCGAATGGGTTGGGGGATGATATCCCCACTTTTGATGATGATATGGCAGAGTATGCAGCAGACAGAGTATCTGGGTCTCAGACAGAGTTACAGAAACTTTGGGATCAGGTTGAGTCGGTTACCCGCAAGATTAGGGGTAAGAATGAGGATTTGCTGGATTATGACACACTGACTTTCGAGGAACAGTTGCCGGCACAGTTCAAGATGCCTGATATGGCTAAGTTTAACGGGAATGGGGATCCAAGGGTGCATCTCCGACAGTTTGTATCAGTCATGAGTTCAGTTGGCTTATCTCAGCGCCAAGTGCAGAAAATGTTTGGAATGTCGCTTGAAGGAGCTCCCGTGGTATGGTACCACAGTTTGGAGAAGAAAGTGAAAGAAGATTGGAGGGAGTTGGCCGATACTTTCCTGAAGCAGTATGTCACTGACCTAGAGATCGATCTGTCACTCCGTGATCTAGAGAATGTTAAGCAGAAATTGGAGGAGAGTTTTAAGGAGTATGTGGACCGATGGAGGGGTCAGTTATTGAAGATGCAGACTAGGCCCTCGGAGAAGGACCAGATTAAAATGATTATCAAGGGCACCAGGCCCTCCATTTACAGCAAGTTGAGGAGGATGACCTCCATGATTACAGACTTTCGGCAGTTGAAGGAGACTGTCATGGACATTGAAGACGAAGAGGCGGAAAATAGAAAATTCTATGGTCTGAACAGGAGGCCCATTGGGGGAACATCGGGAACAAAGCCTGTTTCTGCTGAGATTGCCGCTATCCGAACCGGCAGTTTTCCAACTTGGGAAGGCCCTTGTCCAAGTGCTAGAGAAATTGAAGAGGCAAGAGCTCTTAAAACCCTTGGAAGCCAAACCATTACCCAATCCCCTACCATCACATTATAACCTAAGCCTTTACTGTCACTTTCACAACAACAAAAGGGCAATGACACCGACAACTGCGCCCGACTCCGCCATGAAATCCAAGACCTGATAGACTCTAAGAAAATACATGACCCAGAAACAGAACAGCCTGACACACACAGAAACCCCTTACCCAACTACCGTGCCGTACCACCACCAGCCTATATGATCAATTCTGGCCTCCCAGAAGACCTTGTCCTGAAATCCTTTCACCTTCAAGCCTTTTGCCTGGGAATCTGGGATAGTACTAGTGAAGATGAGTTTGAGCAGGGGAAAAACTTTTGGCTTGATTTCTCTAGCAGTGATGAGGAAGAAGTAAGGGGAATGACGCGCAGTGGTCGTTTCTACAATGATATGGCAGAGAAGGGTAAGGAAGTTTTGACAGATGGTAGAGAAGTGGTTGAGACTGCAGAAAATACTGAGGGGGATATAGTGCTGAGGCAATTGAGGAAGACTAGAGCACAAGTGAGTATCTGGGAACTGTTATGTGCATCTCGGGAGCATATGCAGGCTATGGTTGAGGCATTGAGCAAGATTGTGGTACCGGAAGACGCCAACCCTGCAATGTTTGTTGGGTCGGTTCAGAAAGAAGCTTTGCATATATCTTTTTCTGAGGATGAACTCCCGGCGGAGGGGAGAAATCATAACATGCCTCTATTTATCAGAGCCGAGTTGAGGGGCAAGAGAACTTCATGTGTAATGGTGGATGACGGTTCGTCCATCAATGTGTGCCCGCTGAAAATTCTGGCGAGATTGGGTATGAAAGCAACAGACTTGGACCCCTCCAGTATGACTATTAATGCTTATGATGACAGTAAAAAGGGGTGTTGAGGGTACCTTTGTGGCTATGGTCAAGGTAGGACCGATTGAAGATGAGGTTGAGTTCACAGTACTGGACATCCCGGCTACTTTCGTCTTATTGTTGGGAAGGCCTTGGTTTCACAAACTTGGGGGCGTGCCTTCCACTTTGCATCAGATGATCAAGTTCCCGTATGAGGGAGAAGTTGTTACCATCCGGGCCGAGTTAGATAATGTCGTGGCTGCCTTGGAGATACAACCTTTCACGAGGTTTCAGGTGTCAGCTACTTTTGAGGAGTGGGTGGATCCTAGGGTGGCTAGGATTATGGAGAAAATGAAGTTTGAGCCGGTAAAGGTTCAAAATTACCAGATTTCAGAGGACAGACTACTCGGAAGGGTTTGGGGTACAAGTCTGATGAAGAAAAGCCAAAGGTCAAGAAAAAAGGCCTGAAACTGATGGAATGTTTTGTGAAAGCTTCAGGATATCAAGGGGAGCCTGAACCTGTGGAAGTTAATGGAATTATGGTACCTGGTTTGAGATCTTCCAGGATATGTTGGGTAAGAAGCTGATAGTTGAAGAAATTATTGAGAAAGAAGAAGAGAAAGCCTGAGGAAGATTTGATTGCAGAGGAAGAAGTGTCTATAGATGATGAAGACATTTACCTTCCTGATTTGTTTGAATGTACTTCCGCATTATCCAATAATAAAGACATCTATTTTGCTTACTTGCCTGAGTCATTTCCATTTACACTGCACGAATCAAGCATATTTGACATCAGTTCAGCCAGAACTATTGCATTTAACTTGGGTACACTTGAGAACCCCAAGGAATTTTGATTGCAAGTGAAGTAACCTCCGAAGAGAGGGAGAAACTAGAAGAAGTGTTGGTCAGATATGCCAAAGTGTTTTCTTGGTCCTATGAGGACATGCCTGGGGTAGACAGAAACATTGCCCAGCACGCAATACCAACTTATCCAAATATAGGCCAGTAAAACAGAAACTCCGACGGATGAGACCAGAATGGGCTGAGAAAGTCAGAGAGGAAATTAAGAAACAGATAGATGTGGGGTTCCTGGAAGTAGTAAAGTATCCTGAATGGTTGGCTAACTAGTACCGGTGCCGAAGAAAGATGGGAAGGTCAGAATGTGTGTAGACTACAGAGATCTCAACAAGGCTTGTCCGAAAGATGATTTTCCTCTGCCGCATATAGATGTTCTGGTTGATAGTGCGGCTTTATCTGCTATGTATTCAATTGCAGATGGATTTTCAGGTTACAATCAGGTTCTTATGGCTGAGGAAGACAAACATAAGACTGCATTTGTTACTGAGTGGGGTACTTATTGTTACAAGGTTATGCCGTTTGGGCTTAAGAATGCGGGGGCTACTTATCAGCGGATGGCCACTACACTTTTCCACGACCTGATGCACAAAGAGATTGAGGTGTATGTGGATGACATGATGGTGAAATCAGAGACAAGAGTTGGGCATATTGAAGCACTGGAAAGGTTCCTTCAGAGGGTTGACAGATACAACCTGCGGCTTAATCCCAAGAAATGTGTGTTTGGGGTGACATCAGGGAAATTGCTTGGTCATACAGTAGGAATGGGCGGAATAGAGGTAGACTCCGAAAAGATTAAGGCAATCACAGAAATGCCTGCACCGAAGACAGAAAAAGAAGTCAAAGCATTCTTGGGAAAGATTCAGCACATCAGTCGGTTCATTGCCAAGTTGACTTCAGTATGTGAGCCTATCTTCAAACTGTTGAGAAAAGATCAGCCAGTGAGATGGAATGAACAATGTCAGACAGCCTTCGACAAGATCAGAGAGTACTTGGTAAAGCCTCATGTATTGAAAACTCCGAGACCGGACAGGCCTTTGATATTGTATTTGGCTATAGAATCAGAAGCACTGGGGGCAATGATGGTACAGACAGATGAGACAGGGGTATTAGGGCAGTAGAACATGCAGTTTACTATCTGAGTAAGAAGATGCTCCCATATGAGGCTCGGTATCAAGAAGTTGAGAAGATCTGTCTCGCAGTGGTATGGGCTTCCAGAAAATTACGGCATTATTTCCAGTCATACAAGATCCAGATAGTGGCCAAGGAGAATCCTCTGAAGTATCTTCACTCGGTGCCTTCACTAGTGGGAAAATGGGCAGATGGTTGGTATTGCTGACAGAGTTTGACATTGAGTATCTCACCTCCAAAGTGATCAAGGGCGAGAGAGTAGCAGAGTTTCTGGCATTGCAACCGGTTGAGAAGGATCAGTATAAGTTTGAATTTCCAGATGAAGAGATCCAAGCAATAACAGTTCAGAGATGGAAGATGTATTTTGACGGAGCAGTGAATTACAAGGGAGCCAGAATTGGAATCGTGATAGTACCCCCGAGGGAGAGACTTTGCCTTTGGCCAAGAGGTTGACATTCAGAGTAACTAACAACATGGCCGAGTATGAAGCATGTGCTTTTGGTTTGACAACATTGATAGCCTTGATAGCCTTGAAGGCCGGGGGTGTGGAAGTCTACGGAGATTCTATGTTGGTAGTCCAGCAGATGCGATGAGAGTGGGAATTGAAAGAAGAACGGTTGAAACCTTACCTTTTTCACCTCAGACAGTTGGCACAGGTTATCCCCGAGTGTAAGTTTCAGCACTTACCGAGAGAAGAGAATCAGATGGCAGATGCATTGGCTACACTTGCAGCAACTTGGGAGAATCCAGAAAAGTTAGTGATGAGACCGTTGATACTGAAAACGGCGAGCAGACCTGTTTATGAGATAGAAAGAATTCTGGAAGTTGAGGTCGACGACGGTAAACCTTGGTATTATGACATTCAGAGATATCTGGAACATGGTGAACTCCCGGAAGGGGCAGATAGAAAAGACAGAATAGCCATTTAGAAGTTAGCTTCCCAGTATGTGACTTTGAAAGGGGAACTGTACAAGAGGCAATCAAACAATATTCAGTTGAAGTGTTTGAGAAAAGAAGAAGCTCAGCATGTAATGGGAAAAGAAATACACGCCGGGGTATGTGGTCCGCACATGAACGGGTTGAATCTGTCCCGCAAGATAGTGAGACAAGGTTTTTATTGGTCAACCATGGAAACAGATTGCGCGAAGATGGTGAAGCACTGTCATGACTGTCAAGCACATGGTAATTTGAATCACTTACCGCACACAGAGTTGCACGGGTTGTCAGAGCCGTGGCCTTTCTCAGCATGGGGGATTGACATGATTGGGGAAATTCGACCGAATGCATCAAATGGGCATCGCTTCATAGTAGTGGCAGTGGATTACTTCTCGAAGTGGGTGGAAGCCGAATCATTCTGTAATGTTACAGCAAAACAGATGGCAAAGTTTATAACTCGGAACCTCATTTGTCGTATGGTATGCCGCATCATGTAGTGACAGACAACGGGGTTCAGTTTCAAGGAGAGACGAAGGCAATGTTACAGAGGTACGGGATAGGCCACCACAAGTCATCACCGTACAGGCCGCAGGCAAATGGGGCAGTTGAGGCAGCCAACAAGACTATAAAGACAATTTTAGCCAAGATGACAGAAAATTGTAGAGATTGGGCCGAGAAATTGCCGTATGCTTTGTGGGGGTACAGAACATCAGTAAGAACATCAACAAGGGCCACACCTTACTCTTTGGTCTATGGAATGGAAGCAGTATTGCCGGTAGAAGTGGAAATACAGTCTATGTGGGTATTAACAGAGGTAGAATTACCGTAACAGGATTGGGCCGCACAGAGGTTTGATCAGTTAGCACTATTGGACGAGAGAAGAGAACGAAGTCTTTGTATCACATGCAGTTGTATCAGAAGAGACTGGCCCGAGCATTCAACAAGAAAGTACGCCCCACCAAGATCAGAAAGGGTGATTTGATACTTAAGCAGTCGAGGCCGTCGACGACAGATCCGAGAGGAAAGTTCAGACCTAACTGGGAAGGACCTTACATAGTGCAGAAGGTAATGGGAATGGAGCAGTGAAGCTATCAGACTTGGAGGGGAACGAGTTCACCGAGCCGATCAACGTAGACAGATTGAAGCAATACTTTGCCTGAGGGAGAGAAGACCGAGCAGTCACCACGAGAATTAGCAGAAGACCTAACCCAACAGAATAAGAAAATCATTCATGCATACACGTAACATTGCATTCTCTTCGTGTTTGTTTTTGTTTTGTGTTCGCAGGTTTGAAGAAAGGAGAAAGTGGCAGAAATGAGCCAAGCAGCGTCAGCGCAATTTCAGTTTTTGGGATGAGTCCCAAGGGGCGAGGCCCATATCAGCTTGGGGGCGAGGCCCATATCATGTCGGCTTGGGGGCGAGCCCCATGTCAGCTTGAGGGCGAAGCCCCCGTTGTCGGTTGTAGCTCCGGGTCGAGGTGCCCAGGGTCGAGGTGGTACCTACTACATCATCAGTTCGAGGGCGAGGTCCATATGGTCAGCGGTGTTGGGTCGAGGTGCCCAGGGTCGAGGTGCCCCCATTGTCGGTTGTAGTTCCGGGTCGAGGTGCCCAGGGTCGAGGTACCCACTACATCATCAGTTCGAGGGCGAGGTCCCTATGGTCAGCGGTGTTGGGTCGAGGTGCCCGTTGTCGGTTGTAGTTCCGGGTCGAGGCGCCCAGGGTCGAGGTGCCCACTACATCATCAGTTTGAGGGCGAGGTCCCTATTGTCAGCGGTATTGGGTCGAGGTGCCCAGGTTGTCGGTTGTAGTTATTGGGATGTGTCCCAGGATCGAGGTCCGCTGCAGCACCAACTCAGCTCGAGGCAGCAGCCGAGCCAGGTAAGTGAAAATGCATTGCATAACTTTGATAGGATTGTTCAAAGTCACACACTGCACAAGTCCCATCAAAGTGGGGGCGACTGTAGGCATTGCATTTTCGCATGTGAAACCCGATGATGAGTCTCAGTTGGAGGCACTACCTTTTTAGCAAAGGATATTGCGGGGGAAATGGAGGTCGGAAGGGGAAATTCAGAATAAGTACGTCATCAGATTCATTTCGCAAGTTCACTGTCTTCGTTAGTGATGCGTTCGTTACTTCGTTCGAACGTCAGTCAGATTTCGGACGTTCGTGTAGCGTTCGAATGGGCGTTCGAACGACGTCGGTGTTTCTGGTTTTGCTGTTAGCCTCGCACCCCAGCCCAATTAGCCCCCCAAAGCCCATAAAACACATCCCAATTAATAAAACACATTTAAAACACATGGGAAATTAAATTAAATATTACATTAAATATTAAGGTAAATATTAATAATGTATTTGAATTAAATAAAATATTTAAACCATTTACCAATTAAATAAAACATAATATAATTATACCTAATTAAGACAAATCAAATATATTAACTTCCTAACTAAACAAATCACATACTAAATTAAAAAGATGTCATGCCTAATTAAAATCAATTATAACAAATAAAGATATTGTATTCCTAATCTAAACCAAATTTGTCCCCCCTCAATCTTTGACTTTCCTTGCTCAACACAAAATCAAATCCCTTCATTGTGAGACAAGGTGAAGCTTTAGCTCATTCATACAAGAAAAAGCCTCTCCTAGCTCATTCATACAAGAAAAAGCTTCTCATAGCTCATTCATACAAGAAAAAGCCTCTCCTAGTTCATTCACACAAGAAACACCCAAGCTTATTGACACAACTCTCCCTCACTCTCAATAACCGAAGATCACAAACCAAAGAACCCTCATTGCCTTGACCAAAATACATCCCGAACAGCCCATAACCATCACTGAAAACCACCTCCATAAACTCCCCACACATCACCGAAAATACACCCCCAAAACAGCAGCCAAATCCTCTTAAAACAGTCCCTAAAATCCTCAAAACAGTAACATAAAAAACTGCATTCATAATCCTTAAAATAATCACACAAGACTACACTAAAAACCCACAAAAAACTCGGAACAGTCCGTTGAAACGTCAAGACAAGTGACCTGAACAGTGAGCAGCAAGCAGAGACCGAAAAGCAGCAGAACGGAGACCGAACTTTAAGCAAAATATCAAAACAGTGAGCTAGGATGCTAAACCAGTGAACCAGAGAAGTTGAGGAGTTGTACCCTTCCGACGTCCTTGAAACGCAAGCCTGAAAGTTGGCAAAAAGGTTAGACCTGAGGGTATTTTCCACACTCGTTTTCCGTTTTATTTGTATTATTTATTGAGTATTGCTTGCATGATTGTCATGTTGAAATGCATGTTGTGGCCCTTGAGTAGATAAATATGCATGTATCATGAAATATTGTATGTTGTGGACTTGGAATAAAATAAAAGATGTGTCAACTCTCACGGTATATCGGATGGAAACCCGAACATAAATTTCATAGCCGATTCCGAATGGACGGTAGTATGATCTGTACTCGGGATACAATTCCACGTACCGCTTGAGTAAACGGCGCCCTCTTTTGTTTTATGTTGCTTCGGTTTATTTATTTTCTGTTATTTGAATTCTGTATGTTACTTTTGTATGCTTGATACAATCGAGCGCATGGGCTTAGTAAGTCGGATTAAAGGTCCCCTATTTGGAGGGGTTAAAATCCTTTACCACGATGCTTCGCCGCGCCGGTTGATGTGTGTTCGGTTGAATGCAAGATACGTTCAATCGGGTACACTAAGTTTGATATTATTGTTTCTTTATTCTTTGTATGCATGATTCAGTCGAGCGCATGGGCTTAGTAAGTCGGATTAAAGGTCCCCTATTTGGAGGGGTTAAAATCCTTTACCACGATGCTTCACCGCGCCGGTTGATGTGTGTTCGGTTGAATGCAAGATACATTCAATCGGGTACACTAAGTTTGATATTATCGTTTCTTTATTCTTTGTATACATGATACGATCGAGTGCATGGGCTTAGTAAGTCGGATTAAAGGTCCCATATTTGGAGGGGTTAAAATCCTTTACCACGATGCTTTGCCGCGCCGGTTGGTGTATATTCGATTGGATGTGAGGTGAGTTCAATCAGATACGTGAGGTCCCACATTTTGGATTTGTTTGCCTATGAATGTGTTGCATGCATCGGGTCTGGTTCCGTTCGAATGCGTTCTCGAACGCCACACAAACTCGAACCTTCTGTTTACCGTTCGAACGCGTTCTCGAACGCTACGCAAACGCGCAAGCATTTTCTTAGTTTCATCATGCATCATGTCTGGTTCCGTTCGAACGCGTTATCAAACGCTACGCGAACGTGCACGCATCCACTTAGTATTTCATGCATCAGGTCTGGCTCCTTTCAAACGCTTTCTCGAACGCTATACGAACGCGAGCCTTCTGTTCACCGTTCGAATGCGTTCTCGAACGCTACGCGAACGCACACCCACTTAACTGACTTATTTTCATCAGATTTCGTACCTAATTGTCCCTAGTAGCTATTCCTTCGTATGATAAACCTGATTGTTTCTATGCATTATGCAAGATTGTGTAGGTGTCGTTCATCTGTATTCCCCACATGTATGAGTATAATGTGTTTATTAACTTGTATGCTTGCCGTGTGTTAATCTTTATGTATGCAAATTGAGACATATATTACATACTAATAGGCTGTATGCAAATTCGGATATGTGTTACATGTAAATTTAGATGAACTTGTTGATTTATGCATGTGAATTTAGAAGCATGATACTCTTGGAAATAAGTGTTACTTAAACTTGATTAAATTATTACATAAATCCTTTCGTTACAAGTGACATAAGTAAGGGACCATTCCGAACCCAACGGTTTGAGGTCTTCCTTTGCGAGGGGTGAGTACGGCCTTAAATCTCACTTTCCTGGTTCACACCAGGTGGCGACTCCATTATTCTCCGGTTTAGTCCCCCGTGGCTACTCCGTATTCCAGACCGAGCCGCGAGCCTGGGACAGCATGCGTCTCCCAGTTTCTGTGTCATACAATAGCCTAACTTCGATCATTGACCCTTTAACTATGATAGAATTCAACATATTAATTGTACCACATTCTTTGATGGGACAAATTACCCTCATTGGAAAGTTCTCAAGAAAACGTTCCTCAAATCCTTGGATGAGAGATTATGGATGTGAGTCAAGTATAAGTGGAAAGAACCCATAGTCACCATAAGTTGGGTTTCTACTCCCAATGACAAACCCACATGGTCTAAAGATGAATTTGATATAGTAATAGGAACAATAAAGCTATTAATGTTATTTACAATGTTGTTTGCTCAACAAAGTTTGTGAGAGTCTTCATGTGTGAGGTTGACAAGGATGCGTGAGATATCTTTGAGACTATTCATAAAGGCACATTGTCTGTTAAGAACTCCAAACTTCAAAAGCTTGCTACAAGATTTGAAGTTCCTCGCATGAAGGTGGATGAAACCTTCGACGAGTTCTATGTTGAAATTAACGACATTGTTAATTCCAACTTCAACCTAGGTGAGAACGTTCATGTGAACAAGATTGTTAGAAAAATCCTTAGGTCTCTGTCTGAGAGATTCCTACCTAAGATCACTATTATGAATATTATCTAAACAATTCGATCAAATAAAAAATTATCATTTTAAACCTACGTCAAAATTCGGTCTATTTTTACTGATTTTCTAATTAATCAAAAATAATCTTGTTGATGGTGTTTTCAGGCACTATGTTATTTAAGCAGCACGACAGGGGTAAAAAAGGTAATTCACTTCTCAGTCAAGATTATTAATGCCGACCCGACCACTAAAGAGTCAATAGTAAGGGGCCGGGAACTTTACGGTTAGTGACCGATCACTTGAGTTCAAGATGACCGGGCAATTATCAGGTCGACAGCAGCATTCTCAGTACAAAAGACTATTATGACCGACCACATAAAGACCGACCTCGTGAAAACCGAGCATATGGCAAGACATGTTCGGGAAGATAAGGCATTCTATCCATACAAGATAAGATAATAAGTTATCCTACTTTCATGGGGTAAACTAGTAAGTCAATGTCCTAGTATGATAAAGGAAGTGAATGTAGTTTTTGACTAGGAATCCTTATGGGAAAGGGAAATTGTTTCAACTAGGAAACCCTTGTAAAAGAAGGAATCTGATTTCTGCACTATTATAAATAGGAGGGTAGAGTATGCTTAAGTGAGGAGAATAAGAAGAGAACCAATATCAAGATCAGAATCATTACCATCAGACTTGTAAAAAACCAGAAGCAGAGCCGAGAAGCGTGTTTGAGTAATAAAAGTATCATCCTTTTTGTGCCCGTGGACGTAGGTCTGACCAAGATCCGCCGAACCACGTTAAATTTCCTTGTCGATTGGTGTATTATTTGTCTTTTGCTAAGTTTGCTTTTGGTCCCCCATAACCAAACAAATTCACTATTGAGGGAGTATTGTCTCGGGAGTAATATTTCCATATTGCCCTGAGACCAAAATCAGCCGTCAACAGTTGGCGCCGTCTGTGGGGAACTCAACAAAAAGCGGTTCGCGTAGTAAGACGATGGCAGAAGGCGGAAATCACCAATCATCGGGGAATCCGGCCACAATTGGATGAAGAAGATAGAAGAAAGCATAAGGAAGGACATAGAGGATAATCAGGCCCTCCTAAAAACCATGATGGACCGACTGGAGAGAATGGAAGGGGGTAACAGCGAAAAGCCTGAAACCAGAGCTAATCAAAGAAGATGAGAGATATCAGATGGAAAGAGGGTTGTGGATACAAGTGAGGACGATGGACCTAGGAGGAGGGGGCCTTACGGGATAAAATCCATAGTTGTGGAAAAAGATTCACAAGTAGAGGACACATGGGAAGAAGAAGAAGAGAGACATTCGACAGATTCCTCTTATGATAGTCTCCGCTACACTAGAAGAGGAGACACAGAGTACGACGAAACTGTGCGGGAGATTCCAAGGCGTAAGTAACATCGCACCCGGGGCAACAGACATGAAGAAGAGCACAGAAGGCGACATGGCGGCCCAAATAGCGAGGTAAAATCTTGGTTAAAGAAAGAGATGGACAAGTGGAGGACAAGCCTCAAAACAGATACATGAGACACCCGGGAAGGGATCGGGATCGCATGCGGAAGTCAGAAGGCAACCCGCAGCTACTTTGCAACTCTCTCACGAGAAACCCTCTGCATTGAGGAGGGTACCAAAAAACGGCAGAGGAATGAAGACGGAGGAAAAGCCAGTGGAGATCCTAGTCCTTGGCCAAACAGAAGAGCCCGGCTAGCGGCGGCTGAGGAATTAGAAGGGATAGAATTCTTCGGACCGGAAAAAATACATAAAGATAGGGGGAGGCTTGGACAAGACCCTGAGACAGAGCCTAATAGAATGTCTAAAAGAGTATCCGTACATCTTCGCGGGGGACATACTCAACGCCCATTACAGAGGACAGTTGGCGCCGAGGCCATTTCAACAATCGGCTCGGGGCTGGAGTTCGTTCCACCGAGGCCACTTCAACAATCGGCTCGGGGCTGGAGTTCGTTCCGCCGAGGCCACTTCAACAATCGGCTCGGGGCTGGATCTCGTTCCGCCGAGGCTGCTATACTATTCGACTCAGGGGTCGGGTTACGTCTCACCGAGTCGTGCTTATCGGCCTGGGGACGGAACATTCCCCCAGAACCAAATGTCTCTTTAGCTCGGGGTCCTCAAAATATTCAGGGACATACTCGATGCATAGGATCCGTTAGAAGCATAGCACGGGGAGAGATGATACCCCCGTGGCAATTGCTTGCTCCAGTGTTACCAAACATAAGAAGGAATATGCCCTTAATATTTCAAAACACTCTCTGATCCTCACTGACCCGATGTAATGGATCCGTGAGAAAGCATAGCACGGGGAGAGATTATGCCCCCGTGACGATTGTTAGCTCCAGTGATACCGGACCTAAGGAGGAATGTGCCCTTAGTATCTCGGACACTCTTTGATCCATTCATCATTTGGATCCAAGAGAGGTGCAACACGGGGAGGCGTTGTGCCCCTGTAGCGTGTGCCTGCTCCAGCGTGGTAAGGAAGAGCCCTCGCACAATACACAGGCTCCACAGTGACCCGACGTATAGAGGATGTGCCCTTACCATTTTAAACGCTCTCTGATCCAAATCCTGGTTCGCCGGGACACTGAATTGAAAGGTTCAGAATTGTGTTTTGGAGGCCTCGGGCAGGACGCTGTTTCGAGGCATCCGTGTTGTTGTTTACACTTGTGAAAAGTTTTGCTTTGGGACAAGTGCTAAGTCACCCCCACCTTTTGATTTTTTTTCCAAAGTTTTGTTTTTGTTTTTCGCCGGTCTGGCAAGGGGACGCCCGTGCCAGATTTGGTAGGGCTTCAAAAGGTTGAGTCACCTCCCTTCTGAATAAGTCCCAAGGATTAATCGACTCGGGGCTGGATTCGTTCCGCCGAGGTTTCGTGGTGTAGGCTCGGGGCTAGATTTATTCCGCCGAGGCCTATGTGTGCCACTTGGTTATTCGGCTCGGGGCTAGATTTCGTTCCGCCGAGGCCACTTGGTTATTCGGCTCAGGGCTGGATTTCGTTCCGCCGAGGCCACTTAGTTATTCGACTCGGGGTCGGGGTATGTCCCACCGAGTCAGCCATTCGGACTGGGGACGTAATATTCCCCCAGGTCCAAGTGCTTTTCTTTATTCGGGGTCGGGTCGCGTCCCACCGAATCAGCCCTTCGGACTGGGGATGTAACATTCCCTCAGGTCCAAGTGCCTCTCTTCATTCGGGGTCGGGTTGCATCCCACCGAATCAGCCCTTCGGACTAGGGACGTAACATTCCCCCAGGTCAAAGTGCCTCTCTTCATTCGGGGTCGGGTTACATCCCACCGAGTCTACCTCTTTGGACTGGGGACGTAACATTCCCCCAGGTCCAAGTGCCTCTCTTCATTCGGGGTCGGGTTGCGTCCCACCGAGTCAGTCCTTCGGACCGATGACATAACATTCCCCCAGGTCCGAGCATCTCTCACAGCTCGAGACAGGATCACATGCCACCGAGCACATCATCGTTAGCTCAGAGGCAAAATTTTCTCCTCACAATCGAGATTGGATCAGTCAGGGGTTAGGACCTCTAAATCTCTGGTACAGATATTACAGAGGAGGAGTCATTTTTAGTTTGGACAACAAGAGGAACTTCATCTCCTGATGGAACGACCCAAGTAAGCAATTTGCTTTGAGGTGGAGAATCATTCTGAATAGGGTCTGCATCTCCAATAACTGAGGATATGAAGATAGAAACAGAAGACTTAGTTGATGGCGAAGGCAATTTCTCTGTGATTTCTGGAACGACCACCAGCAAGACGATCAGCACACCATCTTTATATAGTTCCCGGCACCAACTTGCATACTCGTTGGAACCGAGAACTAGGGGACAAATATTGATGGTGTTTTCAGGCGCTATGTTATTTAAGCAGCACGACATGGGTAAAAAAGGTAATTCACTTCTCAGTCAAGATTATTAATGCCGACCCGACCACTAAAGAGTCAACAGTAAGGGGCCGGGAACTTTACGGTTAGTGACCGATCACTTGAGTTCAAGATGACCGGGCAATTATCAGGTCGACAACAGCATTCTCAGTACAAAAGACTATTATGACCGACCACATAAAGACCGACCTCGTGAAAACCGAGCATATGGCAAGACATGTTCGGGAAGATAAGGCATTCTATCCATACAAGATAAGATAATAAGTTATCATACTTTCATGGGGTAAACTAGTAAGTCAATGTCCTAGTATGATAAAGGAAGTGAATGTAGTTTTTGACTAGGAATCCTTATGGGAAAGGGAAATTGTTTCAACTAGGAAACCCTTGTAAAAGAAGGAATCTGATTTCTGCACTATTATAAATAGGAGGGTAGAGTATGCTTAAGTGAGGAGAATAAGAAGAGAACCAATATCAAGATCAGAATCATTACCATCAGACTTGTAAAAAACCAGAAGCAGAGCCGAGAAACGTGTTTGAGTAATAAAAGTATCATCCTTTTTGTGCCCGTGGACGTAGGTCGGACCAAGATCCGCCGAACCACGTTAAATTTCCTTGTCGATTGGTGTATTATTTGTCTTTTGCTAAGTTTTCTTTTGGTCCCCCATAACTAAACAAATTCACTATTGAGGGAGGATTGTCTCGGGAGTAATATTCCCATATTGCCCTGAGACCAAAATCAGCCGTCAACAAATCTAATTTTAAAACTTTTAATCTATTTTAATTTTTAATATTTGTTTGATGATTTTGTGTATAAAATAAAAGGATTCTCTTGTAAAAAATAAGAATATATTTTGATTTAAACGAATTATTTTCTGAATAAATAATACTAGTATCCTTAAATTATTATATTTTCTTAACTGTTGATAAAGTATTCTATTTGTATCAAAATATTTCATACTTTTAGATTGTTTAACTTTTATTCATCGGTAAATGAATGATTTTTAGTTATTTTTGAAAGATTTTAATATGAGTTTTGAATTTTTATTTTTTATTTTTAATCATGCAAAATATCAAATTTATCCTTTTAAATTAATTTCTTATTAATATCTAATTATTTCTGATAAATATTGCATTTGGAGCGATTTGTTACAACTGCCTAGATGCACAGTCCAGTGATACTTACGTTACAAGTTACCAAAATACATAAAATGATCTATTGTTAAGAATCATGTGTATCATTATAGAAACTAGAAGATAACCCGTACTATACGCAATGCAATTTCTTTAGCATTCTTTTAAATTAACAAATGTAACTTCTAACTCATTCAATTTTATAACTTTTTATTGATAAAGAATAAATCTCTTAGTGAAAGTATAGATTTGGCTAGCTTAAAAATACTTTTATAATTAACTTAATATAGCTTATGACTCTTTAACTTTTACTAATAAATAAGTGAGAGATAATGAAGGATGTGATAAAATAAATATTAATAATTTATTTGAAATAAATGAACATTTAATTAAAAAAAATTAATCATTAATAACATAAGAAAACGAAGAGTTTGGAAGAGTTGGGAAAGTGAAAGGTTTGAGAATGATATGTATTGAATTAATGTATTTTCAGTTATTAATAATTTTGGAAAATGAAAAATTTGGAGGATTTGAGAAATTAAAATATTATTGGTGGAAGAATGTGAAGAGTTATACACTAATAATTTATTTTAAATGTCAATAATTTATTTTAATATTAATGATTCATACGCTTATGTGGACAATTTCAAAGATAAAAAAGCCTTTGTGAACAGTTTAAAAATGAAGACATTTCTCAGTTTTTATATAGTATATAAATGATCTGTTGTTAAGAATCTGACGTATCATTATAAAAATAAAATCAACAGTTACAGATTAATTCCAACACACGGCCCTAAACTGGAGAGGAAATGAATAAGAAAAGTATGAACTGTGGGCTTACTTGTACACTTTTAATATAATAAGGTCAATGGCTTCGTCCCTAAGTTTCTTCTTTCCGCGCAGCTCCTTTGGAAATGCTTCCAAAACCACTATGGGTACCACCTATGTTGGGTATGTGTGTTGGCCGATTTCATAACAAATCAAGTTCAATTGGACAAGCATTTGGAAGAAATTTGATAAAAATTTCAGAGTTTAAATTCGTGTCACGTTTATCTATGGTTTGAGGAATTCTTCGGGTTATTACCGTAGAGGTATTTGAGTTGGCAAAGTTGTTGTCATAGGTCATATAACCATCACTATAAGTTTTCTCCATATAGTGAATTAGAGTGGTAACCTATATTCGGGGTGGTTTTTCTTTGTCAATAGTTTTCCACTCCATCAATAAATCTTTGTGTTGATTGTTTGTTTATTTTTCAGTTCTTTAATTATTTCTTAGATTAAGAGTGTGACCATTGATTAGACTTCAGGACGTTTGGACTTACAAATAGAAATTCTAACTTATACTTGTCTTAGATATAATAGATTATAATTTCTGCAATTCACCCCTATATGCATAAGGGAGAACAAGAGTCAGAACTTTATCATAATTTCAATTGGTATAATAGCCTAACTTCGATCATTGATAGAATTCAACCTATTAATTGTACCTCATTCTTTGATGGGACAAATTACCCTCATTGGAAAGTTCTCAAGAAAACGTTCCTCAAATCCTTGGATGAGAGATTATGGATGCCAGTCAAGTATAAGTGGAAAGAACCCATAGTCACCATAAACTGGATTTCTACTCCCAATGACAAACCCACCTAGTCTGAAGATGAATTTGATGATAGTAATAGGAACAATAAAGCTATTAATGTTATATACAATGTTGTTTGCTCAACAAAGTTTGTGAGAGTCTCCATGTGTGAGGTTGCCAAGGATGCGTGAGATATCTTTGAGACTATTCATAAAGGCATATTGTCTGTTAAGAACTCCAAACTTCAAAAGCTTGATACAAGATTTGAAGTTCCTCGCATGAAGGTGTATGAAACCTTCGACAGGTTCTATGTTGAAATTAACGACATTGTTAATTCCAACTTCAACCTAGGTGAGAATGTTCATGTGAACAAGATTGTTAGAAAAATCATTAGGTCTCTGCCTGAGAGATTCCTACCTAAGATCACTATTATTAAAGAGAATAAGGATCTAGATCACCTGAAACTATAAGATATTCCAGGTAACCTTCAGGTATATGAGAGTAAACTCCCCAAGTTTAGAAGGTCGAAAAACATAGTTATGAAAATTGTGAGAGTAGAAACCCATGATTCATCAGATAAAGATAAAAATACCTCACATTCAAAGGCTGAAATATCCATGTTTGTAATGAAATTTATTAAATTTCTTAATTTTAAGAAAATTGAACGTGCCACTGATAAGAGAAATGACTGAAAAACATAGAAACAATAGTAGTCATCTAATGAGTGGTAAAAAATAGCCTAGATATGATAGGGAAAGAAAGCCTCAAGCTATCAGTTGTCATGAGTGTTGGGGCATTGGACACATAAGATCTGAGTATCCTACTTATCTGAAGTTGAGAGGCAAGAAAGTCAATGATGTCTCTCATAATGATGATGAATCTGAATGTGATTATATTTCTGATGACTCATCTAAGGAGAAATACAACTACATCGTATTTTCTTCCAGTGTTATCAATGGGAAAAAGCGTACTGGAAGTGATATGGATGTCTATTTAGAGTTCTCTCATGATGACTCTGAAGATGGGGATGATTTTTAGGTAGCTTATTCTGAGTTGTATAATAAGAGCTTAGCTAATAAGAAAATTAATGTTGAGGTCAATAAGAAGCTTAAGGAAACTGAACTTGATAAAAACGAAGTCCAAGTCAAGCTAGACAATAGTCTTATTGTTCTTGATGACATCAATAAGAGAAATAAGATAAAGTCAAATTCTTAGAAAAAATTTGAAAATGTTAGAATATGTATATCTGTATTTTCTAGTTGGACTGAGAAGCTAGGTCATATGTTAGGCATTGGTATGCCCAATTGTGAAAAGAAATATTGAGGCTTCATTAAGTCAAGCTGTGACAATGCTTATTCTTCTAAAACCATTTTTGTCACAGCTCAGACCCTACCTAATTATGTTGAACTATCACATCAATGTGACGTAGGAAATAAATATGTTGACCAAAGTCAAGTGATATATCCTAATATTCTTCCTCATGTGAACTAACCTCAACCTGAAGGTTATTTTTCATAAACCTCATTCCCATCTAAGGTTTGTACATGTTTGTCATCACTGTGGGAAATCATGGTATATTATACCCCAAGTGTTTCATGTTGAATAAACAGAAGAAGAGGTCTAGCAGTGCTCAACCTAGATTTGATTCTTCGAATCTAGCTCGTCAAGTCTCTGCACTTGCTAAACAGACTCACTTCATTAGTGAGAAATTGATGATGCTAACAAGGAATTCCCAAGTGAAAGATATTCCTAAGAAAATTTGGATAAGAAGAGAAAATTATTCCCCAATAACTTCAGAATTCCTTAATCCTAAATGGCTTGATGAGACTGCACTTCGGTGTATCTCTTCTTAGATGGTGCATTCATCTTCATATATTGCATTTGTGTGTGCATGTATTTTATTTTTTCATGATTGCATTTTATATTTTATTTTTACATTGCATTTTTTCAATCATATATATCCATTGGTATATATGATTGAAACCCTTACATAAATTTCATAGTCGATTCCAAATGGAAGGTAATATGATATACCATCGGGATACAACTCTACGTACTATTGGAAAGTAACAAGCTGTTTATTGTGTCTTTTATATTTTTTTAAAAATATAAATAAATAAATAACTGAAAAGACCAAAAAGAGTTAATTGGTTGAAATAACATGTTTGAGCTTAAAACATGTGATCCTGGTATGTAGGATATTTGGCTATGCATGTGTGATACATTTCTTTTCCTTAATGCTTTGAGTGCATAAATATGTGCGATAAGAACTCTTAGTATATTTTATGTTTGCATCTCAGATACACATTTTATTGATTTTGAGGTTTGGTCGCATGTTTGGTTATTGAATTGACAGTCTAATCTTTGTAATACTAAAATCACTAAATATTATGACCTTTGACTAGATAACCTTATACTATCCTCTTCAAGTAAAGAAAAATTTTAAATGAGTCTCAAGTACTTCAATTAAAGTATTCAAAAGAGCCAAAATACCAAATTCAAGCAAAAACCATTAACTCGAAAGAGTTTTATTTACGAGCTCATATTTAGGGGGAGAAAATAATAACATGTAATCAATATTAATTATTTTCAGGTCCTAGTGGTGCTGCGTTTGAACAACTATTCAATGTACTTGATGTTACGTGAGATATGACTTCTTTAACTTAATCATGCTAAAAAAATAAGATCTTAAGCTTTGAATTTTTGTGCACTGGTTTTTTATTCACGCAAGTGTTTGTTATGCTTTGATGTTTAAGTATATGAATGTGTGTATTCTTGAGCATGAATATACATGTTTCATATTATATCATGTCATAAACAGTTGAATATTAACTAGGTATCATTGTAAGTGCTTCATTTTATTTGTGTGCATATTTTCGTTGCATGTCATTGCATCAATTATTTCTTTTAGCATTGCATCTTTCATATTTTATCTGTTTTTCTTCTCATGTGTTTGTTTTTACTATCTGAGATGTGTTGTTAGTGAGTGGGAGAATTTCACATATGTTGTTGTTGATGTTATTAGTCTGTTGGTGTTTATTATTCTTACCTAATTTCATTTCGTGACAAAAATGGGGAGAGATGTTGTATGATTATGATTATATTGATGATATGATTTTGATGATCTTGATGATGCTCATGATGCTTTCTTATTACATGGTTTATATATGGGCATCGTTTTTCAACTTTATTTCTACTTTTCCCTTTATTTTTCATAGATATGTTGTTTGTTGTTATATCAGGTGAGCAGATCGACATCTTCATCGACTTCGAGACTATTGGATGTTAGGTTTTATATCGATTTACATTATAATAAGTCTATGTCTTGATGGTTGACAATTGGATATTTTATTTTTGTATTATATTACCATAGTCTTTGTATTATATGATTTTATCACGGAATGATAAAGGGGGATTTTTTTGTGTATGTGTGTTGGTCAGTTCCGTAACACACCAAATTTAATTAAGTTCTATTGAGTCTTGAAGATCTCATAATAATTGGACAAGAATTTGGAAGAAATTGGATGAAGATTACAGAGCTCACGTTTATGTCACGTTTATCTCAGCGTTCGAACTTTCAGTGTCTTCACGTTTGAGTTGTGTTTGTCTCAGTGTTCGAACAAAACCTTCCAGTGGCTTCACGTTCGAGTTGTGTTCGTTATCACGTTCAAACGTGGTTTATGGAACAATGTGAGTTCGTCACGTGCTTCGAAATTGCCTACAAGCACACACAACAAGCAATTCTCTATATCTAAGAGGGGGAATGAATTGGGTAATGGCATATTATTACAGAAATAAATTTTCTTGCCGATTTTATGCTATATAGTTAATAGCTTTACCAATTAAACTTATTAATCAATTTTTATAATTAATACACCCAATAAATATTTTTCTCAATAACAAGCTATACTAAATAGCATGAAAATGTAATGTAAGCTTGCGATAAATTAAAGAAATATGGTTAGCGAAATTGACACATGATTTATAGCAGTTCGGCCAACAATGCTTACGTCCACTTCTCGAAGTCCGACTTGAAGTTTTCCACAAAGTTGAATCTAAAACTTACACCAAGTTTTCCATGGCTCACTCGCAACTTGAAAATTTTGTCTCATAAGTTCACTTCAAACATTTACACAAGAGTTTTTCAATAGCTCACTCTCAAACCTTTACAATGAATTTTGTTCTCAGGCTTACTCACAACCTTTTACAACAATCACTCTTTTGAGTATGCCCACTCACAAAGGGATTTCTCAACCACAAGTGTTTAAGATATATAAGTTTTACAATACCAATTGGACACTCACAAAGATAAATAAGATTTAGAAATCTAAGCTCTCTAAATGATATAAAGGTGTATGTAGTGAACTTAAGTATGAAGAGAGTAAATGAATAAGAAGGTTTATTTCTCTCTTTGTTTTTACCTTATAAAAAAAGTATTAAGGTGTTGGAGCTAGACAAAAATAAAATAGGGACTCAATTTATAGAGAAAATGAAATCGGTCTATGTTGTTCGCGCTAAGGCCGGTATACCAGTCTATCATAATAACGGCTATAAGGACTCAATTTATAGAGAAAATGAAAGCAGTCCATATTGTTTGCGCTCAGGCTGGTATGTCAGTCTGCCATAATAATAGCTATAAAATATTACCGTTTGACACCAGAAAGCGCAACAACAAACTAGATTATTGATCGTTATGGAGACCGGTATGGATCATGTCGGTTCCAGATAGCATGTAAGATAAAAATGTTTACCGATATGAATGTAGTATGCTCTAGTCAGATTCCAGTAACTGTGCAAACTCCACATTGACCAGTGTCCGGTTCCAGAGGAGATGCAAAACTGCTCAGAACAGAACATAGACACTGATATGCCGGTGTGGGAGACCGGTATGCCTGTCCGAGTGCCAAAATACAGGATTCGAAAGTTAAAACCATTTTGCATTATACCCTAATGCATCTATATGAATGTGATATGTCCTATAAGCTTTGAGACTTAAATTATCAACTCACTTATAAAGAGGGCCCTAAGCTAAGACCACACAAGATATTCTTTAATAAGCACTTGAGTTTTCACATTCATAGCTCTTCATCATCAATTTCTTCGACATCTTTTATAATGTCCGCTAATTCGCGTCAAAGTCTTCTACGTTGCATCATCAAAATCCATCTTGAGTGCTATGGCACTAATACGTTTGACTTGCGTTTATATTGTAATATGTTTCTGTCTTGATGGTTGACAATTGACTATTTTAATTTTGAATTTTATTATCATAGTCTTTGTATTTGGTGGTTTTGTCATGGAATGCCAAATGGGGAGTTTGTTGGGTCTTTGTGTTGGTGTGGGACACAGAAACTGGACGACGCATGCTGTCCAGGGCTCGCGGCCCGGTTGGGAGTACGGAGTAGCCCGCGGGGGACTAAATCGGAGAATAATGGAGTCGCCACCCGGTGTGAACCGGGAAAATGAGATTTAAGGCCGCACTCACCCCTCGCAAGGGAAGACCTCAAACCGTTGGGTTCGGAACGGTCCCTTACTTATGTCACTTGTAATGAAAGGATTTATGTAATAATTTAATCAAGCTTAAGTAACACTTATTTCCGAGAGTATCATGCTTCTAAATTCACATGTACAAAATAAAACTTGCACCTAAATTTACATATATTTTACATCTAAGATTGCATGCTTGAAAGTACATCAAAGTAGCAACGAACATACAACTTCATTGGCATATTGTATTCACAAAAGCACAAGCACACACACTAACCACACAAGCACACATGTGAGCACTTTTCCAAGTGGTACGTGGAATTGTATCCCAAGTACAGACCGCACTACCGTCCATTCGGAATCGGCTACGGAATTTATGTCTGGGTTTCCATCCGATATACCACAAGAAATAATACTCAAATGCTATCATGACATGGATATATGAATTGTAATATGTTAAGCCAAGACAAAGGTAAATGATGCAACCAATGGGATAAACATGTTTTCATCATGATGCGTACAAAGATAAGAATGACTATATGAGATTTCATAATACATGCATGAATGGTATAGTTGGCTTTATGACGTGAGGAGTTGTGCTTGTGGTAAGCGGCTTAATGGCAGGCGAATTGCGTGAATTATTTGAGTGTGTGGGGACTGTTTGTAGTTTAGGGCATGAAGGAATGGAATTAGCGATAGTCAGTGGGTGAGCATTAGGTTAGTGTACTGGGCTGTGTACGCATGAGTGAATGGCAGTGTGTGCGTGAGTGGGGGGGGCAGTGTGTGCGTGAGTGAATGGGATGTGAGCGTGGGTGTTGTGGCGTGCAGGTCTGGGTGGCAGTGTGAGGTTTTGTGAGCTGTGTTATTGCGTGAAGGGTGAGGCCTGTTACGTGAGATGAGGTGGTGAGGGTAATGGCGTGAAGGTGGGGATCAACTAGGGTATTTGCGTGGAGGTGCTTTGTGTTTTTTCAGTTGCCGAGAGTAGAGGGGGGGTGAGAATATAGGTATACCAATGACAATAGGTCGAGCCACGACAGGGATAGATAATGCAACCAAAAGATGAAAGACACGACAAATATCGTGGTAAAGGTAGCCTTTTAGGCTTTTCTTCCCCCAAATGGAGAGCCTTTTAATCCAACAAAATAAGCCCATGCGCCTTTCGTTACAATGCGTACAAAGACAAAGATAACTATATCAAACTTAGTATATCCGATTGAACATATCTTGCATTCAACCGAACACACACCAACCGGGGCGGCAAAGCATCGTGGTAAAGGATTTTAACCCCTCCAAATAGGGGACCTTTCATCGCACTTACTAAGCCCATGCGCTCGATTGAATCATGCACACAAAGAATTAAAAACAATAATACCGAATGTAGTATGCCTGATTGAACGTATCTTGCATTCAACCAACACACATCAACCGGCGCGGCAAAGCATCGTGGTAAAGGATTTTAACCCCTCCAAATAGAGGACCTTTCATCGCACTTACTAAGCCCATGCGCTCGATTGAATCATGCATACAAAGAATTAAAAAAACAATAATGTCAAACTTAGTATGCCCGATTGAACGTATCTTGCATTCAACCGAACACACATCAACCGGCGCGACAAATAATCGTGGTAAAGGATTTTAACCCCTCCAAATAGGGGACCTTTCATCGCACTTACTAAGCCCATGCGCTCGATTGAATCATGCATACAAAAGTAACATGCAGAATTCAAATGACGAAAAATAAATAAATCAAAGCAATATAAGACAAAAGAAAATGTCATTTACTCAAGCGGTACGTGGAGTTGTATCCCGAGTACAGATCATACTACCGTCCATTCGGAATCGGCTATGAAATTTATGTCCGGGTTTCCATCCGATATACCGCGAGAGTTGACACATTTTTCGTTTTATTCCAAAGCCACAACATACAATATCTCATAATCCATGCATATTTATCTACTCAAGGGCCACAACATGCATTTCAACATAACAATCATGCAAGCAATACTCAATAAATAATACAAATAAAACAGAAAATGAATGTGGAAAATACCCTCAGGTCTAACCTTTTATGTCGACTTTCGAACTCGCGTTTCACGGCCGTCGGAAGGGCTATCACACCGTAACTTTTCTGGTTCACTGGTTTGTATTTTACCTCACTGTTTCCCTGCTCAAGCTACTGTTTTGACTCCGTTTTGCTGCTGTTTGGCCTCCGTTTTGCTGCTGTTTCCTCTGTATTTTCTGCTCACTGTTCAGGTCACTGTTTTGACATTTCCACGGACTGTTTCGAGTATTTTTTGTGGGTTTTTTTAGTGCAGTCATGTGTGATTATTTTAAGGATTATAAATGCAGTTTTTATGTTACTGTTTTGAGGATTTTAGGGACTGTTTTAAGAGGATTTGGCTGCTGTTTTGGGGGTGATTTGGGCTGCTGTTCAGGAGTGTTTTAGGAGGTGTAGGGGCTGCTGTTTGGGGGTGTATTTTCTGTGATGTGTGGAGGTTTAGGGGTTGCTGTTTTCGGTTGTGGATTGGGGGAGATGAAGATAATTATTTGTGTTTTTCTCTTACTATGGTCGTGAGTGGCTAGGGCTCTTGGTGTTGTGATTTTTGTGTAAGTCTTGTGTATGAGCTAGCGGAGTGCATGTCTTGGTTAGGGGTTGTTTATATAGAGAAGGGTTAGGGCTACTCCTTGTCTCACAAGGAAGGGATTTTGGCATTAAAAGGAGGATTTGATTTGGTATTCAACAAGGAAAGGATTAGATTGAGGGGGGACAAATCTTGGCTAGATTAGGAATACAAAATATTTAATTTGTTATGATTGATTTTAATTAGGCATGATATTTGTTAAGTTTGGTATATAATATATTTGATTTATCTTTATTAGGCATGCAATTTCTTTAATTTGTGTAAGTATTTTTATTATTTTGGTAGGTGATTATTTAGATTTTATTTGTTTTATTTAATTTGGTATATGACTTAATTAATTATTTTATTTAATTACATTATCTAATTAATATTTAACTTAATATTTGATTTAATTTGGGTGTGTATTAGGTAAATGGGCGTGTGGGCCTTTGGTTGGTGGGTTTGGTTTGTGTGGGCTAGGTGTGTGGGCTTGCGGGGATTTTAGGTCAAGGCCAAGGGGCTTGCGGGGATTTTGGGCCGGGAATAATTTTTAAAATGGACAACCAACAAATAACCCGAAGCTAAACCAGCGAACTTAATCCGATTATGAGTCAATTCTTGACTCCTCCCTTCCGACATCTGTTTCCGCGGCTTCCGCGACTTAAAAGGTAGTGCCTCCAACTGAGGCTCATCATCGGGTTTCACATGCAAAAATGCAATGCCTACAGTCGCCCCCACTTTGATGGGACTTGTGTAGTGTGCGACTTTGAACAATCCTATCAAAGTTATGCAATGTATTTTCACTTACCTGGTTCGTTTGCTGCCTCGAGCTGAGCTGGTGCTACAGTGGACCTCGATCCTGGGACGCATCCCACTAATTGCAACTGACAACGGGGGTACCTCGACCCTGGGTGCCTCGACCCAATACCGCTGACAATAGGGGCCTCGCCCTCAAACTGATGATGTAGTGGGCACCTCGACCGTGGGACGCATCCCGAACTACAACCAAACACGGGGAACCTCGACCCAACACCGCTGACAATAAGGACCTCGCCCTCAAACTGATGATGTAGTGGGCACCTCGACCCTGGGACGCATCCCGGAACTACAACCGACAACGGGGGCACCTCGACCCTGGGCACCTCGACCCAACACCGCTGACAAAAGTGGGCCTCGCCCATAAGCTGATACTAATGTGGGTCCGCCCCAGACTGATACTGACTTGGGCCTCGCCTATTGGGACTCATCCCCAAAACTGAAACTGCGTTGATGTTGTTTGGCTCATTTCTTCCGCTTCTTTTTTTTTTCTTCGAACCTGCGAACACAAAACAAAAACAAACACGGAAAGAATGCAATGTTACGTGTATGCATGAATGATTTTCCTAATCCGTTGGGTTAGGTCTTCTGCCAATTCCTTTGGTGACTGATCGGTCTTTTCTCCCTCAGGCAAAGTACTGTTTCAATCTGTCCACGTTGATCGGCTCGGTGAACTCGTTTCCTTCCAAGTCTGATAACTTCATTGCCCCATTTTCCATTACCTTCTGCACTATGTAAGGTCCTTCCCAGTTAGGTATGAATTTTCCACTCGGATCTGTCGTCGACGGCCTCGACTACTTAAGTACCAAATCACCCTTTTTGATCTTGGTGGGACGTACTTTCTTGTTGAATGCCCGAGCTAGTCTCTTCTGATACAACTGCATGTGATACAAAGACTTCGTCCTCCTCTCATCCAACAATTCTAACTGATCAAACCTCTGTGCGGCCCATTATGGTTCCGGTAATTTTGCTACTACTAAGACCCTCATAGACTGTATTTCCACTTCCACTGGTAACACTGCTTCCATTCCATAGACCAAAGAGTAAGGCGTGGCCCCTGTTGCCGTTCTTACTGATGTTCTGTACCCCCATAAAGCATACGGTAATTTCTCGGCCCAATCTCTGTAATTTTCTGTCATCTTGGCTAAAATCGTCTTTATAGTCTTGTTGGTTGCCTCAACTGCCCCATTTGCCTGCGGCCTGTACGGTGATGACTTGTTGTGGCCTATCCCATACCTCTGTAACATTGCCTTCGTCTCTCCTTGAAACTGAACTCCGTTGTCTGTCACTACATGATGCGGTATACCATACCGACAAATGAGGTTCCGAGCTATAAACTTTGCCATCTGTTTTGCTGTAACATTACGGAATGATTCGGCTTCCACCCACTTCGAGAAGTAATCTACTGCCACTACTATGAAGCGATGCCCATTCGATGCATTTGGTCGAATTTCTCCAATCATATCAATTCCCCATGCTGAGAAAGGCCACGGCTCTGACAACCCGTGTAATTCTGTGTGTGGTAAGTGATTCAAATTACCGTGTGCTTGACAGTCATGACAGTGCTTTACCATCTTCGCACAGTCTGTTTCCATGGTTGACCAATAAAAACCTTGTCTCACTATCTTGCGGGACAGATTCAACCCGTTCATGTGCGGACCACATACCCCGGCGTGTATTTCTTCCATTACATGCTGAGCTTCTTCCTTTCTCAGACACTTCAACTGAATACCGTTCGCTTGCCTCTTGTACAGTTCCCTTTCAAAATCACATACTGGGAAGCTAACTTCTGAATGGCTATTCTGTCTTTTCTGCATGCCCCTTCCGAGAGTTCACCATGTTCAGATACCTCTGAATGTCATAATACCAAGGTTTACCATCGTCGACCTCAACTTCCAGAATTCTTCTATCTCATAACAGGTCTGCTCGCTGTTGTCAGTATCAACGGTCTCATCACTAACTTTTCTGGATTTTCCCAAGTTGCTGCAAGTGTAGCCAATGCATCTGCCATCTGATTCTCTTCTCTCGGTAAGTGCTGAAACTTACACTCGGGGATAACCTGTGCCAACTTTCTGAGGTGAAAAAGGTAAGGTTTCAACCGTTATTCTTTCAATTCCCAATTCTCCTCGCATCTGCTGGACCACCAACATATAGTCTCCGTAGACTTCCACACTCCCGGCCTTCAAGGCTATCAACGCCGTCAAACCAAAAGCACATGCTTCATACTCGGCCATGTTGTTAGTCATTCTGAATGTCAACCTCTTGGCCAAAGGCAAAGTCTCTCCCTCGGGGGTCACTATCACGATCCCAATTCCGTCTCCCTTGTAATTCACTGCTCCGTCAAAATACATCTTCCATCTCTGGACTGTTATTGCTTGGATCTCTTCATCTGGAAATTCAAACTTATACTGATCCCCCTCAACAAGTTGCATTGCCAGAAACTCTGCTACTGCTCGCCCTTTGATCACTTTGGAGGTGAGATACTCAATGTCAAACTCTGTCAGCAATACCAACCATCTGCCCAATTTTCCCACTAGTGAAGGCACCGAATGAAGATATTTCAGAGGATTTTCCTTGGCCACTAGCTGGATCTTGTATGACTGGAAATAATGCCGCAATTTTCTGGAAGCCCATACCACTGCAAGACAGATCTTCTCAACTTCCTGATATCGAGCCTCATACGGGAGCATCTTCTTACTCAGATAATAGACTGCATGTTCTACCCCTGTCTCATCTGCCTGTACCATCATTGCCCCACAGTGCTTCTGATTCTATAGCCAAATACAATATCAAAGGTCTGCCCGGTCTCAGAGGCTTCAATACAGGAGGCTTTACCAAGTATTCTTTGATTTTGTCGAAGGCTGTCTGACACTGTTCATTCCATCTCACTGGCTGATCTTTTCTCAACAGTTTGAAGATAGGCTCACATACTGATGTCAACTTGGTGATGAACCGACTGATGTACTGAATCTTCCCCAAGAATGCTCTGACTTCTTTTTCTATCTTCGGTGCAGGCATTTCTGTGATTGCCTTGATCTTTTCGGAGTCTACCTCTATTCCACCCATTCCCACTGTATGACCAAGCAATTTCCCTGATGTCACCCCAAACACATATTTCTTGGGATTAAGCCGCATGTTGTATCTGTCAACTCTCTGAAGGAACCTTTCCAGTGTTTCAATATGCCCAACTCTTGTCTCTGATTTCACCATCATGTCATCCACATACACCTTAATCTCTTTGTGCATCAAGTCATGGAAAAGTGTAGTGGCCATCCGCTGATAGGTAGCCCCCGTATTCTTAAGCCCAAATAGCATAACCTTGTAACAATACGTACCCCACTCAGTAACAAATGCAGTCTTGTGTTTGTCTTCCTCGGCCATGAGAACCTGATTGTAACCTGAAAACCCATTTGCAAATGAATACATAGCAGATAAAGCCGCACTATCAACCAGAACATCTATATGTGGCAGAGGAAAATCATCTTTCGGACAAGCCTTGTTGAGATCTCTGTAGTCTACACACATTCTGACCTTCCCATCTTTCTTTGGCACCGGTACTATATTAGCCAACCACTCAGGATACTTTACTACTTCTAGGAACCCCACATCTATCTGTTTCTTAACTTCCTCTCTGATTTTCTCAGCCCATTCTGGTCTCATCCGTCGGAGTTTCTGTTTTACCGGCCTCATATTCGGATAAGTTGGTATTGTGTGTTGGGCAATATTTCTGTCTACCCCAGGCATGTCCTCATAGGACCAAGCAAACACTTTGGCATATCTGACCAACACTTCTTCTAGTTTCTCCCTCTCTTCAGAGGTAACTTCACTTGCAATCAGAATTTCTTTGGGGTTCTCAAGCGTACCCAAGTTAAATACAGTAGTTCTGGCCGAACTGATATCAAATATGCTTGATTCGTGCAGAGTAAATGGAAATGACTCAGGTAAGTAAGCAAAAGAAATGTCTTTATTATTGGATAATGCGGAAGTACATTCAAACAAATCAGGAAGGTAAATGTCTTCATCATCTATAGACAATTCTTCATCTGCAATCAGGTCTTCCTCAGACTTTTCGTCCTCTCCCAGAGTCAGGCTCTCCAACTTCATTAGTTCTTCCTCCCAATTCTCTTATTCTTTCTTCACAATTTCTTCAACTATCATCTTCTTACCCAACATATCCTGGAAGATCTCAAACCCAGGTACCACAATTCCATTAACTTCCACAGGTTCAGGCTCCCCTTGATATCCTGAAGCTTTCACAAAACACCCCATCAGTTTCAGACCCTTTTTCTTGACCTTCGATTTTTCTTCATCAGATTTGTACCCCAAACCTTTCCGAGTAGTCTGTCCTCTGAAATCTGGAAATCTTGAACCTTCACCCGGTTCAAACTTCATTTTTTTCATGATCCTAGCCACCATAGGATCCACCCATTCCTCAAAAGTAGCTGACACCTAAAACCTCGTGAAAGGTTGTATCTCCAAGGCAGCCACGACATTATCTACCTCAGCCCGATAGTAACAACTTCTCCATCATACGGGAACTTGATCATCTGATGTAAAGTGGAAGGCACGCCCCCAAGTTTGTGAAACCAAGGCCTTCCCAACAACAAGGCAAAAGTGGCTGGGATGTCCAGCACTGTAAACTCAACTTCATCTTCAATCGGTCCTACCTTGACCATAGCCACAAAGGTACCCTCAAATCCCATTTTACTGTCATCATAAGCCTTAATAGTCATACTGGAGGGGTCCAAGTCTGTTGCTTTCATACCCAATCTTGCCAGAATTTTCAGCGGGCACACATTGATGGATGGACCGTCATCCATCATCACACATGAAGTTCTCTTGCCCCTCACCTCGGCCCTGATAAATAGAGGCCTTGATTATGATTTCTCCCCTCTGCTGGGAGTTCATCCTCAGAAAAAGATATCTGCAAAGCTTCTTTCCGAACCGACCCAACAAACATTGCAGGGTTGGCGTCTTCTGGTACCATAATCTTGCTCAAGGCCTCAACCATGGCTTGCCTATGCTCCCGAGATGCACATAACAGTTCCCATATACTCACTTGTGCTCTAGTCTTCCTCAATTTCCTCAGCACTAAATCCCCCTCAGTATTTTCTGCAGTCTCAACCACTTCTCTACCATCTGTCAAAACTTCTTTACCCTTATCTGCCATATCATTGTAAAAACGACCACTGCGCGTCATTCCCCTTACTTCTTCCTCGTCACTGCTAGAGAAATCAAGCCAAAAGTTTTTTCCCTGCTCAGTCTCATCTTCACTAGTACAATCCCAGATTCCCAGGCAAAAGGCTTGATGGTGAAAGGATTTTAGGACAAGGTCTTCTGGGAGGCCAGAATTGATCATATAGGCTGGTGGTGGTACGACACGGTAATTGGGTAATGGGTTTTTGTGTGTGTCAGGCTGTTCTGTTTCTGGGTCAGGTATTTTCTTGGAGTCTATCAGGTCTTGGATTTCATGGCGGAGTCGGGCGCAATTGTCAGTGTCATGGCCCTTTTGTTGGTGAAAGTGACAGTAAAGGCTTAGGTTATAATGTGATGGTAGGGGATTGGGTAATGGTTTGGCTTCCAAGGGTTTTAAGAGCCCTTGCCTCTTCAGTTTCTCTAGCACCTTTGACAGAGGTCTTCCCAAGTTGGAAAATCTCCGGTTCCGGATAGCGGCAATCTCAGCAGAAAAGGGCTTTGTTCCCGATGTTCCCCCAATGGGCCTCCTGTTCAGACCATAGAATTTTCTATTCTCGGCCTCTTCTTCCTCAATATCCATGACAGTTTCCCTCAACTGCCGAAAGTCTGCAATCATGGAGGTCATCCTCCTCAACTTGCTGTAAATGGAGGGCTTGGTGCCCTTGATAATCATTTTAATCTGATCCTTCTTCGAAGGCCTAGTTTGCATTCTCAACAACTGACCTCTCCACCGGTCCACATATTCCTTAAAACTCTCCTCCGATTTCTGCTTGACATTCTCCAGATCACGGAGTGACAGGTCGATCTCTAGGTCAGTGACATACTGCTTCAGGAAGGCATCAGCCAACTCCCTCCAATCTTCCTTCACTTTCTTCTCCAAACTGTGGTACCACACCACGGGAGCTCCCTCGAGCGACATTCCAAACATTTTCTGTACTTGGCGCTGAGATAGGCCAACTGAACTCATGACTGATACAAACTGTCGGAGATGCACCCTTGGATCCCCATTCCCGTTAAACTTAGCCATATCAGGCATCTTGAACTGTGCCGGCAACTGTTCCTCGAAAGTCAGTGTGTCAAAATCCAGCAAATCCTCATTCTTACCCCTCATCTTGTGGGTAACTGACTCCACCTGATCCCGAAGTTTCTGTAACTCTACCTGAGACCTGATACTCTGCATGCTGCATACTTTGCCATATCATCATCAAAAGTGGGGATATCATCCCCCAATCTGTTCGGAGGTTCCTCTTGCCTCACATCCCCGGAACTAACCCCGGCACGAGACCCAACTATACCAGCCATAGCAGTAGTCAAAGCTTGCAACTGTTCAGTGACCTTGGCGAGACCGTTCTCTAATTGATCCATACGGGATACCTCATTACCGGATTCACTCATGACTGTTACTGTTCTTTTAATGAGCCTTGTCCTTCTCTAACCCAAATGGTATCTATGATGTCTTTTTGAGACATAGAGGGTGTTAACATGATATATGTATGTATGAGGTGCATTGTAACCATATAACATACTACATCAACTAAAATTCTCAAACAAATCGGCCCGTTATCATTTTAGAAACTTTAGGGCTAACTGTCATAGGAGTGAACTCGTCCCAGTTTAAATGGCCCAACAAGTTCACATCTCATGGCAAGGAGCCCAACTAAATCCAAATGGTAATGTTCCGAACACAAGCACAAAGTGGCCCACCAACACTTAGAAGCCTTGGCCCGATTGTCATAAAATATGTTATTGTCCCAGTTTAAATGGCCCAACAAGCCCATATCCCATGACAAATGGTCCAAATGGATCCAAACGGCGATGTTCCCAAACACAAGCATAAAAGAAAGATAATGCAAACACAAAACAATAATTTCTACAGAATGGCCCATCAACATTTCAGAAGCTTTGGGCCCAATGGTCATAAGGTACGAACTCGCCCCAATTTAAATGGCCCAGCAAGTCCGCATTTCTGACAATGGTCCAACTGCATCCAAATGAGGATGGTCCACAAGCTCATACTCAAGGAAATAATTGTTACTTTAACCATACAATCCCGGTCTATGGGTGGGTTCGCAGGAGTGCAGACAAAGGCTCTCATCGGTGAAGGATGGCCCACAACTAGGTCTCCCCAATCAAGGGTTCGAGCAACCAAGTGAGCGCATTCTTTTTTATACACTAAGGTACGTGCCAATGAACTATGGTGTGTGATTGGCTGTCAAATGGATTTCCCGTTGTAGATTCCCCAGAGGGAAGGTGGAGCGAGGCTCACTTAAATACCCAAGCCTCTTAGGCTCTTATCGCTTGGTGTCAGGAATAAACAACGAGTCCTCCAAATTAGTCCATCACAATAGGCTACGAGTAGATGGCTATATAGGTGCCTTCACAGCTTTTCACTAGAAAGGTAGTGAGTGAAGGAAGACACACCAACCATTAACTAGCCTCAGAATGCCTTTGATTAAACCCCCATTTCATCCACTATAGACACAGTCAATTAGAACATAAATCCAAACATTACAAAAGACAATATTTCGGGGCCGATTCTCTATCCCCAGTGGAGTCGCCAGACTGTGGGACACAGAAACTGGACGACGCATGCTGTCCCGGCTCGCGACCCGGTTGGGAGTACGGAGTAGCCCGCGGGGGACTAAATCGGAGAATAATGGAGTCGCCACCCGGTGTGAACCGGGAAAATGAGATTTAAGGCCGCACTCACCCATCGCAAGGGAAGACCTCAAACCGTTGGGTTCGGAACGGTCCCTTACTTATGTCACTTGTAATGAAAGGATTTATGTAATAATTTAATCAAGCTTAAGTAACACTTGTTTCCGAGAGTATCATGCTTCTAAATTCACATGTACAAAATAAAACTTGCACCTAAATTTACATATATTTTACATCTAAGATTGCATGCTTGAAAGTACATCAAAGTAGCAACGAACATATAACTTCATTGGCATATTGTATTCACAAAAGCACAAGCACACACACTAACCACACAAGCACACATGTGAGCACTTTTCCAAGTGGTACGTGGAATTGTATCTCAAGTACAGACCGCACTACCGTCCATTCAGAATCGGCTACGGAATTTATGTCTGGGTTTCCATCCGATATACTACAAGAAATAATACTCAAATGCTATCATGACATGGATATATGAATTGTAATATGTTAAGCCAAGACAAAGGTAAATGATGCAACCAATGGGATAAACATGCTTTTCATCATGATGCGTACAAAGATAAGAATGACTATATGAGATTTCATAATACATGCATGAATGGTATAGTTGGCTTTATGACGTGAGGAGTTGTGCTTGTGGTAAGCGGCTTAATGGCAGACGAATTGCGTGAATTATTTGAGTGTGTGGGGACTGTTTGTAGTTTAGGGCATGAAGGAATGGAATTAGCGATAGTCAGTGGGTGAGCATTAGGTTAGTGTACTGGGCTGTGTACGCATGAGTGAATGGCAGTGTGTGCGTGAGTGAGGGGGGCAGTGTGTGCGTGAGTGAATGGGATGTGAGCGTGGGTGTTGTGGAGTGCAGGTCTGGGTGGCAGTGTGAGGTTTTGTGAGATGTGTTATTGCGTGAAGGGTGAGGCCTGTTACGTGAGATGAGGTGGTGAGGGTAATGGTGTGATGGTGGGGATCAACTAGGGTATTTGCGTGGAGGTGCTTTGTGTTTTTTCAGTTGCCGAGAGTAGAGGGGGGGGTGAGAATATAGGTATACCAATGACAATAGGTCGAGCCAAGACAGAGATAAATAATGCAACCAAAATATGAAAGACACGGTAAATATCGTGGTAAAGGTAGCCTTTTAGGCTTTTCTTCCCCCAAATGGAGAGCCTTTTAATCCAACGCAATAAGCCCATGCGCCTTTCGTTACAATGCGTACAAAGACAAAGATAACTATATCAAACTTAGTATATCCGATTGAACATATCTTGCATTCAACCGAACACACACCAATCGGCGCGGCAAAGCATCATGGTAAAGGATTTTAACCCCTCCAAATAGGGGACCTTTCATCGCACTTACTAAGCCCATGCGCTCGATTGAATCATGCACACAAAGAATTAAAAACAATAATACCGAATGTAGTATGCCCGATTGAACGTATCTTGCATTCAACCGAACACACATCAACGGCGCGGCAAAGCATCGTGGTAAAAGATTTTAACCCCTCCAAATAGAGGACCTTTCATCGCACTTACTAAGCCCATGCGCTCGATTGAATCATGCATACAAAGAATTAAAAAAACAATAATGTCAAACTTAGTATGCCTAATTGAACGTATCTTGCATTCAACCGAACACACATCAACCGGCGCGGCAAATCATCGTAGTAAAGGATTTTAACCCCTCCAAATAAGGGACCTTTCATCGCACTTACTAAGCCCATACGCTCGATTGAATCATGCATACAAAAGTAACATGCAGAATTCAAATGACGAAAAATAAATAAATCAAAGCAATATAAAACAAAAGAAAATGTCATTTACTCAAGCGGTACGTGGAGTTGTATCCCGAGTACAGATCATACTACCGTCCATTCGGAATAGGCTATGAAATTTATGTCCGGGTTTCCATCCGATATACCGCGAGAGTTGACACATCTTTCGTTTTATTCCAAAGCCACAACATACAATATCTCATAATCCATGCATATTTATCTACTCAAGAGCCACAACATGCATTTCAACATAACAATCATGCAAGGATTACTCAATAAATAATACAAATAAAACAGAAAATGAATGTGGAAAATACCCTCAAGTCTAACCTTTTATGTCGACTTTCGAACTCGCATTTCACGGCCGTCGGAAGGGCTATCACACCGCAACTTTTTTGGTTCATTGGTTTGCATTTTACCTCACTGTTTCGCTGCTCAAGCTACTGTTTTGACTCCGTTTTGCTGCTGTTTGGCCTCCGTTTTGCTGCTGTTTCCTCTGTATTTTATGCTCACTGTTCAGGTCACTGTTTTGACGTTTCCACGCACTGTTTCGAGTGTTTTTTGTGGGTTTTTTAGTGTAGTCTTGTGTGATTATTTTAAGGATTATAAATGTAGTTTTTATGTTACTATTTTGAGGATTTTAGGGACTGTTTTAAGAGGATTTGGCTGCTGTTTTGGGGGTGATTTGGGCTGCTGTTCAGGCGTGTTTTAGGAGGTGTAGGGGCTGCTGTTTGGGGGTGTATTTTCGGTGATGTGTGGAGGTTTAGGGGCTGCTGTTTTCGGTTGTGGAGTGGGGGAGATGAAGAGAATTATTTGTGTTTTTCTCTTGCTATGGTCGTGAGTGGCTAGGGCTCTTGGTGTTGTGATTTTTGTGTAAGTCTTGTGTATGAGCTAGCGGAGTGCATGTCTTGGTTAAGGGTTGTTTATATAGAGAAGGGTTAGGGCTACTCCTTGTCTCACAAGGAAGGGATTTTGGCATTAAAAGGAGGATTTGATTTGGTATTCAACAAGGAAAGGATTAGATTGAGGGGGGGACAAATCTTGGCTAGATTAGGAATACAAAATATTTAATTTGTTATGATTGATTTTAATTAGGCATGATATTTGTTAAGTTTGGTATATAATATATTTGATTTATCTTTATTAGGCATGCAATTTCTTTAATTTGTGTAAGTATTTTTATTATTTTGGTAGGTGATTATTTAGATTTTATTTGTTTTATTTAATTTGGTATATGACTTAATTAATTATTTTATTTAATTACATTATCTAATTAATATTTAACTTAATATTTGATTTAATTTGGGTGTGTATTAGGTAAATGGGCGTGTGGGCCTTTGGTTGGTGGGTTTGGTTTGTGTGGGCTAGGTGTGTGGGCTTGCGGGGATTTTAGGTCAAGGCCAAGGGGCTTGCATGGATTTTGGGTCGGGAATAATTTTTAAAATGGACAACCAACAAATAACCCGAAGCTAAACCAACGAACTTAATCCGATTATGAGTCAATTCTTGACTCCTCCCTTCCGACATCCGTTTCCCGCGGCTTCCGCGACTTAAAAGGTAGTGCCTCCAACTGAGGCTCATCATCGGGTTTCACATGCAAAAATGCAATGCCTATAGTTGGCCAATTTCGTAACAAACGAAATTCAATTGAGTTGTAATGAGTCTTGAAGATCTCAGAGTATTGGATAAGCATTTGGAAGAAATTGGATGAAGATTTCAGAGCACACATCTGTGTCACGTTTGTCTCAGCATTTGAACGAAACCTTTCAGTGTCTTCACGTTCGAGTTTCATTCGTCTCAACTATCGAATGAAACCTTCAAGTGGCTTCACGTTTGAGTTGCGTTCGTTATCATGTTCAAATGTGATTTGCGAAATAATGCACATTCGTCACGTGATAGACTGACGTTCGAATGCCCATGCGTATTATGCTTATTTTGGACCCATTGTAAAGGCTTTTAAGAGACTTGACAACCCTACCTATATAAAGAAATCATTGGCCACTTTACCCAGGGTTGGAAACATAAGATTCAGAGCCTCCATATAATTTGTTTCCTCTTGTTGGATAATCCACCTTGAAGACTTATTGAATCACATGTCTTCTTTCATTTGGCGAGTTTCTACTTTGATAACTATCAACACAAACGTAACCTAGCTAATACCCTAAACCTTCATAGTTCTAAGGTGGAGATTAGTAGTCGGAGTTCCGACATCACGAGTTCGCGGATTTGATTCACTCAGAGACTTCAGAGGTTTTGAAGAAGGCTGCTTGGTGCTGGCTCAATGAGTTCTTCGGGTTATTACAATAGAGGTATTTGAGTCAGCAAAGTTGTTGCTATATATCATATAACTATCACTGTAAGTTTTTTCTATATAGTGAATTCGGGTGGTAACCTGTACCCATATTAATTTTTCTCTATCAAGAATTTCCACTCCATCAACAAATCTTTGTGTTGATTGTTTGTTTATTATTCAATTCTTTAATTATTTCTTAGATTAAGAGTGTGACTATTGATTAAATTTAATAGTGTTTGGATTTAGACATACAAACTCTAACTTAGACATTTCGTCATTTTTTTATTGACAAAATGTGGACTTATTTATCATAGACAGAAAAACTCTGTCCTTATTCGACACAATTTAAAAATTTAGGGACTAAATGTTATTACTACTTTTTGTCTTTGAAGACAATTTATGGCCATTGATTTTTTTTTCCACTAGTGAAAAATGCATTGAAGTGAAGTCTCACGAGATAACGGATATCCCCAACATCATCATCATCATCAGCAGATAAACGAAGAGAGAGATATCTGTCTCTGCTCTGCTGAGGGTTTTGTTCATAAACCCTAATCAATTTATCATTCAATTTCACTCCACAAAACGAGCTTCAACCTCCAAAACTGTGACCAAGCAAGGCAGGTAATTCTTTTTTCTTCCGTCTCTTTTTATGCGCTTTGTTTTGCCATTTTATTTACATTTAATTTTACCGTCAACCTGAAAATGGAGCCCAAACTTTTACTTTCTTCAGCTAAAGCAATAGCATCTCCATACTTACCCTTCTTTCTCTCTTACAAATCTCCTTTTCTTGAGAAGCCAAAACTTTATGTAAAATCCCATCTCTCAGCCTCAACAACACATGTAGAAAAGTCTCAGTTTTGGGGCAAAAGTTTGGTTTTGCAAGAAAATTTTGGTTATTTGGGTAATGTTACCAAAACCCATATACCAGTTGCACCTGTAAGAGCTGTTGTGAAGAGAAGGAAAGAGCTTCCCTTTGATAATGTGATTCAAAGGGACAAGAAGCTGAAATTAGTGTTAAAGATTAGGAAGATTCTAGTTAGTCAACCCGATAGAATTATGCCACTTAAGCAATTGGGTAGGTTTAGAAGAGACTTAGGTCTCACGAAAAAGCGCAGATTTATTGCCTTATTGAGGAAGTTCCCAGCTGTGTTTGAAATTATAGAAGAAGGGGTTTATTCATTGAGGTTCAAATTGACACCGGAAGCCGAGAGGCTTTACTTAGAAGAGATGAAGGTTAGGAATGAAATGGAAGATTTGTTGGTTACGAAATTGAGGAAATTGTTGATGATGTCATTGGAGAAGCGGATTTTGTTGGAGAAAATTGCCCATTTAATGACTGATCTTGGGCTACCTCTTGAGTTTCGTGACACAATTTGCCATAGGTACCCCCAGTATTTCCGTGTTGTTGCAACTGAGAGAGGCCCTGCATTGGAGTTAACTCATTGGGACCCCAAGCTTGCTGTATCGGCTGCAGAGTTAGCTGCGGAGGAAAATCGCATCAGAGAGTTGAAAGAAAAGGATTTGATTATTGATAGACCACTTAAGTTCAACAGAGTGAAGCTCCCGAAGGGCCTCAAGCTTTCCAAGAGTGAAATGAGAAGAATTTGTCAGTTTAGAGATATGCCTTATATATCCCCTTATTCAGATTTTTCAGAATTGCGGTCAGGTACGCCAGAGAAAGAAAAGCATGCTTGTGGAGTTGTTCATGAGATTTTGAGCCTCACTGTTGAGAAGAGAACTCTTGTGGATCACCTTACTCATTTCCGAGAGGAGTTTAGGTTCTCTCAACAACTAAGGGGGATGCTGATAAGGCACCCTGATATGTTCTATGTTTCATTGAAAGGGGATAGAGATTCAGTTTTCCTCAGGGAAGCATACCGTGATTCTCAATTGATAGATAAGGATAGGCTGTTGGTTATCAAAGAGAAATTCCGTGCACTTGTCTCAGTTACTAGATATCCAAGGAGAGGTGCTCCTAAGAAAGATGATGATGACGCTGATGGGTCTGATGAACCAGAAGATGGAAGTGATGAGAATGGAGAGGACTGGTCAGTTGATGATTTCATGACTGATGGTCAGTTCGATGATAATGATGATGGCGATGAAGATGATTGGAGTGATGAAGATGATAATATGCCTCCAGATTTTGACGAAGATGATGGAACTGTAAAGATTGGACTTGGCGAATCAGTTAAACGGGTCAATAGCTCTGTGAAGAATGAAGAGAAGGTGCTCACCCCTGTGCTTCCTGATGGCAAGCCAAGAGAACGCTGGTAAAAGACGATGCAAATTTCTCCATGTACTGAAGGTCCCGATTTAGAGATATCGACGCAAAAGCTATCGTCATATGATCCTGCTAACGGTCTTCAATTTTGCAAGGGCTGAAACTTAATTCTCAACTTAAGGAACCGGGAAACTGCTTGTTAAGGGGAAGGATAAATCTCATATCATGTTTTTGATATGTAGTAGTCAATGCCTTTTCTTTATATAGTGATAACGGTTTTTCAGAGCTCTAGGCAGAATATTTATTGTGGAATGTTCTTATCAACTGTTCTACTAGGAACTGTATTTTTGTCTGGGTGAAAATCCAATGGATTTATTGTTGATATAAAATTCATATCATGATTTAAAAACTATATGGTTAAATGGCTGAACAATGCTCTTGAAACTGGAGTCATTTAGTTTCAGAAAACTTCATACATGCTTAAGATGTTTGTGGAAGTGATAATAGGCCACACAATAGGGTTTTGTTATTGGGAGCGGAGGTCATTGGAGTGTTTGAAGGATTTATAGAATTTGAAAAGTAGCAATTTTATTAGTGGGGTTGTTGAGTTGAGAAGCAGGGGAAGTTGGGTGGCGCAAAGATATTCCTTGAAAGCACTTCTTGTAAAAGTTACTTTTCAAGGGAAAAGCTATTCTTTCATGGGATGAAGGATAGATAATAGACCAAAAAATATAAATTAATTCTTCAATTTGATATCGCTCTCTTCCAATTCAAGTGTTGTTTATTAATATTTTCAAAATTTTAGAAAAATTCAGTTTCTTAAATTTTGAATTGATGTTCTTATTGTGTTTTACTAGGTCGGAACTTAAATAAACAAACTTAAAATTATAGAGGGCTTGATACGAACCTTGATACGGTGAAGACAAAACCCATTCCAAGATCCATTAAACCCTTAAAGAACTCATCCTTGAAAACCCTTGGAGATTACCTCAGATTAATTTTGCCAGTAAAAGGACGCCATAAAGGATACAAACCTTTTGATAAGTCTTGTTCAACCACTGAACTTTGAAACAATAATTTTAACTCACTCAACGTAAGTCACAAAATTATTTTTTCTCTAAAAAATAAAGTTATGTCTTTTCCATTAAAAATATGGCTTTAAATAGTCGCATGAGCCAAACCCTACTAAAGTAAAAAAGACAAAAACAACCCTAAACTACCCAATATAACCAACCTCCCATAGCCCCTAATTTCTAGCTCATTAGTAAACCAACAATTAAATAGAAATAAACTAACAAAAAACTAACCCCAATATGGTTCATATACGTAAATAAATAATAATATAATGAAACTAAGCCTAAACAAATGATTCGTAAGTTGCGCGCAGACTATTTGCTTCATTGGCTTAAAATTGATCCATGTTGCTCATCGATAACTTGGGTCAAGTGTATGACACTTAAACCATCTTCCTTGAAGTCCATTTGGCCTCTAATATGCTTGTTCAATTCGTCCACATGATGTTGGACTAGGCCTGCCATGATGTCTTTGATCCTCTGAGCTTTGTGCCTTATAATTGGTCCAACTGGTACATGAATTGGTTTAATGGTGCTCTGGACCGAATCTGATACTGGTAGGATCACATCATCCCGTCCCTTCTAAAAAAGATATGTCCTTGAATCAGCAGCTACATAAAAAGGGGACATGCCAGAAACATTAAATGAAGCATAAATATTATACTCACCAGGTAGGTCAAGCCTATATGCATTTTCATTGATCCTTTCGATGACTTGAAAATGACCATCTCTTCGAGGTTGAAGCTTGGATCTCTTATGAGCCGGAAGCGTTTCCTTACGCATATGTAGCCAAATCCAGTCACCAGGTTCAAATACCACGTTTTTTCGACCCTTATTTGCATGAGAAATTTATTGTTCATTTTTCTCTATTATGTGTTCATGTGCTTTCTCATATATTTGTTTCACCAATTCTGCTTTCTCTACTCTTTCCTCAATAGGCAAAGGCAACAAATCCAATGGCGTTAGTGGGTTAAATCCATACATAATTTCAAATGGTGAATATGAAGTATAAGAATGAATGCACCCATTGTATACAAACTCTATAAATGGCAAACATTTCTCCCACGATTTTAAGTTCTTAGTGACTATAGTACGAAGCAATTGAGTCAAATTTCTATTGACCACCTCTATTTGTCCATCTGTTTGAGGGTGACACGTAGTAGAATAAAGTAGCTTGGTCCATAGTTTACCCCATAAAACCTTCCAAAAATGACTCAAGAACTTGACATCTATATCTGAAACTTATACTAATAGGAATCGCATGGACCCGTGCAATCTCTCTAAAGAACAAGTCTGCTATGTTATTGGCATCATAAGTTTTACGGCATGCAATGAAATGTGTCATTTTACTAAATCTATCGACCATTGCAAAAATGGAATCCTTACCCCACTTAGTCCTAGGTAAACCCAACACAAAATCGATCGAAATATCTACCCATGGTTCACTAGGTACATGTAATGGAGTATATAATCCTTGAGGCTTCACTCTAGATTTGGTATTTCTACAAGTGAAACTGTGGGACACAGGACCTGGGCGACGCCGTTCCTTGGCTCGCGGCCTAGTTTGGGAAGTACTGAATAACATGGAGTCGCCACCCGGTGTGAACGGGACAAAGATTTAAGGCCGCACTCACCCCTCGCAAGGGAAGACCTCAACCGTTGGGTTCGGAGTGGTCCCTTACTTATGTCACTTGTAATAAAAAGGATTCATGTAATAATTTAACTAAGCTTAAGTAACACTTATTTCCAATAGTATCATGCTTCTAAATTCATATGTATACTTCAACAAGTTCATCACAACATGCAACATCACATGGCAATCTCATGAACATATTTCAATCCTATGATATGGAAAACTAAGAGCAACATAATCATGCTTGAGTAATATCTCATGAACCTATTAACCAAATAACATGCTAACAGCCTAATCATGCTCGAATACAAATAATACAGTTGGCTATATAACACAAGAAAGATCAACCAAGAGGCAATTATGCATGAATATGATAAGACAGACTCAGTTCAGTGTGTGCGCGTTCGTGTAGCGTTCGTAAACGCGTTCGAACGGAAATGAGACAGAATGCTCGCGTTCGAGTAGCGTTCGTAAACGCGTTCGAACGGAAATGGAACAGAATGTTCACGTTCGTATGGCGTTTGTTAACGCGTTCGAACGGAAATGAAACAGAATGCTCACGTTCGTATGGCGTTTGTTAACGCGTTCGAACGGAAATGAGACCTGATGCATGATAAGGCGAAATGTATGCGCGTTCGAATTGCGTTCGTGAACGCGTTCGAACGGACACGGACCTGATGCATGAAATGGGCAAAAATGCATAACATCAAAATAAAGGGGGGCGCGGCGAAGTACTGCCGTAAAGGTGGCCTTATGGGGGCTCTTGATCTCTCAAAGAGAGGACCTTTAGACCAACATACTAAGCCCATGCGCGTCACATCACATCATGCATACAAACACAAAGACAATCATACTATCCTAAGTATGTCCGATTGAACGTGTCTTGCATCCAACCGAACACACATCAACCGGCGCGGCAAAGCATCGTGGTAAAGGGCTTTAACCCCTCCCCATAGGGGATCTCACATCGCACTTACTAAGCCCATGCGCTCGATTGAGTCATGCATAAATAAGCAACATGCAGAATTTAAATGACAAAAATAAATACATAAAAGCAACACAAAACAAGAGAATGTGCCGTTTACTCAAGTGGTACGTGGAGTTGTGTCCCATGTACAGACCGCACTACCGTCCATTCGGATTCGGCTACGGAATTTACGTCTGGGTTTCCATCCTATATACCACAAGAGACGACACTCTTCCATTTCATTCGAGCCACAACATGCTTCCATAAACGACTCTCATGTGAATAGAATGCAATAATAATAATAATAAAACGAATGTAAACTAATGAAAAGGTACCCTCAGGTCTAACCTTTTAAATCATCTCTCGGATGTACGGTACACGATCGTCGAAAGGGGGGATGCTCCGCAACTCTCCTGGTTCACTGTTTTCGTTCGTTATCTTTTGCTATTATTTCCTTGTGGTTTCGCTGCCTTTTCCTCTTTATCTTTTGCTTATTGTTTCCTTGGGTGTGTTCCTCCTGTAATTTTTATGTGTGTTGTGTATGAGTTAGGGACTAGGGGACTAGGGGACCAACTAAGGACTAAGGTTGAGAAGGTTGGTGAAGGGTTCTTTTTATAGGCAAAGGGTTAGGTTTGACAAGGAAAGGGATTTGATTTGGTTTGGTTAAGGGAAGTCAAAGGATTTGATTTGGTTTGGTTAAGGGAAGTCAAAGATTGAGGGGGGACAAATCTTGGCTAGATAGGGAAGGTTGAATATTTGATTGGCTTGGATTAGGAATACAATATTTTAGATTTGGGAATAATCTTATTAGATTGGGAATATAATTGGTTGATTGATTTTAACTTGGTATGATTATATTTTGATTTTGTGTGTGATTTGTTTATTTTAGGCATGATTTTAGTTTAAGTTGGTAATTGTTTATTTTATGTTTGGTATAAGTTTTATTTAATCATTTAATTAATTTAGTTATTATATTATTTAGTTAATGTTTTAATTAATATTTATTTATTTAAATTAGGATGTGTTTTATGGGCTTTGGGGGGCTAATTGGGCTGGATGAGAGGCTAGCAGCAAAACCAGATTTACCGACACCGTTCGAACGCTTCCTCGAACGCGACACGAACGTCCGCAATCCATTTGACGTTCGAACGTAAACACGAACGCAGCACGAACGAAAACAGTGAACCTTGTTTATTCTGAATTTCCCCTTCCGATGTCCGTTTCCCGTGACCTCCGTGACTTAAAAGGTAGTGTCTCCAAAATGAGACTCATCATAGGGTTTTATGCGTAAAAATGCAGTGCCTACAGTCGCCCCCACTTTGATGGGACTTGTGTAATGTGCAACAGTGACAATCCTATCAAAGTTATGCAATGCATTTCTACTTACCTGGCTCGCCAGCTGCCACTTGACTTACCATGTGTTGAGTTGCGTTGATTTGGTGGTGAGGTGCTGCGACCCCTGGTTTATTCCCGAAGTGAGCTGAGGGTCTTGTTCCCATTTTGAGCTGAGGGTCTTGTTCCCTGAATTGTTCAGTGGTGGGTTTTGTTCCCGTGGGTCTTGTTCCCATTTTGAGCTGAGGGTCTTGTTCCCTGAATTGTGTTGATATGAGGCTTTATTCCCCTGGGCTTTATTCCCGAACTGTACTGACATGAGGCTTTATTCCTCCCGAGCTTTATTCCCGGACTGTACTGACATGAGGCTTTCTTCCCCTTTGAGCTTTGTTCTCAAACTTATACTGATATGAGGCTTTCTTCCTCTGGGCTTTGTTCCCGAACTGTGCTGATATGAGGCTTTATTCCTCCCGAGCTTTATTCCCGGACTGTACTGTCATGAGGCTTTCTTCCCCTTTGAGCTTTGTTCTCAAACTTATACTGATATGAGGCTTTCTTCCTCTGGGCTTTGTTCCCGAACTGTGCTGATATGAGGCTTTATTCCTCCCGAGCTTTATTCCCGGACTGTACTGACATGAGGCTTTATTCCTCCCGAGCTTTATTCCCGGACTGTACTGACATGAGGCTTTATTCCTCCCGAGCTTTATTCCCGGACTGTACTGACATGAGGCTTTCTTCCCCTTGAGCTTTGTTCTCAAACTATACTGATATGAGGCCTTCTTCCTCCCTTGGGCTTTGTTCCCGAACTGTGTTGATATGAGGCTTTATTCCCCTGGGCTTTGTTCCCGAACTGTACTGAATGTGGGCTTTATTCCCGTTGAGCTTAATGCAGGCTTTCTTCCTGAACCGAACTAGATGCAGGCTTTATTCCTGAACTGTTACTGTAAGGTGGTCCATTCCCGGACCGTTACTGTAAGGTGGTTCATTCCCGAACCGTTACTGTGAGGTGGTTCATTCCCGAACCGTGCTTCCATTCTTGGAGTGCCATTCCCGGCTTGTTCATTCTTGAACTGTCCATTCCCGGACCATATCTCCATTCTCGGAGTGTCATTTCCGACTTGTTCATTCTTGAACTCTGCTCCAATCTTGGATTGCCATTCTCGGCTTGTTCATTCTTGAACTGTCCATTCCCGGACCATATCTTCATTCTCGGAGTGTCATTTCCGACTTGTTCATTCTTGAACTGCCCATTCCCGGACTATATCTCCATTCTCGGAGTGTCATTTCCGACTTGTTCATTCTTGAACTCTGCTCCATTCTTGGATTGCCATTCTCGGCTTGTTCATTCTTGAACTGTCCATTCCCGGACCATATCTCCATTCTCGGAGTGTCATTTCCGACTTGTTCATTCTTGAACTCTGCTCCATTCTTGGATTGCCATTCTTGGCTTGTTCATTCTCGAGCCGTCCATTCCCGGACTATATCTCCATTCTCGGAGTGCCATTCTCGGCAGAACTGATCTGATGTAATGTGGGCCTCGCCCCCAGAATGCCATACCCGGCAAGACTAATACTGATATAATGTGGGCCTCGACCCTGGGACTCATTCCCAAACTGTGTTTGATGTGGGCCTCGACCCTGGGACTCATCCCCAAAACTGATGTTGAAGTGGGCCTCGGCCCCAACTGCTACTGACATGGGCCTCGCCCCCAGATTGATGGTGATGTGGGCCTCGACCCTTGGGACTCATCCCCAAAACTGATTGCTGAAGTGGGCCTCGGCCCCAACTGCTACTGTCATGGGCCTCGCCCTCAGATTGATGCTGATGTGGGCCTCGACCCTCGGATTCATTCCCAAACTGTGTTTGATGTGGGCCTCGACCCTGGGACTCATCCCCAAAACTGATGTTGAAGTGGGCCTCGGCCCCAACTGCTACTGACATGGGCCTCGCCCCCAGATTGATGCTGATGTGGGCCTCGACCCTCGGATTCATTCCAAAATTTTGCTGATGCGGGCCTCGGCCCTGGGATTCATTCCCTGGATCCATTCCAAAATTCTGCTGATATGGGCCTCGACCCTGGGATTCATTCCAAAATTCTGCTGATGTGGGCCTCGACCCTGGGATTCATTCCCTGGATTCATTCCAAAATTCTGCTGATGTGGGCCTCGGCCCTAAACTGATCATATGGGCCTCGCCCCCAGACTGATACAGATACGGGCCTCGCCCATGTGACTCATTTCTGAAATTGCTGACATGGGCCTCAACCCCGGGATTCATTCCAACACTCTGACGATGCGGGCCTCGACCCTGGGACTCATCCCCAAAACTACTACTCATATGTTACTGATTCTGGTTGTCTTGTCTTTGCCGCTTTCTCTTTTTCTCTTCTGAAACCTGTTATTACAAAACAGAACAAACACAAAAGGGATGCAAAATGTGTTACGTGTATGCATGCATGCATGATTGGGTTTCCTATCCCATTGAGCTAGGTCTTCTGCCAGTATTCTTGGTGGCTGCTTGGTCTTTTGACAAGTCTGTCATCTTCCCTAACCAATATGTATCTATGATGGCTTTCAGAATACAAGGGTTAACATGATGTATGTATGCATGAGGTGCATGTGATACATGTGATGCATGTGATACAAGAAATATATCAACTCTTTAAAATTTGCACACAAATCGGCCCATCATCATTTTAGAAGTTTTTGGGCTAACTGCCATAGGAGTGGACTCGTCCCAGTTTAAATGGCCCAACGAGTTCACATCTCATGACAAGGAGTTCAACTAAATCCAAATGGTAATGTTCCGAACACAAGCACAAAGAAAGATAATGCAAACATACAACAATAATTTCTACAGAATGGCCCATCAACATTTCAGAAGCTTTTGGCCTAATAGTCATAAGGTGCGAACTCGCCCCAGTTTAAATGGCCCAACAAGCCCGCATTTCTGACAATAGTCCAACTGCATCCAAATGAGGATGGTCCACAAGCACATACTCAAGGAAATAATTGCTACTTTAACCATACAAACCAGTCTATGGGTGGGTTAGTAAGAGTATAGACAAAGGCTCTCACTGGCGAAGGATGGCCCACAACTAGGTCTCCCCACTCAAGGGTTCGAGCAACCAAGTGGGCGCACCCTTTTTTTATACACTAAGGTACGTGCCAATGAGCTATGGTGTGTGACGGACTGTCAAATGGATTTCCCGTTGTAGATCCCCCAGAGGGAAGGTGGAGCGAGGCTCACTTAAATACCCAAGCCTCTTAGGCTCTTATCGCTTGTTGTCAGGAATAAACAACGAGTCATCCAAATTAGTCTATCACAATAGGCTACGAGTAGATGGCTATCTAGGTGCCTTCACAGCTTTTCCTTCTAGAAAGGTAGTGAATGAAGGAGGACACCAAACCATTACCTAGCCTTAAAATGCCTTTGATTAAACCCTCACTTTACCCACTATAGACGCGGTCAATTAAAACATAAATCCAAACATCACAAGACAATATTTCGGGGCCAATTCTCTATCCCCAGTGGAGTGGCCAGACTGTGGGACACAGGACCTGGGCGACGCCGTTCCTTGGCTCGCGGCCTAGTTTGGGAAGTACTGAATAACATGGAGTCGCCACCCGGTGTGAACCGGGACAAAGATTTAAGGCCGCACTCACCCCTCGCAAGGGAAGACCTCAAACCGTTGGGTTCGGAATGGTCCCTTACTTATGTCACTTGTAATAAAAAGGATTCATGTAATAATTTAACTAAGCTTAAGTAACACTTATTTCCAATAGTATCATGCTTCTAAATTCATATGCATACTTCAACAAGTTCATCACAACATGCAACATCACATGGCAATCTCATGAACATATTTCAATCCTATGATATGGAAAACTAAGAGCAACATAATCATGCTTGAGTAATATCTCATGAACCTATTAACCAAATAACATGCTAACAGCCTAATCATGCTCGAATACAAATAATACAGTTGGCTATATAACACAAGAAAGATCAACCAAGAGGCAATTATGCATGAATATGATAAGACAGACTCAGTTCAGTGTGTGCGCGTTCGTGTAGCGTTCGTAAACGCGTTCGAACGGAAATGAGACAGAATGCTCGCGTTCGAGTAGCGTTCGTAAACGCGTTCGAACGGAAATGGAACAGAATGTTCACGTTCGTATGGCGTTTGTTAACGCGTTCGAACGGAAATGAAACAGAATGCTCACGTTCGTATGGCGTTTGTTAACGCGTTCGAACGGAAATGAGACCTGATGCATGATAAGGCGAAATGTATGCGCGTTCGAATTGCGTTCGTGAACGCGTTCGAACGGACACGGACCTGATGCATGAAATGGGCAAAAATGCATAAACATCAAAATAAAGGGGGGCGCGGCGAAGTACTGCCGTAAAGGTGGCCTTATGGGGGCTCTTGATCTCTCAAAGAGAGGACCTTTAGACCAACATACTAAGCCCATGCGCGTCACATCACATCATGCATACAAACACAAAGACAATCATACTATCCTAAGTATGTCCGATTGAACGTGTCTTGCATCCAACCGAACACACATCAACCGGCGCGGCAAAGCATCGTGGTAAAGGGCTTTAACCCCTCCCCATAGGGGATCTCACATCGCACTTACTAAGCCCATGCGCTCGATTGAGTCATGCATAAATAAGCAACATGCAGAATTTAAATGACAAAAATAAATACATAAAAGCAACACAAAACAAGAGAATGTGCCGTTTACTCAAGTGGTACGTGGAGTTGTGTCCCATGTACAGACCGCACTACCGTCCATTCGGATTCGGCTACGGAATTTACGTCTGGGTTTCCATCCTATATACCACAAGAGACGACACTCTTCCATTTCATTCGAGCCACAACATGCTTCCATAAACGACTCTCATGTGAATAGAATGCAATAATAATAATAATAAAACGAATGTAAACTAATGAAAAGGTACCCTCAGGTCTAACCTTTTAAATCATCTCTCGGATGTACGGTACACGATCGTCGAAAGGGGGGATGCTCCGCAACTCTCCTGGTTCACTGTTTTCGTTCGTTATCTTTTGCTATTATTTCCTTGTGGTTTCGCTGCCTTTTCCTCTTTATCTTTTGCTTATTGTTTCCTTGGGTGTGTTCCTCCTGTAATTTTTATGTGTGTTGTGTATGAGTTAGGGACTAGGGGACTAGGGGACCAACTAAGGACTAAGGTTGAGAAGGTTGGTGAAGGGTTCTTTTTATAGGCAAAGGGTTAGGTTTGACAAGGAAAGGGATTTGATTTGGTTTGGTTAAGGGAAGTCAAAGGATTTGATTTGGTTTGGTTAAGGGAAGTCAAAGATTGAGGGGGGACAAATCTTGGCTAGATAGGGAAGGTTGAATATTTGATTGGCTTGGATTAGGAATACAATATTTTAGATTTGGGAATAATCTTATTAGATTGGGAATATAATTGGTTGATTGATTTTAACTTGGTATGATTATATTTTGATTTTGTGTGTGATTTGTTTATTTTAGGCATGATTTTAGTTTAAGTTGGTAATTGTTTATTTTATGTTTGGTATAAGTTTTATTTAATCATTTAATTAATTTAGTTATTATATATTTAGTTAATGTTTTAATTAATATTTATTTATTTAAATTGTGATGTGTTTTATGGGCTTTGGGGGGCTAATTGGGCTGGATGAGAGGCTAGCAGCAAAACCAGATTTACCGACACCGTTCGAACGCTTTCTCGAACGCGACACGAACGTCCGCAATCCGTTTGACGTTCGAACGTAAACACGAACGCAGCACGAACGAAAACAGTGAACCTTGTTTATTCTGAATTTCCCCTTCCGATGTCCGTTTCCCGTGACCTCCGTGACTTAAAAGGTAGTGTCTCCAAAATGAGACTCATCATAGGGTTTTATGCGTAAAAATGCAGTGCCTACAGAAACACCTGTCACAAATACGCTCTACATCGCGTTTTATCTTAGACTAGTAAAAATGCTCTCTTAATGTTCATAGGGTCTTACTAATTCCAAAATGCCTCATTACTTCAACTCCATGAGTGATAAGTGTGATTTATACCCACTTATTCAAATATTCTTAGTTTATTATTTTGTTAGTTTCGTGTCATTTTACGTGTTTTGTAGTTTGTTTTGTATTTTATTGATAGGAAGCATTAGAGCATGGATCTTGATGCTAACATATTATTTTGGGAGCTTAAGGATGTAAATGAAGCAAATGGGGAAGGAAAATACGTAAAAACCACACATTTTGGCAGAGACGCTGGCGTCGCGACGCCACCATCCATGAATAAACACACCAGATTTCCAAATAAGCTGGCGTCGCGATGCCCTGAACGATTTTCAGATTAGGAAATTTATTTTCTACATGCAGAATGACTCAAAATTTTCTCTATAAATACATAGTTCGTCCAAAACCATATAGGGGAGAATTAAACATAATAAAATAGCTCAAAATACATAATTTAGATAGATCCAATAAGAGGATTGAAGAGGAAGAAGATGAGACGAAAGTGGTGACGTCCGAAGACGAAATGATTCGATTCATATTTTATCTTATAGTTTCTTTCTTCAAACTCTTATGATGTTCAATATGTTTTTGACTCCGTTTTCATTGTTCATTTATTTAGTCATGAACTAATTTTCTTATTCTAGAGGATGATGTAGCATATGCTTGAACTTATGTGTTTGATTGTCGATTAATTATTATGAAGTTTTAAATCAGTTTATTTATATTTTCTTGTGTTTAATACTTCTGGTTTGCTGGCCACAAATTAGATGATTTCGTATTTAGAATCTATCACTCAAGAGAGGGGATTTTGAATAGGATCTAGAAAATATAACCTATAAATTTTATAGAGTTCGGAAGGCCTATAATTCATTTGAAATCGTTAACAGAGAATCACAAAGCGTAATGAATTGTTGATTACTGGATTTTTATAGGGATATCAAAGTCGGTAATTAATAATATTTTTACTCGGCACTCGAGAGATGAAGTAGAATAATTTAGGATTCTTGGCTTATAAACTCAGAAATTGAGTAATAATTGATTGGCATAACAAATATATATGGGATATGTAGGTGAAATCAGAATCTAGAATTCATCTCATCCTGATTTTTCTTAATTAAATGTTTTAACTACTAGCTTATTTATTTTTTAATTTTAATTTAGTTTAATTTAAATTGATTTCTAAATAAAGTTAAGTTTATTAATTATAGTACATAATGTGCATTTGATTTCAATCTCTGTGGGTTCGACACTCTTATTTATCCTTTACTAAAACTTGACACCGTATACTTGCGGTACAATAATCTCGCAATAAGTTTTTGGCGTCATTGCCCGGGATTGTTTAATCTGATTCACATTATTATTATTAACAAGTAACCTTAACTTTAACTTAGATTTATTTTTATTTTTATTTTATTACTTCTTTATTTCTTTCTGTTCTTCAGTGAATGCGAAGATCCACAAGTCTCGAATCACATCTGTTTGATCCTAAAATAGATGAACAACAAGGAGACTAAGGAAAGAAAGAAGGATTGAAAAAGAAGCAATGGTGGCTAAAAATAGAGAGAACAACCCGCGCTTGGTGGAAATCCGATATCACATTAAGTCGGTCATTGATGATGATTATTATGGGATTACACACCAACCGATCAATGTCATAACTTTGAGCTGATACCTGAATTGATCAACATGGTGCAACAGAACTAGTTTGAGGGTTCAGCTGTATATGACCCCAACATTCACTTAAAGATGTTCTTGGAGATGGTGAATACCATTAAGATAAACAGTGTGATTGCAGAGACCATCAGACTACGTTTGTTCCCATTCTCTTTAAGGGACAAAACAAGGGTTGAGTGTAATCTATACCGATGGGGAGCATCATAACATGAGAGAATATGGCCACACGATTTCTTGAGAAGTTCTTTCCACCTGCTAAATCAGCTCAATTGAGAATATATATTAATATGTTTAAGCAGTTGGAGACCAAGAACCTGTATGAGGCATGAAAGCGCTTTAAGATCTACTCATGAGGTGCACACATCATAATTGTAAAGATTGAGTTCAGATTCGGTTATTCTATAATGGGTTGAATGGTTTAAACAAGACTATGGTTGATACAGCTGCTGGAGAAACCTTGTTCAAGAAAACTGTTGAAGATGCTTATGTTCTATTAGAGGGGATGGTTGTTAACAATTTCCAATGGCCAAGTGAACGTTCGATGATGACTAAGGTGACTGGTATACATGAGGTGGTTCTTATCATTGCACTTACAACTCAAGTTTCACAAATAAAATGGCCCAACCATCTATTGAAGCCGCTTCTGCTAATAGCATTATCTTACCGGATGAATGAGCAAGTTTTGATCAAATGGCAGAGCAAAAACCATCCTTAGAAAACCTTATGAGCATGTTTGTTGCTAAAACTTCAGAGAGGTTTGAGAAGAATGAGTTGAGGCTGAACAATATTGAAAACACATTAGCAATATGAGGGAAACAATGAAATCCTTATAAGTGTAAATATGTCAACTTGCTTCTTCCATGGCTAATCAACAGAAATGGGTATTTCCTAGCAATACTGAGGTCAACCATAAGGAGCAGTGTTAGGCCATTACCCCCAGGAGTGAGAAAGAGATTAAAGATACCTCTAAGGACCAAGCCAGTCAAGACAAAGAAGCGACACTTCAGGAGGAAACAATAACGAAAGGAAAAAAATAGTGCAGCAACTCCTTCGTATAAGCCACCCCCATCCCGAAGATACATTTTCCATATCCCCAACGTTTTCAAAGGAAAAAGTTGGATGATCAATTTGCAATGTTTATAGATATCTTTAAAAATCTTCATATCAACATCCCATTCGTAGAAGTGTTAGAACAAATGTCTAACTATATGAAGTTTATGAAGGATATGATGTCCAAGAAGAGGAAGCTGACTAATTTTGAAAAGTAGCACTCACTAAGGAGTGTAGTGCTATCATACAGAAGAAGCTCCATCCAAAACTGAAGGATCTTGACAGATTTACCATACCGTACATTATTAGAAATAAAGACTTTGGTAAGGTGCCGATTTAGGTGCGAGTATCAATCTCATGCCCTTGTCCATCTACAAATAGTTGGGCTTAGGTGAGGCGAAGCCAACCACCATCACATTGCAGCTAGCAGATAGATCCCTCACCTACATATGAGGAATAGTAGAGAACATGTTGGTTAATGTGGATAAGTTCTACTTCCCTGCTGATTTCCTTGTCCATGATACATGGAGGATCATGATGTCTCAATTATCATTGTGACACATTTCTTGGCGATAGGCAGAGCAATCATTGATGTGCAGAAAGGTGAACTGACAGTGCTAGTGCAGAATGAAGAAGTCACCTTTAGTGTTTTCAAAGCCATGCTGAGTCCTCAAGGTGATGGAGAATGTCGCATGATAGACATTGTAGAGAAGAGGGTTGCAATGGACAATGATTATGTGTTAGGTACGTCTCCATGTATTCATGCCAACACGCAGAGTGAACCATTATTCAAAAGGCCAATGAATATAGTGAAGCCATGCAAAGAAGATCCTCCGCAGCCAAAACTGAAGCCATTCCCAAGGCGTCGTAAAAAATGGAATTCAAGAGTCAATGCTCGCCTGAAGATGATCCCTAGAAAGCTAAAAAAGAGGTCGAGATAATTTTACCACATGTGCATTCCAGAATTTCAAAATGGCAGAAAATTTACAGAATTGACCCAATGGTGGAGCCAATAGCTGAACCATTAAAAGATCTTGGCGGACTTTCCATAGTTGCTCTGCCACAGCCAGCCAAGCAGTATTTTTCATGTCATAATCACCAGTGGATAACAAAGAAGAAAGAACATGAGACAACCCGGTCCACTACATTGAAGCCACCATGACCACGTGGGTGGTTACGTCTTGCTGATGAGGTTAAACTTAGTTCTAGCGGAGAGACAACCCTAGCATATATTTTTTAATTTCTTTACTTTAGTTTTATTTTATTGTGTGATGTTTGTGTGTTTATTAGTTTGCATGTGTATTTATGCAGGTACTAGCGTAACCTACACAACCCGCGTAACCAAATTCCGACCAGCAGAAGCCTGATCAACTCCATACACGGTAGTGTTGCTCCTCACTCTTGTTTCTTTATGTTTATCTTATATTGAGGACAATGCAAGTTTTAAGTTTGGGGGTGTGTGCATGTTAGTTTTAATTCCCATTATTTTTTTAAAAAATAATTTAGGATGAAATCTTAAGTTGCATTGAGTACCTTTGAAGGTTCTCTGATTTCATTGGTAGATATTATTTAAAGACAATATTATGTGTAACTATCAGGATTGTTTTATGTGTTTTATTATTTTTGCATGATTGTATGTGTTTGAATGACGTTTGTAGGTGTCGTCATTGTAAGCCCTTACAAGACCATAACTCATCCATTATGGTCGTCTAGGGTTCAAAAGCTTGTTGCATATGCTAAATGCAATCGTGATCCCTACGAAAGTAGCCTAGTTAATTTAGTTAGTTTTGTTTCTTTACTTTTTTTTACTTTTTCTTTAGTCTTTTCCTCAAGACTAACAAAATCTTAAGTTCATGGGTGTTTGATACGTGTGATTTATACCTATTTATTCATACATTCTTAACTTATTATTTTGTAAGTTTCATGTCATTTAACTTATTTTGTAGTTTATTTAGTGTTTTATTGATATGAAGCATTAGAGCATGGATTTTGAGGCTAACATACGTGTAAACCACACATCCTGGTAGAGAAGCTAGCGTTGCGACGCCACCAGCCATGAACAAACACACCAGATTTCCAGAGACGCTGGCGTCGCAACATCCTGGACGATTTTCAGATTAGGAAATCTTTTTTCTACATGTAGAATGACACCATGACTTCCCTATAAATACATAGTGCGTCCAAAACCCTATGGGGAGAATTAGACACAATAAGAGAGCTCAAAACACATAATTTAGAGAGATCTAAGAAGGGGATTGAAGAACAAGAAGAGGAGACGAAGACGGTTACGTCCAAAGATAAAGGGATTCGATTCAAATTCTATCTTCTAGTTTCTTTCTTCAAACTCTTATGATGTTCGATATTTTCTTGACTTCGTTTTCATTGTTCTTTTATTTATCATGGACTAATTTTCTTATTCTTGAGGATGATGTAGCCTATGCTTGAACCTATGTGTTTGATTGTCAATTAATTATTATGAAGTTTTAAATCAGTTTATTTATATTTTCTTGTGTTTAATGCTTCTGGTTTGATGGATACAAATTAGATGATTTCATATTTAGAATCTATCACTCGGGAGAGTGGATTTTGAATAGGATCTAGAAAATATAACCTAGGAATTTAATAGAGTTCAAGAGGCATATAATTCATTTGAAGTCATTAACAAAGAACCACATAGAGTAATGAATTGTTGATTACTAGATTTTTATAGGGATATAATTGTATGTAAATAATAATATTTTTACTCGGCACTCAGGAGAGTGAGTAAAATAATTTAGGATTTTTGGCTTATAAACTAAAAAATTGAGTAATAATTGATTGGCACAACAAATACATAAGGGATAACTAGGTGAAATTAGACTCTAGAATTCATCTCATCCTGGTCTTTCTCAATTAAACGTTTTGACTTCTCACTTATTTAGTTTTTAATTTTAATTTATTTTAATTTAAATTGATTTCTAAATAAAGTTAAGTTTATTAATTATAGAACTTAGTGTGAATTTGATTTCAATCATTGTGGGTTCGACATTCTTATTTATCATTTACTAAAACTTGACAGCGTATACTTGTGGTATGAAAATCTCGCAACAATGAGCCTCTCTCATTAATAGCTCACACATACTACAAGAATAAATGCACAACTTATTTTCTCTAAATAGAAAACCCTCACACTGGTAGAATTTACTAAATATAGACTTAATACATACAATATAAATATCATAAAAATCCACATCACATGCATATAGTTTATTAATAAATTCAAAACCTAGCATTTTAGCAGCCAAAGAAGTAAGTAAAACATACTTACGCTACATCTACAACCATATTTTCCTTACCTTGTGTATAGCGAATAACGTAAGGGAATGTCTCCACAAACTCCATCCATTTAGCATGCCTCTTGTTCAGCTTCTTTTGCCTTTAAGGTGCTTAAAACTCTCATGATATGTGTGTATCACGAACTCATTTGGCCACAAGTAATGCTTCCAAGTCTTCAATGATCACACAAGTGCATACAACTCCTTACGTACATGGGATACCTCAAAGCTGCCCCATTCGACTTCTTACATAAGTACGCAATAAGTCTCTTATCTTGCATCGATACTTCTCCAATACCTATGCCACTTGCGTCACACTCTATCTCGAAGGTGCTCTCAAAGTTAGGTAGTAGGAGGATAGGTACACTGCATAACTTTTCCTTGAGCATTTGAAAAGCACTGTCATGAGCCTGACCCTACTAAAACCCAACTGTCTTCTTGACTACCTCAGTCAAATATGCTAATATGCTACTGAAATCCTTCACAAAGTGCTTGTAAAAACTTGCCAACCCATGAAAACTCTGAAATTGGGACACTGTGGCGAGTGTTGACCAATCTCTAATCGCTTTAACTTTCTCATCGTCCACCTCTATGCCAACATATCCAAGAAAAATGACTTTATCCATGCAGAATGTAGAATTCTTATAGTTAACAAATAATTTTTCTTTTCTTAACACATCTCAAGTGATCCACATGCTCATCTAAAGATTTACTGTATAATAATATGTCATCAAAATAGACTACTACAAACTTCCTCCCTATATATGTACGCAAAGTACTAGGGGAGTTTGTTAAACCAAAAGGCATCACTAACCACTCATATAGCCCATATTTAATTTTAAAAGCGACCTTCCACTCGTCACCATCTCTCATATGAATCTGATGATATTCACTATTAAGGTCAATTTTGCTAAAAATCCTAGATCCATGCAACACATCTAATATAAAATCTAGCCTAGGAATAAGATGTCGATACTTTACCGTAATATTATTGATGGCATGACAATCCACACACATGCACCACATCTCATCCTTCTTAGGTACTCATAGCATATGTACTACACACATGCTCAAACTCTCTCGTACATAACCATTCTCTATCATCTCCTCAACTTGCCTCTGAAGTTCCTTCGTCTCATCGGGATTACTCGTATATGTGGGTCTATTGGGGATGACATCTACAAGCATGAAGTTGATCTGATGTTTTATCCCTCGAATAGGTGGAAGCCCATTAGGGATGTCCTATGTGAACACATCTCTAAATTATTTCAAAAGAGAATAATAGAAATAGGAAGCGAACTCTTAGTGTTAGTAAGTAAAGAAAAATGTGATGTGTCCTTATACACTACCGGCAACATGAGTTTGCTAGCTTTATAGCCTCTCCTCACTTCTCTCTCACGCAGACTAAAAACTCTTTTTCATTCTCCCTTTCTTTTCACTCGCTCCCTCAGCCCCATTCCCTTTAGGCTTACTCTCGGCTCTAATCCCAATGTTTCCCCAACTCTCAGTTTTAGATCTCATTTTCTCACCATTATCACTCTTACCTCCCAAGAATATGGCTTCTCTCTCACGCTATTTTTCTCTCTCTAACTGTAACTTGACTTGATCATCATGGACCTACCTAAGTGTCAAATGGTATAATATAATGCGCTTGCCCTTACGGTAGAATGAGTACTTCTTCCTAAACCCATCATGTATCACTTTCCTATCGAGTTGCCACGACCTCCCCAAAAGTATATGGCATGCCTACATGAGTACCACATCACACAACACCTCATCGTGTAAGGCCTAATGATAAATGTCAACAACACCTGCTTGGTCACTCTGATCTCACCACACTCATTAGGCCACTGCAACCTATATGGTTTGGGATTTTTTTAAACAGGACAATCCCAATCTCGCATGTGGAACATAGAAACTGGGCGACACATGCTGTTCTGGGCTCGCGACCTAGTTGGGAGTACGGAGTAGCCCGCGGGGGACTTAACCGGAGAATAATGGAGTCTCCACCCGGTGTGAACTGGGACAAAGATTTAAGGCCACACTCACCCCTCGCAAGGGAAGACCTCAAACCGTTGGGTTCGGAATGGTCCCTTACTTATGCCACTTGTAATGAAAGGATTTGTGCAATAATTTAACCAAGCCTAAGCAACATTTATTTCCAAGGATAATTTACTCCTAAGTTCGCATGCATAAGTACAAGGCTCATATCTAAGTTTGCATATAACCTATGTCCGAATTTGCATATAACATATTTGTATATAATCCATGTCTGAATTTGCATACAACCTATTTGCATATAATATATGTCCCCATTTGAATGCATAAAGATGAATTGAAATACGGCAAGCATACAATGTCATAAGCACATTACATTTGATCATAGGCATGCCGGTAGATAATAATTATACAATCACGCATGAAAGCAAATCGGAATAACGGCAATCATATAACTTCATGAACATGTTGAATGGATGAATGCAGAAGCATAAGTAGATAACTATCATGTAAACATGCATCATGGAAACGAACATGTGATCTTGTGAACACAATAAATGACTAACTGCGAGAACATGAACAATCAAAAAGGTAAATGACAAAATAAGTAACCGTGCATGAGATGTGATGGAATAAGGCCTGTTTACCGTGGGCGTTCGTGCGACATTCGTATCCGCATTCGAATGGTAAACAGAAAGTTCGCGTTCGAGTAGCGTTCATAAACGCGTTCGAACGAACTGAGACATAAATCATGCGTTCGTGCGGTGTTCTGAAACGCGTTCGAACGGGGTTACAGCAGTGACCTCCAAAATGCAGTAAACAACATGACACATACGTGAACAAATAAATAGATGACACCTAATCAATAATAACGGGCTAAAAGGCACGGCAAAGCATCGTGGTAAAGAATTTTACCCCTCGACATAGAGGACCTTTAACCCAACTTACTAAGCCCATGCGCTAATAACATAATGCATATAAAAATAAAGACAACAATATCGGACTTCGTATACCCGATTGAACACATCTTACATTCAACCGAATATATATCATCCGACGCGGCGAAGCATCGTGGTAAAGGATTTTAACCCCTCGAAATGGAGGACCTTTAATCCAACTTACTAAGCCCATGCGCTTTATCTCATCATTACACAAACAAATAAATGCAGAAATTAAATAGCGGATAGTAAATGAATCAAGATAACATTAAAAAAATATGCGCCGTTTACATAAGTGGTACGTGGAGTTGTATCCCAAGTACAGACCGCACTACCGTCCATTCGGATTCAGCTACTGAATTTATGTCTGGGTTTCCATCCTATATACCACAAGAGGCGACATATTTTCCATTTTATTCAAGGGCCACAACACACATCATTCCACAATATTCATGAAAATAATAAACAATAAAAATACGAATGAAAATAGATGTAAAAAGTGCCCTCAGGTCTAACCTTTTACGTCGACTCTCGGACTCGCGTTACACGGTGATCGGAAGGGCTAACGCTCCGCAACTTTTCTGGTTCACTGGTTTGTGTCTTTTCTCGTTGTTTTCACTGCTCGGGCTGCTGTTTTCCAACATTTTACTGCTATTTTTTCACTATTTTCTGTTATTTTTTACTGCAGTTTTCTGGACTGTTTTAGGTGTTGGTTTCTAATTAGGTCCCAAGAATCATGAAATCAAGCACAAAAACGCATGAATACACAAAGGAGAATGGCAGAAACATACTCACAATGAACGGATCTTGCGACGCGAAGAACACAAGCCTTCAAGCTTCCTCAAAAGCCACGGCAACAGCTCCCTTTGGCAGTGGACTGCTTGGTGGTGACTGGGTCGGCTCCTCCAAGAATCGGCCATTGAAGACCTCCATTGAAGCTCCAAGCTTCAAGCTTCAAAAGGGATTCCATGCTCATGTGTTCACTGCCCTATCACCTTTGTATTAACCCATTTGTGTGCTAGCACCTTGTCTTCTTCCTTGCTTCTCACGGCCAAACCAGAAAAGTGAAGGAGAAGAGATGAAACGGCTCAAAGCCGAGAGAGATGAGGAGGGAAAATGGGTTTCCTAGAAACCGATTGTTTGGAGAGAGAGTGAGGAAAAAGTAAAATGTATTTGGTTTATATATTTTCCAAAATAAATACCAAATTCTTTTTACTTTCCAAAAAGCAAAAGTCAAAAAGCAAAAAGCAATTAAAGCTTTTCAACAACCACATCAATCACTCAATCAATCAATCAAATTGTCACATCACTCAAAGTGACATGTGATTTGACGCTTGATGTGACTAATGATTTGACGCTTGATGTGACTTGCATGCCGCACTCGAATTCGAAATGTGAATACGCTCGCAACCACACTCGGGCTCGGGTTCGCTAATTCCAAATTAACGAATTTTCCGTTGCGACGTAATTAAATGATTACGCCTAGCGAAATCACTATTCACATCGCTAACGAATTAATTCTAAATTAATTCATTCGCCCGAATTAAAATCTAATTTTAGTTCCGCGTCGAAATCCAATTTCGCATAATATATCGAATATATTATTTTATCGATTAATTCCAAATTAATCGTTCTCTCTCTTTAATTAATATTTTATCCCAGATAAAATATCTCCGTAATTAATCCCAAATTAATTTTCTCTCTATTCTAATTAATCCCAGATTAATTTTCTCTCTCATCTAATTAATCCCAGATTAATAAAGTGCGAGTCATACATCATCGGTGAATCTTCGGGAAGCGACCCATGAGATCCCCGGATATGTTGGCAGTAAATACGGTCGTCGGATTATCCGAACACGTAAGTACCTGGTACTACGTTTGTACCGATTTACAAGACAAGGTTGGCTTCTAGCAAATCGCCATGCCTACCCAATTCTCTAGAAATATCCTTATAGGAATATGTGATCTATATCAAGCGTAGTATACAGTAGTATTGCATATTTCGATCCAGTATCGGATAATCACGTGCTAGGCCTGGGGCTGGAATTATTTCTGCCTCGTACGAAGCACATATCGGATGTCTGGTAACTAGTCTCTATAATCTGATATACACGACCTTGTCATAATATCCCGATAGCTCGAGCATTTAAGAGAACGAGTTCCGTATCCTATGTGACCATCATTTCCACTATGACTGGAGTGATACTTCCGTCTTAACATCACACCCAACACACTACGATTCTCAATATACCTAGCATTGGCGTACACAGAACCTGTTAAAGACCTGGACGACCTCAACTAAAGTATATTGTTTGTCGTAAGTATTAGCGGTGCAAGTCTCAGGTTAAGACCAAATACACCTACCCTGATTTCGGACTTCCATAGACACATAGTCATACTACCAATGGAATTCCGAGGGGGTCTATCCTGAGTGAAGCTGTTTCGCGTAATATCGGTAAAATACAACCTCCTATTACACTTGCATGAGTATCATATACCCAAATATATGAGAACTATGTCGTTGTGCCCTCACAAACGCGCACAAGTGTAATACTAGTCTTTTACGTATTTATCGATGTCCAATCTCGATAATACTCTGACTAGGGATATTTAATGATTTATCCTTCGTGGACTGATACTGTCTCATATCATTTTCTGTCCAGGAACAAATCACAAGGACCTCATATCATTTATATATCTAGGTGATCTAATCACAAATGATATGAGTGTAATCTCCTTTGTCACATAATTAATTTGTACAACAACACCATGATCTGTATAAATAGTGACGCTATGGGTCATAATTGTCCAACAATCTCCCACTTGGCCTATAGCCAGTCACTCGAGTCCTTGACACCCGAACTATGTACGGTTGACTCAAACAGCTGAGAAAAGTTTTCGTCAGCGGATTTGTATGAATATCATCTGATGCGATTTATTCGATCATCACATCGCCACGATGTATGATCCGAACGAATCAGATGAATATCGAAGTACTTATCTGGATCGTTGATGAGACCAATAATTCTTTAGCCTGTGCTGATGCCTAGCTCAGCTGCTAACAGAACTATATCTAATCTAATTAGATTTTTTATTGACCTAGATGGCTTCTATTGCTGCCTCAGGTGCAGCAATAACCCGCATTTGTTGTTTATTCAGTAACAGTATCTTGATTGGAAGATTTCCAGCTCACTGTACCGTTATTCAAACTGTATAGTACCGTTTGCGACTTTTAGTCGTCTTTATCGGTTATAGGAAACTTGCTACAGTGATCCCAATCACTTTAAGTTCTCATTCTCCATAGACTAAGACAACATCCTTAGTTCTCTAAGATACTAACAGATGTTCTTAACATCAATCCAGTGACTATCACTCGGATTGGCCTGTTTGTGAATCCATATGCTCAAAGCGTATGAGACACCAGGTCGTGTACATTTTTTGATGTATGGTTTCTCGGAGAGTATTTCAAAAGCCAAGCTTTCGCCGATAGTTATTTTATGGGAATATCATTTCCAAGAAATGACATATTATCACTATTTTATAGGACATCCACTGTCAGTGCGCTCCCACTAACCCTCTTACATACACAAGAATCTTTTCGTTTTGAATTAAATCATAAATCATTATGATTACATCAAAACGATAATTCCAAGAACCTAATGCTTGCTTCAATCCAATCATGGATCGAATAAAAAACATTATCCAAATGGATTTACCGTGGCAACAGGTAAAAGGTTGAATCGTAATCAACACAATGTTGATAACGATACCTTTCCGTTAAAAGCCTAGATTTATACGTTGTTATGTTGCCATCCATGTATGTCTTCCTTGAAGACTTATATAGTACCAATAGGCACAATGCCTTGTGGTACATCAACTAGTGTCTCAACATAGTTGGTATACATGGAATCCACTTCGGACTTTATGGCACTTTTCCATAATAGGGAGTCGATACCTTGTATCACTTCCTCATACGTAGTCATTTGGTATTCCTCAATAAGATTTGCATCTATATGAGGTTAGATCAGAAACCCATACCCCAGGTTGTTTTCTGACTCTTTGCGACCTACGCGGTTCTTGTGTATTTGAAGATTAATGGTATAGTTTCATCCTTGATGAACTATTTATGTTCCGTTAAGATTCGGTGCCTGGAATGGTATTACTCTGATTTCGTCGAGTTTTACTATCCTCCCACTTTCCACTGCATATCGGTATTCCTCTCAGGAAAACCGCATGGTGAGCAACAATCTAATTGTTCTCTTGTGAGGTCTATAAGTACAATACTTATGGTATCCCTAGGATAACCTACATTTGGCACTTATCGAATTTGGGTTCTTGTTTGATATCATCCAAACGTATGCCTAGCATACCCAAATTTAACAGGAATGAGAAACCTGGTTTCTTTCCCGTTCATATCTAATATGTTATCTGTCAAACAGATATTTAATGCAACCTTATTCTAAATAAGTTCTTGCACTGGTTAAAGCTTATCCTGTTGAAGGAAATGGTAGCTCAGAGCGACTCGTGATTAACCTTATCATGTCTAACAAAATTCGGTTAATCCTATTCGGACACACCGTCAAACTGACTTGTTCCGGGGGAGGAGTCCTCATTGAAAGAATACTATACTTTTTCAAGTATACGAGAAACTTATTGCTTAAGTATTTTCCATTACGGTCTTACCGTGACAGTTTTAATACTTTAGCCGATCTGTTTGTCTATTTCGTGTCGAAACTCTAAAAGTTTCCGATTTGTGTTCTTCAAAAGAAACATATAACCATACGCGATGCCACATCAGTATAGGTCACGAAATATTCATATCCACATCTAGCCTAGCTAGACATGGGCCCACTTGCTTCACTATGAACTAGGGCTTACAGATCGGTGGCACTGGCACTTTTACCAAGTAAATAGTATTTTAGGCACTTTGCCCAATAAACTAGATTCGTAGACTTTATTTGAATAGAATCAAATCAGTCCAAGTACCCACTCTTCGAAAGTGTGGATATACGATTCTTGTTTAATAGTGTCCCTGACAACTATGCCACAATTAGTTTCTTAATTGATCAAATCAGTTTGAGCTATTTATTTGTCATGTTATATATTTGAGATATTATTTATATTCAAAATATAAATGCTGTTATTCACATCTAATGTGTTTATCTCAATATCATCTTTATACAATAAAACACTTTAGTGTTCTAGAATATAAAGGTTCACCCGCAACGGGTTAAACACTGATATGGAGATAATGTCTCTAGTCAAACTAGTTACATTATAACAGTTTCCTAATTTAGGTACATACCCGAGGGTAGTTCCTAAACTTAGGTATCTACGGTTAAAATAGCGACTTTCGTCCCGTTTCCAATTCGCAGATATAATCTCAATTGATGTCATTATCCTGCTCATAGCAGATTCTGAACATCAATATATATTTATGTACCACACTAAGTATTTAAAATCCAATTTTAATACTAGTTGTGAACATATTTATGACAAAAATATTTGAAATCAAAGCCTTGCTCGTCTTCAATTCCTTATTGGGATATGTCCTTTTATCTTCCTAGAAGATTATAATGATTTTTCCTTTGCCCTTTTCCACATTCCAGTAGCCTTTGGCCAAGCCTTGGGTTTCTAAAATATCGAAGTAAGGTGCGCCTTGCGCTACTTGCCTAATTGCAAAGTTTTACTTTGTCTCCTTGAGAATAGTCTTTAATTCTCCAAGAATTATTAATTGCAATTTTAGTACTTTTAAAATCTAAGTATAGATTTATGAAGATCCTTCAATTTCAGTATCATACTTTAAGGATCTAATCCTTAGTTCTGATTCAGAAATTAAGGAATCTACTGCGACAAGCATAATGGATTAAGCACTTAAGTTATCATTACATGATCTTCCAAGATCATGCTCTACTATTTGCTTAACTCCGGGCTTTAGGCATAATATGTTATTTTATCAAATAAACTAACTTATTATTTTCCAGGACCATCCTGAAACTTAATTCCCAATTTGAAAATTAAACCATTTAAACACATTTTCCCCAGGATTATGTTTTAAATGTCAATCTTTCAATTTATCTTGATTCTAATAGTCCAACTATTTAATCAACGATTTGTGGTACTATGTATTATATTGATTATTATAGTCCAACTATACAATCAAATATAATTTAAAAATCAATTAACCTCAATTACATTGATTACTATAATCCAATTATAAAATCAACTGTAAATTGAAATTAATTAATTCAAATATATTGATTACTATAATCCAATTATATATCAACTATAATACAGTCCAACTGCTTATTAAAACAACAATTTAAATATTAGTCCAACTAACATTTAATCTAACGACGAAATAATTTATATGAGCACGTATGACAAGTAATTAAACGAATATTGCAAATTCAATTCTTGCCTCCCACTATTTTTTGGCGAGCCTCTAACCCTCTGTCGAGTACTCGGGAAACCGTGTTTCCTAGTGGGCTAGGATCCCGTTAAATATCACACAATCTTGACTTTAGCCAACAAATTGTATGATAATTAACTAGGTAGATCTCTAAGATCAATTGGATCCAATCCAATTCCTAGATCCGGTAGGGGGACGTCCAAGTCCGAAACATATATCTTATATATGCCAATACATCCAATGTATTACCTAACCTTTTTCCTCTGAATCAACCAAGCCTTGGCTTTGGCACAACAAACTTAGTGATCCCAGTCAAGCGCGACCTATTGACCATGGAAAACTTCGTAATCAATGTCGATGGACAAGAAGTGGTCTTGACTTTGGCCAACAAACCACAACTTGGACAAGACACTGATATGGAACAAAGCCTTCGTGATTCAAACACATCTTCGACAGACAAAGGCCTTGACTTTGGCCAACAAACCAATGCCGTCTCGGATCTTGAGTGAGAATCACTCAATGGAAGGAAAAACGCTTAATATTTTACGAGGGTTTTTCGAGTGCAAATTGGCAACCAATTTATTATCTTTGTTAAGGTCTCATCATCATACACTCTTAAACATGCATTCTAAACACATAATAAAGCGCATAAGAAAAATAATAATGATATGCGGATGGATACTTTACATTGATCCTAGATCAGAAATCTCTCATTTTCTCTCTCACGCTAGCACATGTATTTACTTCTACCCGTTACACTACTCTTCTAAAGAAACCTCATTTACATTGAGGGGAATAGGTGAGAAGATAAATACAATGAGAAGAAGGTAATAAGGCTGGACACGCAGGTCCAATTAATAAATCAAATTTATTACAACAATTTCTAAAATTGCCCCACCCATCTAATATCCATCCGATATACATTATTCATGCATCGCAACCATGTATTCACACAAGCATGTTATCAATCAATCTAATCCAATTAATTAATCTGATAATTAGTGATCATCCAATGTTCAAACAACGATTTGATTTTGCTCGAGTCACACTTGTTTTGCGAATAAGTACTCAAAGTACGAATTCTTGAATTAAATTAAACTAAAAAATTAAATCCAATTCAATTTTTATTTAATACTAATTCACTATTTAATTCCAAATTAAATATTACACTTTATTAACGAACCTTTACGACTTAAATTCCAAATTCAATCGTAACGGGTCTCAAAGCCCGATTAACATCCAATGTTTATTTAATTAAAGTCCAATGGGCTTTTAATTAATTTCTTTAAGGCGTGGACTTTTGGTCAACTTGGGTCAAACCGATAACCAAAGTCCAATCCGGGATTTGCCCCATAAGCCCAGAAATCAATTTTGGCCCATTAGGCCCAATTAAATAATTAAGGTCCATTAAGTCATAATTGGACTTTATGGATGCGGTTTTGGGCCCAATTGGATCCAACCAAATTGGCCTAAACCTAAATTGGTACAACCAGCCCCAAAAGCCCAATTACAACCTATAAGGCCCAAATCCAATTTCAAGCCCAATTAATTAACTTATAAAATTCCAAATTCCACAATTAATTAACCTAAGTGTAATACACAATTAATCACCCAATTAACATTTCTAAAACATCAATTAGCCTAATTAATCATGCACTTTAACATCAAATAGTGTCCAACACAATTCAATCAAAATCAAACCCAATACATGCTTCTTTATTCTCGGCAATTAGGGGTTTTTTCATTCCGATTTGGTTTCAATCCAATTGAATCCACAATCATTATTTCCCAAATCATTTCAACTCATCCAATGAATCAAAATAAAAAACACCATGAATTTCAAAAAATCATCAAGTTTCGGCCAAGCCATAATGGGAAAATTTGTCCAATTCAAAATTCAATCCAATTAAACCTCAAATCAACATTACCCAATTGTTTTAAGTCATCCAATGATCAAAAAACAAAAAATTACCACGACATTAGGGCTTATTAATTTTCGGCCAAGCCTTCAATTTGGGGGAAAATTGATCCAATCCAATTTTCTTGAAATTGATCATGCACAACTTCAATTCAATCTCATTCAAGCATACTAAATCAAACAATTTAACCAATTGATGCTCAAATCGATTTTTCCCAATTTCAAACCCTAAAATTTTCATGCTTGATGTAAGCACAAGATACCATTGTTGGTTTCTAATTAGGTCCCAAGAATCATGAAATCAAGCATAAAAACGCATGAATACACAAAGGAGAATGGCAGAAACATACTCACAATGAACGGATCTTGCGACGCGAAGAACACAAGCCTTCAAGCTTCCTCAAAAGCCACGGCAGCAGCTCCATTTGGCAGTGGACTGCATGGTGGTGACTGGTTCGGCTCCTCCAAGAATCGGCCATTGAAGACCTCCATTGAAGCTCCAAGCTCCAAGCTTCAAAAGGGATTCCATGCTCATGTGTTCACTGCCCTATCACCTTTGTATTAACCCATTTGTGTGCTAGCACCTTGTCTTCTTCCTTGCTTCTCACGGCCAAACCAGAAAGTGAAGGAGAAGAGATGAAACGGCTAAAAGCCGAGAGAGATGAGGAGGGAAAATGGGTTTCCTAGAAACCGATTGTTTGGAGAGAGAGTGAGGAAAAATTAAAATGTATTTGGTTTATATATTTTCCAAAATAAATACCAAATTTTTTTTACTTTCCAAAAAGCAAAATTCAAAAAGAAAAAAGCAATTAAAGCTTTTCAACTACCACATCAATCACTCAATCAATCAATCAAATTGTCACATCACTCAAAGTGAAATTTGATTTGACGCTTGATGTGACTAATGATTTGACGCTTGATGTGACTTGCGTGCCATACTCAAATTCGAAATGCGAATGCGCTCGCAACCACACTCGGGCTCGGGTTCGCTAATTCCAAATTAACGAATTTTCCGTTGCGACGTAATTAAACGATTACGCCTAGCGAAATCACTATTCACGTCGCTAACGAATTAATTCTAAATTAATTCGTTCGCCCGAATTAAAATCTAATTTTAATTCCGCGTCGAAATCCAATTTTGCATAATATATTGAATATATTATTTTATCGATTAATTCCAAATTAATCGTTCTCTCTCTTAATTAATATTTTATCCCAGATAAAATATCTCCATAATTAATCCCAGATTAATTTTCTCTCTATTCTAATTAATCCCAGATTAATTTTCTCTCTCATCTAATTAATCCCAGATTAATAAAGTGCGAGTCATACATCATCGGTGAATCTTCGGGAAGCGACCCATGAGATCCCCAGATATGTTGGCAGTAAATACAGTCGTCGGATTATCCGAACACGTAAGTACCTCGTACTACCTTTGTACCGATTTACAAGACAGGGTTGGCTTCTAGCAAAGCGCCATGCCTACCCAATTCTCTAGAAATATCCTTATAGGAATATATGATCTATATCAAGCGTAGTATACCGTAGTATTGCGTATTTCGATCCAGTATCGGATAATCACGTGCTAGGCTTGGGGCTGGAATTGTGTCTGCCCCGTACGAAGCACATATCGGATGTCTGGTAACTAGTCTCTATAATCGGATATACATGACCTTGTCATAATATCCCGATAGCTCGAGCATTTAAGAGAACGAGTTCCGTATCCTATGTGACCATCATCTCCACTATGACTGGAGTGATACTTCCGTCTTAACATCACACCCAACACACTACGATTCTCAATATACCTAGCATTGGCGTACACAGAACCTGTTAAAGACCTGTACGACCTCAACTAAAGTATATTATTTGTCGTAAGTATTAGCGGTGCAAGTCTCAGGTTAAGACCAAATACACATACCCTGATTTCAGACTTCCATAGACACATAGTCATACTACTAATGGAATTCCGAGGGGGTCTATCTAGAGCGAAGCTGTTTCCCGTACTATCGGTAAAATACAACCTCCTATTACACTTGCATGAGTATCCTATACCCAAATATATGAGAACTATGCCGTTGTGCCCTCACAAACGCGCACAAGTGTAATACTAGTCTTTTACGTATTTATCGATGTCCAATCTCGATAATACTCTGACTAGGGATATTTAATGATTTATCCTTCGTGGACTGATACTGTCTCATATTATTCTCTGTCCAGGAACAAATCACAAGGACCTCCTATCATTTATATATCTAGGTGATCTAATCACAAATGATAAGAGTGCAATCTCCTTTGTCACATAGTTAATTTGTACAACAACACCATGATCTGTACAAATAGTGACGCTATGGGTCATAATTGTCCAACATTGGGGGTGATTTGTTCACTATTTTTGGGTTGGTTTGGATTGGTTTAAGGGCAGTTTTCGTTACTGTTTTGGGCAGTGCAGGGGAGAATTTATGCGTGCAGTTTTGGGCAATGTGTAGGGGTATTATGCGACTGTTTTGGGTGAATAGAGAAGGGGTTTTCACAGCAGTTTGGGCAGTTTGGCGGAGTAGTTTATGGGTTGTTTTGGGACGGTCTATGCATGAAATAGGGGCTTCTTCGAAACTGTTTTGGTACGTGAAATTGGGGGCTTCAAGGCTGTTGTTTTGAGAGGGCTTTAGGATGTGTTGTTGAGTGATGAGGGGGCATGCTTTGAAGGCTGTACGTGTAGTGGAGGGCTTGTGTAAGGTGTATGGCTGCTGCGTGAAAGTGGCTGTGAGAATGGCCTACTGGGTGGAGGGCTATTTGGCTTGCGTGAGGGCTATGTGTTGATATGTGAGGTGTAGAGGGGATAGGCGTCAGGTTGTAAGCTGTGTCAAGGGTTTGTTGATCGTGAGCTGCTGTTCATGGAAATAGATGTGAGCTGTTGTTCATGCGTTTAAGGGCCGCTTTACGTGTGCAGTGGGGGCTGATAAGTGTTAAGGGTTTTTTTGAGTATTTAGGGTTTCATTTGTTGTTTGTCTATTGCCGTGAATGAGGAGAGCATGGGTTGAAGTTTGTGTTATTGGGCGTGAATGAGAGAGCAATGGGAAGTGTTGGGAATTTGGTTTCTTTTATAGACAAAGACTAGGGCTTCTCCTTGTTTGAAAATGAAGGAATCAATTAGTGTCTTACAAGGAAAGTCTAATATTTGATTGGGGGACATGTCTTGGCTAGATTAGGAATATGATATATTTAATTTATTTTAATTTGGTATGTTATTTTTTTTAAATAGGAAGAGATTTAATTTTAATTTCATTTCAATTTAATTGGTTTTGAATTTAATTTGTGACATGTTTTTTAAATGGTTTAATTATTTTGGATTGGGCTTGGGCGAAATGGGCTTGATGTATATTTCAAGGGTTTTGGGCCAATGTGCTTTAAAACGGAGGTCCAACAAGCGAGCCCGAAGCTAAACAAGCGAATAAAATCTAACAAAAATACCGATTCCCTTCCGACGTCCGTTTCCCGCGACTTCCTCGACTTAAAAGGTAGTATCTCCAAATGAGACTCATCATAGGGACTTATATGCAAAAATGCAGTACCTACAGTCGCCCCCACTTTGATGGGACTTGTGCAGTGTGTGACAATGACAATCCTATCAAAGTTATGCATGCATTTTTTTTACTTACCTGGCTCGCCAGCTGTTGCTTAACTTACTTGTTATCCTGAGATGCTTTGACCTTTGGGCTTTGTTCCCGAATTGCGTTGAGAGAGAGCTTTATTCCCGAGCTGTTTTGAAAGTGGCTTTATTCCTTTAGGCTTTGTTCCCGAACTGTGTAGAGATATGGTTTTATTCCCCTGGGCCTTGTTCCCGAACTGCTTTGAGATAGAGCTTTATTCACCTAGGCCTTGTTCCCGAACTACTTCGAAAGTGGGCTTTATTCCTCTAGGCTTTATTCCCGAGCTGTGTTAAGATAGAGCTTTATTCCCCTGGGCCTTGTTCCCGAACTGTACTGAATGTGGGCTTTATTCCTTGACAGTATTGACTGTGGGCTTTGTTCCCGAACTGTACTGGTGTAAGGCCTTATTCCTTGGGCCTTGTTCCTAAATTATGTTGACTGTGGGCCTTATTCCCGAACTGTTTTGAAAGTGGGCTTTATTCCCCTGGGCTTTGCTCCCGAACTCTGTCAAGATATGGCTTTATTCCCCTAGGCTTTATTCCCGAACTGTTTTGAAAGTGGGCTTTATTCCTCTAGGCTTTGTTCCCGAATTGTGTTGAAAGTGGGCTCTATTCCTCTAGGCTTTGTTCCCGAACTGTGTAAAGAAAAGGCTTTATTCCCGAACTATGTTGAAAGTGGGCTTTATCCCCCTAGGCCTTGTTCCCGAAGTGTACTGAATGTGGGCTTTATTCCCGAACTGTACTGAATGTGGGCTTTATTCCCGAACTGTACTGAATGTGGGCTTTATTCCTTGGGCCTTATTCTCGAACTGTACTGAATGTCGGCTTTATTCCCGAACTGTATTGAATGTGGGATTCGGCCATGAGACTCATCCCCAAAACTGAAACTGATGTGGGCCTCGGCATTGGGACTCATCCCCAAAACTAATACTGATGTGCGGGCCTCGACCCTGGGACTCATCCCAAGACTGCTGCTGATGTGGGCCTCGACCTTGGGACGCATCCCAAAACTGCTGCTGATGTGGGCCTCGATCCTGGGACTCATCCCCAAACTGATACTGATATGGGCCTCGGCCCTGAGACTCATCCCCAAAACTGATACTGATGTGCGGGCCTCGACCCTGGGACTCATCCCAAAACTACTGCTGATGTGGGCCTCGACCCCAGGACTCATCCCTAAACTGATACTGATATGGGCCTCGGCCCTGGGACTCATCCCCAAAACTGATACTGATGTGCGGGCCTCAACCGTGGGACTCATTCCAAAACTGTTGCTGATGTAGGCCTCGACCCTGGGACACATCCCAAAACTGCTACTGATATGGGCCTCGCCCCCAAACTGATGCGGATGTGGGTCCCCCCTAAACTGATGCTGATGTGTGGGCCTCGACCCTGTGACTCATCCCAAAACTGTTGCTGATGTGGGCCTCGACCTGGGACGCATCCCAAAACTGCTACTGATATGGGCATCGCCCCCAAACTGATGCGAATGTGGGCCCCCCTAAACTGATGCTGATGTGGGCCTCGCCCCCAAGCTGATATTGATATGGGTCTCGGCCCTGAACTGGTACTGAGGTGGGCCTCGCCCCCAGACCGATACTGATATGGTCCTCAACCCCAGACTGATACTGATATGGGCCTCAACCCTGGGACTCGTCCCCAAACCGCTGATGTCATATTGATGCTTCTGATTGGCTTTCATTTGCCGCTTTCTCTCTTTCTTCTTCAAAACCTGTGAACACAAAACAAACACAAAACACAAAAAGGAATGCAAAATATGTTACGTGTATGCATGCATGCGTGAATGAGTTTCCCATCCCGTTGGGTTAGGTCTTCCGCCAATTCCCTTGATGACCATTCTTATCTTCTTTAGGGAAAATATTGTTTCAATCTATCCACATTGATCGGCTCGGTGAACTCATTTCTTTCCAAGTCTGATAGTCTCACTGCCCCATTTCCCAATTTCCGAATGGATATCCTGTCCTTTCTGCTTGCTTCTTCCGAGGACTCCCTGTGTTCTAAACATCGGTGAGTATCATAGTGCCATGGTTGAATGCTTTTGTCAAATATACTCATGTTACAGGTTGAAAAGACGAGACTCGGGCAAGTAAACGAAATGAACTCCTTTATTATCATTAAGAAAAGGTTCGAATAAGTAGACAAAATCAATGTCTTTATTAAAATTGCAGGATCAAATAAGCTAGGGAGAACAGCTTCATCATTCACAGCATTGCCTTCTTCCTTGACCTATGGTTCTTTACTACTGTTATCATTTATCTCAATGCAAGAAGCTTGATGGTTGAGAGTTTGGAGGACAAAGGTTTCAGGTAGGCCGGAGTTGATCATGTAGGTGGGTGGTGGAATGAAGTGGTAATTAGGCAAGGGATTTCTGTATGTGTTAGGTTGTTATTTTTATGGATTGGGTATTTTATGGGAGTCAATGAGGTTTTGGACCTCATGCCTAAGGCGGGTGCAGTTGTCGGTGTCATGGCCTTTTTCTTGATGGAAGTAACAATACTGGTTTAGGTTGAGGTACGGTGGCACATGGTTCGGAAATAGCCTAGGTTCCAAAGGTTTTAGAAGTCCTTGCATTTTCAGCTTTTCAAATACATTTGACAAAGGTCTACCAAGATTGGAGAATCGTCTGTTCTTAACGGTAGCGACCTCGGCAGTAACGGGCTTGGTCTTAGAAGGCCCCCCAAAAGTTCTTCTATTCTGGCCATAAAACTTTCTGTTTTCAGCCTCCTCTTATTCAATATCCATAACAGTCTCTCTCAACTGGCGGAAATCAGTAATCATGGAGGTCATCCTCCTCAACTTGCCATAAATGAAGGGCTTAGTACCCTTGATAATCATCTTTATCTGGTCCTTCTCCGAAGGCCGAGTCTGCATTTTCAAAAGCTGGCTCTTTCAGCGGTCTACATACTCATTGAAGCTTTCCTCCGGCTTCTGCTTAGTGTTCTCCAAATCACGGAGTGACAAATCAATTTCCAAATCTGTAACATATCGCTTCAGAAAAGCATCAGCCAGTTCCCTCCAATCTTCCATAATCTTCTTATCAAGGCTGTGATACCACACTACGGGTGCCCCCTCGAGCGACATCCCAAACATCTTCTGAACTTGGCGCTGTGACAGGCCCACTGAACTTATAACCAAAACATACTGACAGAGATGGACCCTCAGATCCCCATTCCCGTTGAACTTAGCCATATCCGGCATCTTGAACTGAGCTGGCAACTGTTCTTCGAAGGTCATTGCCTCATAATCTAACAACTCTTCATGTTTACCCCTCATTTTGCGGGTAACTGTTTCAACCTGATCCCGAAGCTTCTGAAATTCTGCCTGAGACCCAATCACTCTGCCTGTTGCATACTCTGCCATGTTATTATCAAAAACGGGGATATCATCCCCCAACCCATTCGGAGGCTCCTCGCGCCTTACATTCTCATAACTTCCCCCAGCACGGGGTACAGCCATACCAGCCACAACAGTAGTCAAGGTTTGCAATTGTTCAGTAATTTTGGCGAGACCATTTTCCAACTGATCTATCCGGGATACCTCGTTATCAGATGTACTCATATCTGTTACCGGTCTTTTAGTGAGTCTTTCCTCTTCCCTAACCCAACGTGAATCTATGATGTCTTTTATAGACATAGAGGGTGTTAACAGGATATATGTATGCATGAGATGAATGAGATGCATGCGATACAAGGAATATGTCAACTCATTAAAATTTTCACACAAATCGGCCCATCATCATTTTAGAAGCTTTTGGGCTAACTGCCATAGGAGTGAACTCGTCCCAGTTTAAATGGCCCAACAAGTTCACGTCTCATGGCAAGAAGTCCAACCGTATCCAAATGATAATGTTCCTAAACAAAAACATATAATGGCTCATTGGCGTTTTAGGAGCTTTTGGCCCAATCATAATAAGATACGTTCTTGTCCCAGTTTAAATGGCCCAACAAGTCCATACCTCATGACAAAAGGTCCGGATGGATCCAAACGACAATGTTCCCAAACACAAGCATATAATGGCCCCTTAGCGTTTTAGAAGCTTTTGGCCCAATCATCATAAGATATGTTCTTGTCCCAGTTTAAATGGCCCAACAAGCCCATACCTCATGACAAAAGGTCCAAATGGATCGAAACGATAATGTTCCCAAACACAAGCACAAAGGGACAATTACTATGGTCACATAACTATGGTTCATGTGTGGATTTACGGGAGTGTAGACAAAGACTCTCGCTGGCGAAGGATTGCCCACAACTAGGTCTCCCCACTCAAGGGTTCGAGCGACCAAGTGAGCGCACCTTTTTTATACCTTACAGTACGTGACAACGAGTTATGATGTGTAACTGACTGTCAGATGGGTTTCCCGTTGTAGATTCCCCAGAGGGAGGGTGTAGCGAGGCTCTCTTAAGTACCCAAGCCTCTTAGGCTCTTATCGCTTGGTGACAGGAATAAACAACGAGTCCTCCAAATTAGTCCATCACAATAGGCTACGAGTAAATGATTATCTAAGTGCCTGCACAGTTTTTCCTTATAGAAATGTAGTGAATGAAGGAAGACACCAAACCATTACCCAGTCTTAAAAGTGCCTTTGATTAAACCCCTTTTAACCCACAGTAGACACGGTTAATTAAAGCACAAATCATAATATTACAAGACATTATTTCAGGGCCGATTCTCGATCCCCAGTGGAGTCGCCAGACTGTGGAACACAGAAACTGGACGACGCATGCTGTTCTGGGCTCGCGGCCTAGTTGGGAGTACGGAGTAGCCCGCGGGGGACTAAACCGGAGAATAATGGAGTCGCCACCCGGTGTGAACCGGGACAAAGATTTAAGGCCGCACTCACCCCTCGCAAGGGAAGACCTCAAACCGTTGGGTTCAGAATGGTCCATTACTTATGCCACTTGTAATGAAATGATTTGTGCAATAATTTAACTAAGCCTAAGGAACATTTATTTCCAAGGATAATTTACTCCTAAGTTCGCATGCATAAATACAAGGCTCATATCTAAGTTTGCATATAACCTATGTCCGAATTTGCATATAACATATTTGCATATAATCCATGTCCGAATTTGCATACAACCTATTTGCATATAATCTATGTCCCCATTTGCATGCATAAAGATGAATTGAAATACGGCAAACATACAATGTCATAAGCACATTACATTTGATCATGGGCATGCCGGTAGATAATAATTGTACAATCACACATGAAAGCAAATCGGAATAACGACAATCATATAACTTCATGAACATGTTGAATGCATTTATGCAGAAGCATAAGTAGATAACTATCGTGTAAACATGCATCATGGAAACGAACATGTGATTTTGTGAACATAATAAATGACTAACTGCGAGAACATGAACAATCAAAAAGGTAAATGACAAAATAAGTAACCGTGCATGAGATGTGATGGTATAGGCCCGTTTACCGTGGGCGTTCGTGCGGTGTTCGTATCCGCATTCGAACGGTAAATAGAAAGTTCACGTTCGAGTAGCGTTCGTAAACGTGTTCGAACGAACTGAGACAAAAATCATGCGTTCGTGCGGCGTTCTGAAACGCGTTCGAACGGGGTTACAGCAGTGACCTCCAAAATGCAGTAAACAACATGACACATACGTGAACAGATGAATAGATGACACCTAATCAATAATAACGGGCTAAAAGGTGCGGCAAAGCATCGTGGTAAAGGATTTTAACCCCTCGAAATGGAGGACCTTTAATCCAACTTACTAAGCCCATGCGCTAATAACATAATGCATATAAAAATAAAGATAACAATATCGGACTTCGTATACCCGATTGAACACATCTTACTTTCAACCAAATATACATCATCCGGCGCGGCAAAGCATCGTGATAAAGGATTTTAACCCCTCGACATGGAGGACTTTTAATCCAACTTACTAAGCCCATGCGCTAATAACATAATGCATATAAAAAATAAAGACAACAATATTAGACTTTGTATACCCGATTGAACACATCTTACATTCAACCGAATATACATCATTCGGTGCGGCAAAGCATCGTGGTAAAGGATTTCAACCCCTCGAAATGGAGGACCTTTAATCCAACTTACTAAGCCCATGCGCTTTATCTCATCATTACATAAACAAATAACATGCGGAAATTAAATAGCGGATAGTAAATGAATCAAGATAACATAATACAAAATATGCGCCGTTTACTCAAGTGGTACGTGGAGTTGTATCCCAAATACAGACCGCACTACCGTCCATTCAGATTCGGCTACGAAATTTATGTATGGGTTTCCATCCTATATACCACAAGAGGCGACACATTTTCCATTTTATTCAAGGGCCACAACACATCATTCAACAATATTCATGCAAATAATAAACAATAAATATACGAATGAAAATAGATGTAAAAGGTTCCCTCAGGTCTAACCTTTTACGTAGACTCTCGGACTCGTGTTACACAGTGATCAGAAGGGCTAACGCTCCATAACTTTTCTGGTTCACTGGTTTGCGTCTTTTCTCGCTATTTTCACTGCTCGGGCTGCAGTTTTCCAATGTTTCGCTGCTGTTTTTTAACTGTTTCCTGCTATTTTTTACTGCATTTTTCTGGACTATTTTAGGGTGATTTGTTCACTGTTTTTGGGTTGGTTTGGACTGGTTTGGGGGCAGTTTTCGTTACTGTTTTGGGCAGTGTAGGGAAGGATTTGTGCGTGCAGTTTTGGGCACTGTGTAGGGGTATTATACGGCTATTTTTGGTGTATATAGAAGGGGTTTTCACGGAAGTTTGGGCAGCTTGGTGGAGTAGTTTAAGGGTTGTTTTGGGACGGTTTATGCTTGAAATAGGGGCTGCTTCAAAACTTTTTTGGTACGTGAGATAGGGGGCTTCAAGGCTGTTGTTTTAAATGCCTTTAGGATGTGTTGATGAGTGATGAAATGGGTAGGCTTTGAAGGCTGTACGTGTAGTGGAGGGCTTGCGTGAGGTGTATGGCTGCTACGTGAAAGTGGCTGTGAGAATGGCCTACTGGGTGGAGGGCTATTTGGCTTGCGTGACGGCTATGTGTTGATACGTGTGTTGGATAATATGACCCATAGCGTCACTATTTGTACAAATCATAGTGTTGTTGTACAAATTAACTATGTGAGAAGGAAATTGCACTCTCATCATTTGTGATTAGATCACCATAGATGTATAAATGAAGAGAGGTCCATATGATTAGTTCCTGGATTGAGAATGATATGAGACAGTATCAGTCCGCGAAGGATTAATCATTAAATATCCCTAGTCGTAGTATTATCGAGACTGGACATCGATAATGGGGAATAGGCTAGTATTGCACTTGTGCGCGTTGTGAGGGCACAACAGCATAGTTCTCATATATTTGGGTATTGGATACTCATGCAAGTGCGATAGGAGGTTGTGTTTCACCGATGGTACGGGAAACAGCTTCGCTCTGGATAAACCCCTCGGAATCCCATTGGTATTATGACTATGTGTCTATGGGAGTCCGACATCAGGGTAGGTGTGTATGGTCTTAACCTGAGACTTGCACCGCTAATGCTTACGGCAATCAATATGCTTTAGTTGAGGTCGTCCAGGGCTGTAACAGGTTTTGTGTACGCCAATGCTGGGTATATTGAGAATCATAGAGTATTGGGTGTGATGTCAAAATGGAAGTATCACTCCAGTCATAGTGGAGATGATGTCACGCAGGATACGGTATTAGTGCTCTTAAGTGCTGGCCGGCCATCGGGATATTATGACAAGGTCATGTATATCCGATTATAGAGACTAGTTACCAGACATCCGACATGTGCTTCGGACGGGGCAGACACTTATCCAGCCCCAGTCCTAGCACGTGACTATCCGATACTGGGCCGATATACACAATACTTAGTAGACTACGCCTGATATAGATCCTTAGATATTCTTATAAGAATATGTCCGGAGAATTGGGTAGGCTTGGTGCTTTGCTAGAAGCCAACCTTGTCTCGTAAATCGGTAGAACGTAGTACTTGGTACGTACGTGATTCTGATACTCCGACGACCGTATTTACTGCCAACATATCCGGGGATCTCATGGGTCGCTTCCCAGTGATCCACCGATGACGCATGACTCGCACATTTATTAATCTGGGATTAATTTGATGAGAGAAAGAATTAATCTGGGATTAATTACGGAGATATTTTATCTAGGATAAAATATCGTCTAAAGAGAGGAAATGATTAATTCGGAATTAATCGATTAAATTAATATATTCGATATATTAAACGAAATTAGATTTCGACGCAGAATTGAAATGGATTTTAATTCGGACGAACGAATTAATTTAGAATTAATTCGTTAGCGACGTGAATAGTGAATTCGCTAGGCGTAATCATTTAATTACGACGCGACGGAAAATTCGCTAATGAGAATTAGTGAACCCGAGCCCGAGTGTGATTGCGAGCGCATTCGTATTTCGAATTCGAGTGCGGCAATGCAAGTCACATCAAGCGTCAAATCATTCGTCACATCAAGCGTCAAATCAAATGTCACTTTGAGTGATGTGATTGATTGAAAGACACACATCACTTTATTAAAGTAAAATGAATAGTTGATGTGTGTTGTTGGAATAGTGTTTGGTGGTTGTAAAGCATTTAATTTTTTAATTTTAATTAATTGATTAGTAATTGTTTGATATATTTTTATGAAAAATATATAAAGTGATTTTGGAAATCATTTACTAACCTAATACACACTTTCCCTCCTCTCTTTCTCCATCATCATTCACGCCCAAATGGGCAGTAAAATGCTCACTGGTTTTCTTCATTTTGGGCGTGAGTTTGGGAAGCAATGTGTTTGATTTTGTGGCAAAATCAAGAAGAGCTAGCACTCTGAGAGACTTGCGAAGGTGGTAGGGAGGTTCACCCATGAGTCGGGAACCATTCGATGAAGATTCGAAGCTCAAAACTTGACTCAAAACGGAAACTGTCAAGGCAGTGGACTGCACTACAGTTGCGTTTTTTGCAAGGGAAAAATCAATTTTGTTTGTTGCCGATTCGTCTCAACCGATCGATGTGAGTATTCCGCTACCTCATTTGATGTATTCACGCATTATTTCAATGCTTGTTTGATCTTGGGACCTAGACAAAACCTAACAATGGTATCAGAGCTATAGGTTCAAGCATGGAAATGTAGGGCTTAAAATTGGGTACTTTGTATTTGAGCATGATTTTATAAAATTGGATGTTTAAGCATGCTAATATATGTTATATTGAAGATTGATTTGATCAATTTCAACAAAATGTGATTGGATCAATTTTGCCCAATTTATTCCCCTTGGCCGAATGTAATGTGATTTTTGAAATCTTGGATTTTTCATTTTAATTCATTGGATGAGTTATAATGATGTAGGATGATGTTGATTTGAGATTGAATTGGACTTAATTTTGAATTGGATAAAAATCCCCAAATACTTACCTTGGCCGAATTAATAATGCCCTTTAATGTCTTGGTAATTTTGATTTGAACAATTGGATGTGTTGGAAATCATTCGGGAAGTTAATTAGATGTCGATTGTGGAATTAATTGGATTAAATTCAAATCGGACAAAAATTACTCCCTTGGCCGAGACTTAGAAGTAGACCCGGCCACGGTTCCGGTTCGGAACCGGAACCGAACCGGAACCGAACCGGAATGGGACCGGTTCGGTTGGGGTTCCACCCCAACTCGAACCGGTCCGAACCGGTGGAACCGTACGGTTCCACCGGTTCGGACGGTTCCAACCGGAACCGAACGGTTCCGGTTGGAACCGTCGGGTTCCTGTTGGAACTGTAGGGTTCCAACAGGAACCTACGGCCCCCAACGGCTACTGCCGTTGGGGGATGCAGGGAGCCGTTTGGCTCCCTGCCAAAAAAAAAATAAAAAAAATTATAATTTTTTTTTATTATATAAAATAAAAATTACTAATGTACCCCTAATAACGGTAATAAAATGTTATATTTAGGGGCATTTTTGGTATCAAAAAAATTCTAAAATTCTATAAATAGGATTCATTTTTCATAATTTCATCACACCAATTTCTCAACTCTCTCATTTTCTATAAATCTCTTATTCTCAATCTTACTTCAATACAATTCTCTTATTTTAGTTGTTAATTAATTTGTTATCATTCGGCATTCGCATCGCAATTATTCAAATGGCAAGCTCATCCGAGAACATAATTTCAAATATGCCGACCCAAGAGAGCGGCCCCAGTGTCAGTGCACAATCACGGAGAAGAGAAGTTAAGGCTCGGTCCTCCGATATTTTCAAAATTCATTTTAATTTGGAACGTCTAGACGATGGTTCACAACGAGCAATTTGCAACTATTGTGGGGTTATCTATAAATTTTCTGGTGGATACGGAAATATGATCAAGCACATGGAGAAACATCATCCGGTTGAATTTGGCATTGATACGACGCAGACTCAAATGGCCAGGTACGCATCATCTAGTAGAGGTACGAGTAGTGTAGATTTATTTAAATATTCTGATGCAAAAAATAGAGAAGAATTTGCGAAATTAACATGTATGGCACATCTTTCTTTAAGCTTTGGTGAAAAACTTCATTTTACTAATTACGTGCATAATGCTTTAAACCCTGCTGCATGTAGAATGACTCGAAACACAACAAAACGTCATATTTTCAAATTATATAAAGATGGTAAAATTATTTTAAATGAAATATTTAAAGAGATGAAAGGTCGTATTTCTATATGTTCTGATATTGGAGTGACCATTGGCAAACACTCATACATGGGTGTGACTTGTCATTGGATTGATGCATCATTTACCATGCAAAAACGACTCATTGCATTTAGAGTTTTTGATGACCAACATACTGCACATAATATTTATAGAATGATGAAGGTAATTTTTGATGAATATGGTTTAGGAGAAAAAATTTTAACAATTGGATTTGATAATGCATCTGCAAATACTGCATCCATCAATGATTTAAAAGAAATATGTCAACCAAATTTAGGGGGTCGATTTTTTCATATTCGTTGTACATGTCATGTCCTAAACTTATGTGTGCAAGACGGTCTAAAATTATTATCTCCTTTCCTTGATCCTATTAAAACGGCACTTAACTGTATTTGGTCATATTCTCAAGTTAGGAGGGAATGGACCAAGTTTTGTAAAATAAATGGTATTAAACCGATTAAATTTTCTAGAGATGTTCCAACACGTTGGAATTCTACTTATTTTCTTTTATGTCAAGCACTTCAATACAAAGATGCATTATGTAGTTTTTTTCTCAACATGTTCAAAATATCACACTTTATCCTAGTCAATGGGATATTTGTGAAAGAATTTTAGATATTTTAAGAGTTTTTGCTACTTTAGTTTTTAGCGGTGTTTATTATCCCACTGCACATTTATTTCTTCTTGAGAGTTTGAATATTGTTGGCACTCTCGATGAACATGTTGACAGTGACGACCCTAATGATATTGTTTTGCTCGAAGCCATTACTGTTATGAAGGTAAAATGATTGAATTATTTTAGAGAAATTCCTTTACTTTATCTTATTGCTGCTGTTTTTGATCCTAGATTTAAATTAGAAGGTTTGAATGGTGGTTTACAAGCTTACTATGGTTATTTAGGAATATTAGATGACATTGATATTACGAGCATAATGACGAATTTAAAAAGTGATTTAATTATTTTATTTAATGATTATATTGTAAGATATAACTTAGGAACAATAGGTCAGTCTAGTAGTAGCGAACCGGTAATTCAACCAAGACTTAGCGCAGGGGATCGTTGGTTATTACAACGAAATAAAAAATCTAGGGATACGACAACAACTAATAACCCTGAATTAGATAATTATTTATCTACAAATTTTGAGTTTTCTAATGAAAGTTTATGCAGTAAAAATTTTAAAATCCTTGAATGGTGGAACCGGCATCAAAATATATATCCTGTTTTATCTATTATTGCTAAGAGATATTGGCAGCACCTATTTCCACCGTTGCGGTTGAGCAAGCCTTCAGCTTGGGAGGCAATATATTGGAAGCTAGGCGATCTTCATTACATCCAAGCACTCTAGAAGCAACAGCTTGTGTGGATGATTGGACTCGAGCTGATCTGAGACAACAAGAAGATGCCCCCGATGATTTTGAAGATTTGTTCGATAATGCTTCTGCAACAAGTGCAAGCGGAAGCTGCGGACCCGGAGCCGAAGGATCAACTGATAGATGATTGATAAATGTAAAATTATAATTTACAAAGGGGATATGTCTTAAACTTGTAATGGAACTACGTGAGCTTTGATTCCTCTCACCCTTGGAGGATACGTAGGCAACTTAAATTTTAAAAATTTAAGCTCAAGCTCTTCAATGTAATAATTTTTTTTTTTTTTATAATTTAATCTCATTTTTTTTAATTAATAATTTTTTTTTATTTTATGATTTGACTCCTCTCATTTTTTATTTTAATTAATTAAAAAACAAAAACCGAACCGAACCGGAACCGAACCGTTCGGTTCCGGTTCGGTTCGAGTTTCCGGTTCCACTTAAGTGTGGAACCGAAACCGGCCGGTTCGGTTCGGTTCCGAATCGGAACCGAACCGCCGGCCGGGGCTACTTAGAAGCATGTAAAATGGGTTTGATTTTCATTAATGTGTTGGACATGTGATGATAATAATGAACATGATTAATTGGACTAATTTCATGTTTTGGAAATATTGATTTGGGTAATTAATCATGAAATGCACTTTAGGTAATTAAATTACGAAATTGGATTTTGTGTATTTTTTTAATTGGGCCTAATTTTGGAAATGGACTTTAATGTTGTAATTGGCTTATGGGCTTGATTTTATCATGATGGGTTTAGGCCAAATGGATTGGATCCAATTGGGCCCAAAACCATACCATAAAGCCCAAATGCAACTTATAAACCTTTAAAGTTTAATTGGGCCTAATGGGCCTAAATTGATTTCTCGGCTTATGGGGTCACTCCTTGATTGGGCTTTGGTTGCCGAAGCCCACGCCTTAAAGAAATTAATTAAGCCCATTAGACTTGAATTGAATTGACGTTGGACGTTAATCGGGCTTTGAGACCCGACGCGATTAAATTTGGAATTTAAGTCGAAAAGGTTTATTAAATAAAGTGTAATATTTAATTTGGAATTGAATAGTGAATTAGTATTAAATACATATTAAATTAGATTTAATGTTGTAGTTTAATTTAATTCATGAATTCGTACTTTGAGTACTTATTCGCAAAACGAGGTTGACTCGAGCAAAATCAAATCGTTGTTTGAACATTGGATGATCACATAATTATCAGATTAATTAATTTGATTAGATTGATTGATAGCATGCTTTTGTGTGAATACGTGGTTTGATGGATGAATAATGTATATCGGATGGATATTAGTCGGGTGGGGCAATTTTGGAAATTGTTGTAATAAATTCGATTTATTAAATTGGACATGTGTGTCCAGCCTTATCACCTCTTTCTCTTTGTATTCTCTTCTCACCTATTCCCCTCAATGTAAATGAGGTTTCTTTAGAAGTGTAGTGTAAAGGTAGAAGTAATACAAGTGCTAGCTTGAGTGAGAAAGGGAGAGATTTGATCTAGGATCAAGTGTTAAGTATCATCCATCCGCATATCATTATTATTTTATTTCATATGCGCTTATTATGTATTTAGAATGCATGTTTAAGGGTGTATGATGATGAGACCTAAACAAAGATAATTAAATTGGTAGCCAATTTGCACGCGAAAAGCCCTCATCAAATATCATGCGTTTTTTCCTTCCATTGAGTGATTCTTACTCAAGATCCTAGATTGGCATGGGTTGTTGGCCAAAGTCAAGCCCTTGTCCGTCGAAGATGTGTTTGAATCACGAAGCTTTGTTCCATATTGGTGTCTTGTCCAAGTTGTGGTTTGTTGGCCAAAGTCAAGACCACTTCTTGTCCAACGACATTGATTACGAAGCTTCCATGGTCAATGGGTCCGCGCTTGACTGGGATCATTAGGTTTGTTGTGCCAAAGCCAAGGCCTAGTTGATTCAGAGGAAAAAGGTTAGGCTATATATTAGATATATAGGCATATATAAGATATATGTTTCGGACTTGGATGTCCACCTACTGGATCTAGGAGTTGGATGAGATCCAATTGATCTTCGAGATCTACCTAGTTAATTATCATACAATTTGTTGGCCAAAGTCAAGATTGTGTGATATTTAACGGGATCCTAGCCCACTAGGAAACACGGTTTCCCGAGTACTCGACAGAGGGTTAGAGGCTCGCCGAAAAATAGTGGAGGCAAGAATTGAATTTGCAATATTCGTTCAATTACTCGCCATACACGCTCATTCAAATTATTTCGTCGTAATATTAAATGTTAGTTGGACTAATATTTAAATTGTTGTTTACATAAACAGTTGAACTGTATTATACTTGATTATATATAATTGGATTATATTAATCAATATATTGAATTAATTAATTTCAGTTTACAGTTGATTTTATAATTGGATTATAGTAATCAATGTAATTGAGGTTAATTAATTTGGATTATATTTGATTATATAGTTGGACTATTATAATCATTATAATATATAGTACCACTAATCATTGATTAAATAGTTGGACTATTGAAATCAAGAAAGAATTGAAAAGTTGGATATTTAAAATATAATCTGGGATTAAATATTTTAAATGATTTAATTTTCAAATTGATAATAAATAATAGGTTACTTTATTTGATAAAATAACTTATTATAACCTAAGCCCAAAATTAAACAATAAGTAGAGCATAAAATCTTTGGAAGATTTATGTGATGATGACTTTAGTGCTTAATTTAATATACTTGTCATAAATCTAATTTTAGATTTAAGAAGTATTAAAATTGCAATTTATAATTCTTGGAGAATTAATTGACTATTCTAGAGGAGATAAAGTCAAAGTTTGCAATTGGGCATGTAGCACGAGGTGCACATCGTTTCGATATTCTAAAAACCCAAGGCTTGGCCTAAGGTTCCTGAAATATTGAAAAGGATAATTGACATATCCCAAAGTGACTACCATTTGGATATGGCAGACACGAAGGAATTAAAGAAAGGGCAAGACTCTTACTTTAAAAATGATTGTCAAAGTTATGTTCACTACTAGTATTGAAATTAGATTTTAAATACTTAGTGTGGTACATAAATATATGTATTGATGTTCAGAATATGCTTTGAGCATGATACTGACTTCAAGCTGAGATTGCTCTGCGAATCGGGGAAACGGGACGAAATTCGCTGTTGTTTCGACCGTAGATACCTAAGTTTAGGAACTACCCTTCGGGTGTGTACTTAAATTAGGAACTGTTATAAGGTAACTAGTTTGATTAGAGACATTATCTTTATATCAGTGTTTAATCCATTGTGGATAAACCTTTATATTTTAGAACACTAAGTGTTTCATTATATAAAGATGATATTAAGATAAACATATTAGATGTGAATAACAGAATTTATATTTTGAATATAATTAAAATCTCAAACATATAGAATGACAAATAAATAGCTCAAATTGATTTGATCAAGTAGAGACTTATATGTGGCATTGTAGTCTAGGACAGAATTAAACAAGACTCGTATATCCGCACTTTTGAAGAGTGGGTACTAGGACTGATTTGACTATTCAAATAAAGTCTACGAATCTAGTTGTTAGGTAAAGTACCTAAAAAACACTGTTTACTTGGTAATAGTGTAAGTGCCACCGATC